>JAKJHU010000110.1:0-376222 GCA_022316685.1 Progne subis subis | reverse complement strand
ACACTGCTTCTGTCCTTACCTATAATTAGAAAGTCCTGTCTCTTCCACGAGGATCCAGTGACACCAGTGGGTATCACTGCATAATTGTCATCCAAAAAACATATCACTTTGGAAGTTGCCAAGTCACATTGCGCCCCTGGTGGGAGTAATTCTGGATCACTGGGGATCCTACAAATTGTCCTGCTGAGGGCGCTGGATTGTTGTTCCCCTATGATTGTCCCCCTTGCGGAGCCTGCTCTTGAGTCATCGCCAGCACTTGTGTTGTCGCGCGTTGACGATTCGCGCTCTTTCTGGAGTTTCCCGACTGAGTTCTTCCACTCGCATTGTTTTTTGCAGGGCGATAATTCCCTCTCCCGCATGTTGGACAATGATCTGTTGAACTTGCATTGTTGGTAACTTGTGGACAATCCTTCTTGAAATGCCCTGATCTTCCACACTTGTAACACTGTCTGTTGAAAGTTTGCAAATGCGTCTTTGACAGCTTTTTCCACTTGATCTCCCAAAATTGCTGCAACGTGTTGTGGTGTCCCCACCTTGCTGCATGCCTCTAGAATTTCTGCCATGGTGGATTGGCCTGGCATTGCACTGATGACGCGCTTGCATTCTGGTTTGGCATTTGCAAATGCAAGACACCGAATCAAATGTGACTTCACTGCTTCATCTGTGACTTGCCTGTCCACTGCTTGTGTGAGACGACTGATGAATGCACTGAAGGGTTCTGAAGGACCCTGTCTCACCTCTGTAAAAATACTTTCTGTGACTCCTGTTGGTGAAACTTGCACCATTGCCTTTCTGGCTGCATCCTTGATGTCTGTCAACACATCTCGAGGAAGAAACCTGGCTTGACGAGCTGCACTGTCAAGCGGTGGATCACCGGCCAATTGTGCCAATGTGAAACCTGCATTTGCTCCTCCTTGGTATTTGATTCTGTAATCATTTAAAATTTTTCTCCATTTTGCTTCCCAAACAATGAATTGTGCATCGCTTAGGATCATTGAAGCAAGGGATCGGAGGTCATATGGTGTTAAATCATATATATTAAATGTCCCTTTTAAAAGTTGTTTAAAGTATGGAGACCCCAATCCATTGTCACGAATGGCTTTCATCAGATCCCTGACGACTTCACAATCCAACCTCTCCCATCCTGGGTTTGCATCCTGTGCATCATATGTCACTGGCATAGCCATGCCCTTTGGACCCATTGAAAGTGTATCCCCTTTCAATGCATATTTCTTTATGTCTGTCCAGTCTGTTGGACGGAATTCTGGCTTGGCAGAAGCCTGTGCGGTGTCTGTCTCTAAAATTGTCTCCTTTGCTGCTTCATCTCTCCCTGAACCCACTTGTTTTGCAGGCTTCACCTCATCGGGTTTTGTTTCTTTTTCTGTTTCCCTTTCTCTCTCTTTTTCCTTCTCCCTCTCTTTCTCTTTCTCTTTCTCTTTCTCTTTCTCTTTCTCTTTCTCTTTCTCTTTCTCTTTCTCTTTCTCTTTCTCTTTCTCTTTCTCTTTCTCTTTCTCTTTCTCTTTCTCTTTCTCTTTCTCTTTCTCTTTCTCTTTCTCTTTCTCCCTTTCTCTCTCCCTTTCTCCCTTTCTTTCTCCCTTTCTTTCTCTCTCTCTTTCTCCCTTTCTTTCTCTCTCTCTCTCTCTTTCTTTCTCTCTCTCTTTCTCTCTTTCTCTTTCCCTTTGGAGAGGAATCAGGGTTTGCTGAACATCCTCAAATTTTCCTGAAGCATCTGTCCCTGAGAAAAACTTCGAGAGAAAGAAGATGTGGGATCATGGCGAAATGCTGTTTCAGTGAACCTGCGAAAAAACTTGTTCATAAAGTCCTCAGATAACAAAAATGATGAAGCTTGCCGTGCGAACTCAAGTGCCTTTACTCTTGTGGCAGGAATCCCCTCTGATGCTGTGATTCTGATTATATCTTCATCTGTGATTGACATCTCCTGGTCCTCATCAACATCATCATCCTTCAGCATTGGCAAAGGTTCTCTCGGCTTCTGTTTGAATCGCTGTTCTGAAGAGGTTGATTTTTTATATGAAACTGGAAAAAAACGATGCAGCGTGGGCGTGTCCTCCCAAACCGATGCTTCGGTCGATGCGACTGATGATCTCCGTGCTCGCTGCCTCTCTGCCCCGCCCCTCGGTGACGTCGGCACACTGACAGCTGTTCTCTGCGGGCTCGGAGTTCTAAAGTATCTTTTAAGTTCTGGAAAAGCCTGTAAAATCTGAGATATTTTCGGACGCGCGCCCATCCGCAATACCTCGGCAGCTGTCTCTGGATCACCGCACGCAGGCAGCTCAGGTTCATAGCTGCCCGTGGATGTGGTTGGGCTCCACAGCCCCTGCTGCCTGGGGGTGGTACCCTCGAGACTCTCCCCACCTCGGCCACGCCCCATCCCTGCCCGCTCTGTCTCTGCTGGCCCCGCCCCTGCCGATCTCGGCCCGGCGGTCTCCGGCGGGATACCCCGCCCTATCTCACGTTCAAGGTCTGCCCCGTCTCTTTCGCCATCAGAATCAGCCCCTCCCCGAAGAGGAACGTGCCCTGCCCCTGTCGCGCCTGCGCCTGGACCGGCCGCAAGGATTTCTGGCGTGTGTAGTATTCGGCCCGTTCTCGAGCCCTCCCCCACCGCGGCCCCAGCCCCCGCAGACTGTTTCCGGCGATCCGCGCCTCTGTCTCCCAACGCGCCTTGCAATCGCGTCCCATCGCGTCCCACCGCCTCGGTTCCCCACGCGGCCTCCCCCCCTGCGCAGCCTCGCTTCCCCGCTCAGCTTCGCCCTCCCTCCGCGGTTCTGATGGCGCCCGCCCCTGCTCTCTCGCCCCCCCCCCGTCCTCTCCACCCGCACCCGGTTTTTCCACGGGAAGGGAAAGGAGCAATGGTGAATGAGGGGTTTGTCGCCGCGGCGACTCTGGAGGGGTGAAGGGACTTCTAGGTGGAGTTCCTCCCCCCCCTCCATGTGCGAATGTGGGGTTTGTTCTTGGACTGCTTCAAAGAAAAGCATGTCCAGATCCTCCTGCTCTGTTGGATGGATCAGAAGTTCATTTCTCCTGGAATCAATCTTGGGGCTTTTGACAAGCTTTCTGTTGGACCTTGAGATACTTTTGTTCTTTCCCCTCCCCCTTCTCTTTCCCCTGGGGGATGTGTCAATCCTGGAGTTAGCATGGCTATCTCTTCTGGCTCTGTGCTAATCTCCCTTTGCTTGCTTGGCAGGTGTCCAACCCCGGACGCTTCCCTGCTATATTCTGTTATAACTTCTAACATAATTCTCCCAGCCGACAAAAGTTTTGCAGCAATTTTATCTTTTCTTGTGGCATTATCATAAAGTTTTCTGTTCACTTCCTGCCAAAAACCTGGCTCAAAAAGAGACTGAGTCTCACATTGTGAGTAGTTACATTTGACCCATAACATTAGGGCTTGGAGCTCCTTATCTTTCAGCGCTATATTGTATTTTGATATTATTTCTTTTAACTGTTCTAATATAATAATTCTCTCTTGTGATGTTGTCCCTCCCATGGGTGTGGTGTATTCTGAATCTCACTGGTCTTACCAATCCAAAGATTTGCTGCAGCTCTGGTCCAATTTGTCTCAGAGATGTTCCGATGTCTGTCCAGCAGATCTCAGGATGACGGGTTCCCAGGCCCTGGAAAACCATCGTCTGGGACAAAGTGGAATGAGGTGTTCTTCTTTTGGCCAAACAGGTGTTTTTCTTCTCCGGAGATCTCAGCCTGGCAGTTTGATGTTCTGGGAGCTTTTGATCTTTCTGCAGAGGTTCTGTGACCTTTTTTCAGTGCTCCTTTTCAGGAGTGCGAGTCAGGAATGCCAGATGTTGTCTGGCCAGGGACGTTAGATGTTTCTGCCCACTCACTCAGAGAAGCCAGGTGTTTCTTTCACACAGCCAGGGACGCCAGCTGTCAGGGGGCTTCCCCAACATTCAGGTGGTTTCAGGGTCTTTTTCCCACCTGCACAGCTCCGAGCCAAGCCGAAGGAAGAGACGGAGTCTTCAGGTGTAGATTTTTCAAGGTTGCATTTTTAGTTTATTGTTTCTTATCTTACAAATTTCTCACAGTCCAACATGATGTTTGCAGCTGCATGGACTTCTCACGTCTCCCCCAGAGCTGGGCTGTCCTTAATCTTTTATACTAATTACTACGTGTTCGTTATTTACTATTTCTTACCAATGTCTATCACTATTACTAAAAAGGTCATCTATACACTGACCCAATCCTCACTAACTACTTTGTGCCAACGTCATAGCAGAAATGGAGTGAGGGAAGGAGAAGGAAGAAGAAGGAGACAACGCCCCAGATTCTCCATCTTGTCCCCATTCACTCCAATGCTATGAACCTAAAATTACTATTTTTTCACTCTATGATAAACTGAACTACTATTTTTCACACTCCCGTGGCCTGCAAACCCTCTCTCAGTTTAGGAAGTTTTTCCCATGGACTGAGATCGAAGCCAGTGTCTCTCTGAGCTCTGGGCTGGGGTCTCAGAGCCCCCTGCCCAGGTCCCTGACCCTCCAGGGCAACCAAAGGAATGTCCTGGACTCCAACAGATCCAATGAGAGACACTATCAAAAGTTTTACTGAAATCCAAAAAGATTACATCAACTAGCTTCCCTTGATCAACTAGCTGGGTTACGTTGTCATAAAAGGAAATTATAAAATCAGTCCTTGTATCCTTGCATACTTACTCAGCATTTGTATATTCTTCCTAGATATTTTATTCTGGATGATGTATGAATATGAAAAATTTCACTATTTAGTAAAATCACTACATACATTTTGGTAAATATGATGATGCATAATGAGCCTCTCTGTCAGCAAGTTTCATCATCATTCTTTGCCATGAACTTTTGGTTGTTCAATGTAATTTTGGGTAACAAAAGGGGCTAAAAGGGGGAAAGGAAGAAATGAAACATAAACAGAAAATTTTAATTAAAAGTGGCATCTTAAGCACCAAAACCTGTCTGAAATTTTTGAGTATATTTGCATAATATCTTGACCCTGCAATAATTAAGCAGATATCTGGTATGCATGATTTCCCATGATTCATTAGAAATACTCACATGAGTAAACATTGGCATGGGATTAAGCATTCTCAAGATTGTGGCATGAATCCAGCCAATTGCTTGTAATTGGTCTGCATCCACAGTCTTCTTGCTGATGGTGTGTTGTAGCGCATTATTTGGGTTTATATTGTATTTCATTTTTATATTGGGTTTTGTAATGGTTTCTTCTGTACCACCCTGTTCTCATGGAAAATATATCATCACGAGATTTGTCCCTGATCCTTTTCCCCATCCATTCTCCCATGCTGGAATGTAATCCAACTCTGTTCCACTCCCACCTTATCCCTGATTGGGTAGTGGCTTGTCCCTGCCTCTAGCACCTTCCCCCTGGGTAAAAGCCAGAAGCACATGGATCTCCCTCTTGGGACTGGGACAGGGACGGGGACTGGACTGAGCTCCAGACCTGTGAGGGCAGGACCCCAGAATAAAGCCATGATTTCCCCCTGGACCAAGGGCAGACTCTTTCCTTTTGCCATCGACAGGGACATGCTCACTCTAAAGGAAAAGGTTTGCAGGCTCTGGGAACTTTAAGGCCCTGAAAGAAAAATTCCTTCTGGATGTGGTTTGTCTCTCAAGCTAGCCGAGGCAAAAATGGAGCCAGGGCTCCGGGAGAGAGAACAAGACATGCCAGGTAACACCCAAGAGTGGTGCCCAAAGCCACAAAGGGCTCCCAGAAGGCTCCAGGAACCATGAGTGGAGCACGTGGCCGAGGAAACTCACGCAGGCACATGAGTCCAAAAACGTGGCCCATCCATGCAGAGAGACAGACCCATCAGGCTTGGTGTTCACTGTGGAGTCTCTGAAACACTGGATTCCATAGAGGGAGGCTGTGGTTTTCCTTTGGACTTAAAAAACCCATGGGATTTCTGCGAAGAAGCCCCCCCCAAATGGCAGGCTGCTCCCAGAGAAGGCATGTTCACGGGAAGCCAACCCTGGAAATTGAAAATGGAAGCTCTTTTTGCACCAAAAGGGGCGGTTTCAGGCAGAGGGAGCAACTGGGAAGTTTATTCGTCTGCACACTGGATTTGGTAAGTGTTCCCAGCTCGGGAATCTTAGAAAAAATCTTTCAGAGGCTTTAAACCTCAGGGAGGGGTTTTTCCTTTGGGGGAAGGTTCTCGCCTTCTGGACAAACCTTCAGGAAATCAGTTTAGGCTACACAGCCCCAGGGCTGAAAAAAGTAACAGTTTTTCCTCCCGGCTTTTTTTTCTCTCCAGTGAGCGTTTTGTTTTTTTTTTTTTTCTTTCGGTTTCCCAGTTGGAGTTAAAGGGGACACAAAAACTTAAAATCTGAGCCAAAAATGGGTGCTAGGCTGTCTGTGTCTCAAAAAAGAGTCTATTACCAAATTTTTAGAGCCTTGGATGATGGGGGGACCCATTGTTCAAATAAACTGTAGAAAAAATATATTCACTGGTTGTTTTCTCATTTTCCACATGTATCATTAGAATAAATAAGCTTCCTGCAATTTTGGGAGGCCGTTGCAAATAAATTGGCTGAGTCAGGCACTCCTAAGAACACAGAAATTGCAAATTTTGCTATCTGGAGCTTGCAAATTCAGCTTGCATTGCAAAAGCAAAATGAGGTGATAAAACAGCCAGTTCCTTCTACATTTTCCCTAGTTCCCTCAGTTTCTCCCTCTCCCGACCCCAAAATCCCTTCCCCAAACCTCCCTTCTTCCCCAGTCTGTAAATCCCATGTTCAGTTTACTTTTGCAGACAGTTTGAGTGCTCAAAATCCCCATCTTAGTGATCCCCAAGCTAGTTTCAGTTCTATGGGGGGTTCACAAGATGGCAGAGACTCCTTTGTTCCCTTAAATGGCAGATGCCATGAGTAGCCTCTTTCTTTGTCTCTCCCTCCTTCCCACAATCCCTTTGGTAACCTGAGCAACCCATTTCTCTCCCCAAACCCCTCCTTCCCTTCGGTGCCGCCCCAGGCACTGCCCTCTCCTCTGATTCCGTCCCCCTTCCCTCAAACCTCCGCTTTCCAACTCCGTCCATTGTGAGTCAAGCCTCCAGCCCCTCCCTGCCTCTGTTTTCCATGGTTTTCCCTCCCACAATCCCAGGTCCCATGCCCTGGGTGGGGGGAGCGGGGGGAGAGCTGAGAACCCGGAAGCAGGAACCGATCACAGTTTTTCTGCCACCCCTGTCACATATCAAGGTCAAAAAGGGGTGGATGTTGTCCATGGTGATTGGGGCCCCTTCCCAACAAGCAATTTGAGTTTTATGCAAAGCTCAGATTGATTTTGGACATGAAAGTGAATACTTTCACAAACTTTTAAAAGCAAATTTAGCAAGGAATCCTGTAGTTCCTTTTGACCTCCAACAGCTTTTCTCATCCCTCCTTTCATCCACACAGTTTAGACTTCAGGAATCTACATGGAAAAAAAAGTTAAGGGATTTACTTCAGGATCTTTGGCAAAATCCTAAAAAGGCTGTTGACAATAACAATTTCCCAATTCAATTAGAACATCTATGTGGTGATGGTGAATGGGTTTCAGCCCTCAAGCAGCCTCAGGAAATTCTTTAGCTGTTTTGGAGGGCATTAAATATGCTGCTTCTGAAGCATTCTTTTCAATACAGCCTGATGGGCCTTTCCAGCCTTACAGTAAAATAAAGCAGCTTTAATCAGAATATTTTGTAACATTTGTGGAGCAATTAACCAGAGCTATTGAGTTACAGGTTAAGGAAAAAGGAGCCCAGGAACAGGTCCTGGAGGAAATGGCTCTGCCTGATGCAAACGAACAGTGCAAGGCTGCCATCCTCAGCCTGCCCATGGAACCGGCTCCAACCTTAGATGACATGCTCCAGGTGGGTGCCAGGAAGGTTCCCTTCATGACAGCTCACCAAAGCCAGACTTCGAGAGATGCGTTCAAGCCACTGCAAAGAGCTGCTGCTGCAGACACCCTGCCTCATGTGCCTGTGCCACGACCACTGCCCAAGAGAAGAACAACGTGTCTCCTGTGTGATCAGGCTAGACATTGGGCCTCTCAATGCCCTTTAAAGAGACAATTTCTAGACTTTCAGGACAATGGGGGCAGGGGGTCTCGAGGGTCCAAAGGGAATCTTTAAAAAACTAAAAGGTGAGTACCAGCTTGCCCAGCGTGCTCACATAAATAGGGCATGTCTGAGGAGGGGGGAGAAAAAAACAGAAAATGCAAATGTTAAATTAACTAATCCTCCTTTAACCAGTTCTGCTTTTCAGCAGAAGTCGCCAGTTGTGACGCTTTCAGATCATGATGTGAGCAGACCCAATCTAACCTCTGAATGTCTCCAAAAGCATTTTAGGTTGCAGCTGACAGAGTCCTTGCACCTAAGTGACACAGATTGGCATTTAGGTTCAATGGATCTGCAGGTGCCAGGCTCTTGGCAAACGCTGGCAGTAAGCATGTCATCCTTGGGGACACCAAGTACAAACCGAGAGAGATCCTTCTGGGTCTTGTCTCATCAAACTCTAAACGACTAGTTCTTTGGCTGCACTGTGTCTGCCCATCCTTGTTTCTGCCTAAGGGGCAGATAATAGCTCAGGCAATTCCAGCACCTGACCCGTTGTCTGAGAAAGACACCACAAGGTTTGCAGCCTCTGGGATCTTTAAGGCCCTGAAAGAAAAAGTCCTTCTGACTGTGGCTTGTGTCTCAAGCTAGCCAAGGAAAAGATGGAGCAGGGGTCTGGGAGACAGAAAAAGACACACCAATGGTGGTAGTGGTGTTTAACTACTTCTGATGGCAGTGGTAGTGGTGTTTAACTACTACTTGCAGACGGTAGGGTGGGAGGAAACGTGTGTGTGGCATTAGGCATAGAAGATGTAGAAAGGTGACATATTTAACTGGTAAATAAGCCACTTAGAAGGCTAGATTTGATTTGTTTTCCATCATCACTTTCAGCAAAGAGATTATATAAATATTTTAGACAGTTAAGAAAACAAAAAGTAAATAGAAAGTAACAGGATGACTGTTACCCTGGTTTTTCTGAGTTTTTTTTATTAGCCTTTTTGAATTTCATAATGGAGTCAGATCTTTTAGTTACTGTACAATATTAGAGCAGTTTTCTACCTTTTCCCACAGATGTAACATAAACAAATCCTTTGTTTTTCATTCTCTGTCCTTTGTTTGCATATTTCTAACCTGAAAACAACTGTAACTGACAGTTGGTCTGGCCACTGAGGCTGAGGGGTGGAAACCCCAAAAAGCCAATCTTCTGCTAGACCCACAAATGTATAAAAAGTAAAGAATAAACAAAGGGGCTCTCTTCCTCCTCTCTCCACTCTCTCAGCAGGAGCTGGGATTGGAAGAACCTCTGCTTTGCAAAGATTATTTTGTCTGCGTGTGACTGCTTTGTGTGTCTTGGTGACAGATGACATTGTTAGAAGTTTTGGAAATGTCCCATGAGCCTTCTATTTTAATTCAAACAGTAAATAAATATTGAGCTTTGGGAAGAGTTTTCTTTACATAAAAAAAAAAGTACCTTTCTTCTAAGAAAATATAAGCTGATTTGCAAATCATAACAGATAACCCAGTTACTATGACATGAAATAAAACTCCATGAAAAATTTATCTTTCTGGTTTTTTTTCTCAGAGGTTTCAGCTGTATGACCTCTTCTAGAATTTTTGCTTCCTACAACAGGCATTAACAGGCATTTTACTTTTTCTTGCAATCTCACCATGGCTGTTATTTCATTAAATTATTAATTCAAATTGTAAAAATATATCAGAGTAATAAGATTTTCACTGTTGGAACTTATATCTTCTGCTCTTGAGACCTACAAGTTTCTCATCTGACAGTCTAAATGAAAGAGAAAGTCACTTTCCCCACTTTCTTTGCAGTCTGTTCCCTACTCACACGTAAATCGAAATCCTTTATATTCTTTTTCTCTTGATAAAAGTAGAAAAAAGAAAGAAAAAGAAAAAGCAAATATTCCTCCAGACACCTGAGCTTGTTCTGTATTTCTCTAAGTATGCAAATTTTTTTGAGTGTTCTCTAATTGGAATTAATCAATCAACAAACTTTTTTTTTTTTTTTTTTTTAAATGGCAATTTGCCTGGAACACTTCAGGCATGCTTGAGAGCTTGATTAAATCATACACACAAATAATTAAATCACTAAGAAGAAATAATGATTATTCACAGGAGAGATTAAAATTTAAGTACTTTTCTTACAGTTTTATTTTTAATTGTTGTCACTAATAGTGAAAAATCAGATTAAAAATCTAAATAGATTTCAAAGGACTTAGAGTGTTCAGCAGCCTATATTTTCTTCCACATTCTCATTATATTCAGAAGATTTTCTTTATCCAGAGTACTTTGGAAAATGTAGCCATCTCTTTCTGGAGTGAGGGGAGACATTCAGAAGCACCTACACATATGCCTGAACAAGGAGTGACCGTTAAACAGCACACAGCTGACATATAATTGCAGATTTACTAATGCCTGAGAATTCTGAAAGTTATTCTCATAGACTTCTCAAGATTTATTCTCTTTTTGGAGCTATATGCTTGATAAGGATGGATGGTGTAACAGAAATGGGGGAAATCATGGCTTCAAGAAATTATTTTTGTTCCTTGAACAAAACAGAAAACTTCTTCAAGTGTTGTGAGATATCCACTGGTTTCAAGGGCATGGTTGGACCATTGCATAGTTCAGGTGTAAACTTGGTAAGGGGTAGTTACTCTGAGTCAGAATGTATCAAAAGGGACAGCGAGGCGCCAGATAGGATCTAAGTAAAATCTAACAGTCAAAAGAATTTACAACAGTAATTAAAGTATAATGGCAGATTATTAATAAATAGGAAGTTTAATTCTTACATTGTTTTTCTTTCTTTAAAATGAGAGTCCACAAATATAATGTCATAGATTCAGAGTGGAATCAGATTGCCTTAGAATCAGAATAACCTGGGGATGTTTTCTCTCTTTGATGAAAATAAAGACTTTTCAATGTTTTATTTTCATACCGTTAATCTGGAAAAAGGACAAAATTGGCATATGAGTCACTCTGAATTAATGCAAACATAAGCTTTGTCTCATTTGAGGAATGGAATAAATATGGAAGAATTGTCCTTATTTCAACTGAAACAACTCACTAGCTTCCTAACCATAAAACAAGAAAGTTTTTTTCCTAACTCCAAATTGCACTGCACTAAAACAATCCCTTCAGAATAATAGTTTTCCTTAAATTGGTAATTTTAGTCATAGTCATAACAGATTACAGTAAAATTCAGTGACATGTTGAGACTAGTGAATTTAGTGACTAAGATAACTATTTTCAGAAATTTAAATTGCTGTGCTGTTTGTAGCTCTATATGGATATATTAAACAAAAAAAGATATTGCTTCTACTGAAATGTTTTAAAATGGTTGTCAAGCTTGTCCCCTTTCCATTTAAGAATTTTAAATCTCATCATAGAGTACTTTCTTACAATATTTTCACCTTAATTCTTGTTAAATTTGCATATTTCAACGAGGTTAGAAGCTTACACTTTAGAGGAAAAAGCAGTCATTGTCCTTCTTTTTCTTTGTCAATGATTCCCAGCAGCAATGATGTGCCATGGTGCTGCATATTATGCAAATATACCCATTTGTTTTCATAGTCCCTTTGCAAATTGTTATGAATCCTCTCCTTGAGTATCAAGTAAAGGTTACTTCACACATTAAGTTTCTTGGTAACACATATATACGTAGTTGTATTTATTTAGATTTTTTTGTCATTTTAACAATCTTTAGATGACTTCTATATTTGTGTCTGTGGAACAAAACATACATTTAGTTTTATTGATATTAATATTATATTTTTTGTGGATATCTACCAGGAATTCAAGCCCTTTTTTAAAAATTTCATCTGAGAAATTCAAATCAGATTGATATATGAATATTTATTCAAGTATTCATAAGCTCATAAAAAAAAGTCATTTGCTAGAATATAGTTGTTCAAAGTGGAGCTTTTAGCATGACGTGAACTTCCATCAGCATGCCAAACCTCAAGAGGAGTGAGGTTGAAGCATTCTGTTCGTATATCAAGCCAGAAAAGTACTACAAATCATCAGTAAAGTTTTTTCACATTACTTGTAGAAAAACTCTACTTTTTGACTTGTTCCCATGTAGTGAGACTCAAATGGTGAGTAGCTTTAGTAGGATAGAGCTGTGTTTTGATAATTGATGAAAAACTTATGATCTAGAGAGGAGAGATTTAGTTCACTATTTTTACACTCTCCCTGGCAGCTGGTTACAGCCAGGGGTAGCTTGGAGCAGTTCTGAAGCTGAGCTATTGCTTCAGACAAAATCCCAGGCTGACCCAGAAGACAGTTTTGCTCCATGCAGATGCTCTGAGTAATTCCATACAGCTGAGAAGTTATCATGTATCTTAGATACACGAGTCATGTCAGTGGTAAGAAAGAGACAAGCATCTAGTCTCTCTGCAAATCAAAAGACATTTGCAAAATGTTACTGATTTTTTAAGGCTATTGAACTCAGGTTTCAATGATGGTGACAAATTCAAAAGACATGTTCTGCATTCACTACGTAGAGAAATTTTAACTCACATATCCATGTGACTATGTTCCACTGAAAAATACATCTCCTTATGTGATGCACATAAACTCCCATTTTTTATCTAAATGTATCAAAAAAGTTCAATGTATGTCACTCTCTCCTGGGTCTTGATTAAGCACTTACACTGGTGATCTACCTTTTTGGGATGATAACTGGACCCAGGCTCCTGTTGAGATTCCAGGTGCTGAAGGATAGCAGAGTAAGTGTGATGTTTTCTCAGTGGATATCTGTTGTAGAAACCTGCTGTAGTACAAATAGAAATGCATCAATATAAATCAGAAGAACTGCAAGATGGTTTCTTTGCTTATTTTTCATTGTGACACTGGAGTGAATGGTGACCTTACAAGAATATAGACAGATATATACGAATTCCTTGCCTTGGCTGCCAATAAATAATGACAGGGAACAGCAATCTAAAAACTCATCCACAGAAAGATGAAATGCTGAATGCTACTTAAATGACTAGGTGAAAAAAAAAAAATGCAATATGAAATTTTATATCTTTCCTGTTTTTGTGGTGGTTTTTTTTTTTTTTTTTTTTTTTTTTTGTTTGTTGTTGTTGTTGTTGTTGGTTTTGGTTTTTTTTTTTTTTTAAAGAAATATATCCTTTTGCTGGTAAGTCATAGACAAAAATCAGACTGCATTTTTTTTTTTATAGCTCTTTACAGAAGGAATTGTAGCAGTGAAATGGATATTAGTGAATAATTCTGAGTGTCAATGCAAGTTATATAAAATTAGGCAAAGATTTTGGTAAATGTCAACTCCATGTCTTTTCTAGACTTATAGATTTTGATTGTTATTCTGCTTTCTAAAGTTGATAAATTTAAGAGAAAAAAAATATTTTACAACTGATTCATAGATTCTCTTTAAGATGTCCATTGTTATTTGTAAGGGTTGGATTCATAGAGGCTTCCCAAACCTACTTTGGAGAGATTTTTACAGCTCAATAGGTGGTATCAGTTACCTAATATTTTAGATTGGATATAATCTGAGTGTGCAGTAAGCAAGGAAGGATACAGGTCTGAGAAGACAGCAGCAAGAAAAGTCGGTTCTGAAGGCCAGATTCCATGTTGTGGTTAGAACAATAAATTGGGAATTAAGTTGCAGCTTTCAGTCTTTCTTTTTAGGAAGTTGTTTAGAAAGTTGTTTTTAGCTGCAAAAAAAGAAAATTCTGTGAACATTCACAGATTCAGGATTTGTCTAGATATGACCTTTTATTCTGCTTGACCTTCAATCCACATCTAGCTCTTTTTCCTTAAAGCTAAAAATTATAATAACAATTATAACAGTAATATTCTTGTGCTAATGAAAAAAAAGTCACCCTCTAGTAATAATCTCCCAACTAAATTCTACATATTTGCTCTAGAGAAAAAGATGCAAATACAAAAGAAATGTAGTCTTTCAGAGAAAGAGGAAGAGAAAAAAGTGTTTGGGGATGATATTTCTTTTCTGCCAATGGACATATCTTTTAACATTTAAACTCTGAGCAAAGTCAAAAGATTTTATTTTCTGCACTTGCATGAAAACAATTGATCCCACTACTTAGTTTTCTGTATTTGTCAGAAATCATTCATCTCAGTACCGGTAAGCTCTATTTTAAACCTTAGAAAAACTGAACAATAATTCACATACTCCTTCACTTCTACCCTCTCTCCCAGTTACTAAGGTGATGATCATATGTGTCATTAATGCAATCTACTTAAGGAATTATATAAAGTAAATTAAAAAAAAAAAAATCAGATAATTTAAGCCAAAAAACCTCAGTGAAAATAACAGAATCATAGGTAAGTGATCAAGCGAATGATTTCCAAAATATTTATAGAATAGAGAATTTTATTTTGTTGTTTAAAATATAATCAGACTTCAAATTATTAAAGCATGGAGAAAAAAATGATAGATGGATTCTGTGCTTGTAATTTATTCTGATTTGTGATAACAACTAGACAGATTAAATAAAACATACTCTCACATTGTAGAAACTGCCACAAGGTTGAACAAACTCACTCCACCTCCAAAGCCAATCAGCACTCTGAATTTAACATGAGCTTCCACAATGCAGAAATCAGATGGAGATTTGCTGAAGTTGGCCTGGAGATATTTGCTATATTAGATTTTTAGCAATCATGATGTTATCATATCATAGATTCTGTAGCAAACAATTGAAGTCAAACTTTTTTGCAGTTTCCTATTATATAGAAACTTCGAAGAGTGATGCTTTATACTCATTCAGACCCAGAACTGAACTCTTTTTAGAACTCTTTTAATAGGCTTCAATTTTCTTCTTCTTCTCTCTCTCTCTTTTTTATTTTTTGCTTGTGTATCCTGTATGTTGGCTATTTAATACCAGTCTTTCTATGCAGTTGTTTTTTGGGTTTTTTTAAAGTAAATAGCTAACATCTGATTTTTCCTTTCAGATAAAATTAACATAGGAATATAACTTTCAAGTCCCTGTCCAATAAAATATACATGTGAATTACATCATAATAAGGCTAAAATTGTTAAAACACCAGAGAGGATTCAGAAGAGAAAGCAGAATGAACATCTTTGACTACATGACTTGGTAGAATACAAGCTACAGATCAAAATTAAATAAAAATGAGTTCTGAGACAAATGAATCACAAACGTGACAGGAAATTTTCTGTTAGCATCATCATTGGGAATTAAATTGTAGAAAAAAGATACCTCAGTTTGCATTTCCTAAAATCCACATCTGAAAGGGCAAAAGCAATTTCTACTTGTATTATTATAGTAGCTTTAAAATCCCTAACATGATTAGGCAATAACATTTGTGAATAGAAGGCAGAATGGAATTATTTGGTTATTATAATGAGAGAGAGATGGAGAGAAAAAAACGTAAATCCATTCTAACACACAATAACCTCAAAAGGCATGTCTATCTCTGCTGAAACATCTCATGGACTACTTTTCAGTCAGAGTATGTCCCATAGGAAGAATACTATTACACGTTGTCCAAGAAATGTCTCTAAAGAAATCTTTAAAATTTTCTGCAAATGGAGAAATCCCATTTAGGGAAAGCAGAGTGAGTGTTATATTTTTGTTCTTCCAAGCCACTGATTGCCATGGACTGTGGCATTCACTTTCAGATTCAGACCTCTAAACCCATTTGTTCTCATGTGAACATGAGCTATATGTGAATGAAGTATCTTTTTCTTATATTCAAAAAAGATTAATTAGTGAAGTTGATAGACCCTGCAGAATGACTCCACTGATAAAAGAAACTTCCTACAGGCCTTCACCAATGATCCACTTAATGCCAGTGCTCTGACCTTGGTGGGAGTCCTAATGCAGGCTAATAGGGGAGCGTGACACGTCCTGTAGCATAGAAGTCTGGCTTTTTGTTTGAAGTCCTTTGCTCTCCTATGCCCCTGTAATTCTCTCATTTAGTATTACAGTTCTTAAAAAGTACATCCCTGCCTAATCTGTTGCTATCCTCTGTTGGACATACTGCTCTTGAATTTACCCTGTCAAAGTCAGTAGGTGTAAGAGTCACTCTATTATGAATAGTGCAATTCTGATGCCACCATTTAGGCTCCTGAGATGCCCTAAAATGTGACATTTTCTTCTGCTGCTCTGGCCTACTCTGGTGTCATGTGGGTCCTCTGTCATGTATAAACTCATGTGGAGAATTAATTGACCTGGTGAGCATCTGAAATTATATCAAACATCTCTGAGATCAGTGAGAGCTTAAGAACTTTTCTCAGATACATCTATGCAGACATCCATATTTAGCTGTCATTTCCAATTCACTGACACCTCACCAGCTGACATATATAATCTTCCCTCAAATATAATAGCTCTGCAACAAATCTGTAAAAGAGCAGATTATTTTTGATTGCTTTCTCAGTTGTCAGAAATAATCAGAAAGTGTGAATTTGCAAGTTTTTGGGACATTGAGTACATCAGCATGTATTGAAATAGTCCTGAAATGGAATGAAACTTCATAATGCAGCAATATTTTTTTGTTATTTTTAGTTTACAGTGAAAATTATTCCAGTGACAGAACATAAAAAATATAGAAAGAATGTTATACTACAACTAGACTGGCTTTTAAGTCACTCCCATCAAACTCAGTCTTTTTCCTAGAGTAGATTTCTTCATGGGAATTGCAGCTTTTGTTACTAAGTGCTTTCTTCATCATTTATAAATCTGATCTCCTTATTGGATAGTATTTCCCTCCTATACTTATAACCATGTTATTCCCAGAATACCATAGGCCATTCTGTGAGAAAAAAAATACTTCTGTGTCACACAGTATATAGGCTAACTAAGGAGTCTATTCTTCAAGAGAGAAGAAGAGTTTGGTCTGTGATTACTATGTAGATGGAAGAAGGAAATGAGATTAGTTTTTAAACCAATATTTTTAATGCCATAGAATTCACAAAAAATATTTTTATTTAAGGTTCACTCAATTTAGAACTAAAGATAAAAGGAGGGAAAAAACCAAACAAAAACAAATATTGAAGCTCTCTTCTCCTCCTTAATAATTGTTATTTTTCTGAAAATTTCATTTCTGCTGCATAATCATTAACTCCAGTAATCAGTATTCTGTTACTCTGAAGGTTGTGGAGGTTGAACCTTTCTGCTAAAAAATTATGAGCCCAAGAATATTAACTATATGCTTCAGTAACTATGCAAGTGTGTTTACATCCACTGAAATTATGTGATTAAAAGTTGGGCTTTAAGGATAAAGACTTCAATTTCTTTTGCAGAACCTAGTATATATTCAATAAAAGAATAAAGCCTCCACTATATATATAATATTTAAGACTAAACAAAAAATCTTTACTTTTTACTTATTTACTTTGTTCACATGCCCAGGCATCTCATTTAAAGTTCATAATTTAATAGAATGATGAGGATCTAATAACAGTCAAATTTATAAGAAGAGCAAGACTTTAATTTTCCTTCTTAATTAAACTATACTTTTGTTATTAATATATCCAGTACTCCTATCTACATGTCTTCAGATGCTGCTGAGGACCCAAGGTGGGAGGAAGACTGGATCTGCCTGTCTCTGTTGAGCGCTCATCAGTAAATAAACTTGCATTCTGACCACCAAATCTGGAGTTCCCTATAGGCCAAATATTTAACACACTAAAACACTGGGAAAGGAAGTAAACTTATGCTGAAAAGGGGAATAATAAGCACCCTTTAAAATTTAGCTCTTTGTTTCATTTTTATGAAGTAAAAAAACCCCATGTGTGTACAAGTTGTTTTGAACAAGCTAGAAGTAAATTATGTACTGAAGGACAGAAACAGAAGATGACTATTTTATGTTCTGAGGAAGATACCTATAAAAAGTGACCCACCTCTCAACTCCTTGTAATCTCTGTATGCTTGTACATAATGACGTGTTACTATTCCAGGAAAGAATATAAAATAGCTTAAGCTGTCTGCATAAGAGAAAAAGATTTTAAGGAAGTCTTCATTTAAAAGACACAGTAATGATTATGAAAGTACTTCTAAATGTGAACCATCTGGTTACTTTGGCCATTTGGAAATAATTTTTATTTTAGCACAAATAAGCTAATAATTAACTGTTCTGATCATTATCAATAATAGCAGATCTTGCTGTACATAATTTGTAAAATAAGCTCCATTCCTAAAGTAATCATTGCTCTTTTAACTAAAAGAATTGCAATTCAGTGGTATTAACCAGTTCAATAGGCAGAATTTACTATTATAAATATATGTAATATTTATTTAAATATAGTCAGGTATCTACCCAAACCCACCAAGTAGTCACATGTCATATTTCACAAATTAAGAACTATATGTCTCCTTCAAGAAATGTAAAGAAAAATATCTAGAGAAGAATTTTATATCTCCTTTCTTTACTGTCCTTGATACCCATCCAAATTACTTGTTTTTTCAGGATTTAATCTTGCACAGGGAATTTTATGCACATGGGTTCTCATTAACTTCAAAAGGATTTTGCAAAGACACAAGATAATTGTTTTCTAGGACAGTCAACCTAAAGGTCATTTGTGGTGGTTCTTTAGAGAGACCCAGACGACCATCAGTGGCAAAAGGCAGAGTCTGCTCTTTCTCCAGGGGGGAATCAGGGCTTTATTTGGGTTCCAGCCCCTTTAACTCCTTTAGCTCCTTCCCTGTCCCCGTCCCATGGCGAAAGAGCCCGCCTCGCCTCCATCCCAGGGCTTTTATCCAGGGGGCAGGCCCTAGAGGCAGGTACAAGCCACTACCCAATCAGGGACAAGGTGGGAATGGAACAGAGTTGGGTTACCTTCCAGTGTGGGAGGGTGGTTAAAGAAGAAATGACGGGGAGCAGCCAGAGTCAGACACGCTCTTCCCAGAAGTAATGGTGAATGCTCGTTTATTAAGGGTACACAGGGTTCTTTTATACATATATCATTCTTGTGCATAAGCTGTTCAGGCAGCATTTTACTACTTGCTGTTGGTTAACCCCTAGTGTTCACACACCCCAAGTGGCTATACTATTCGCTAGTGTTACCTGCATAAGCATTCCTTTGCAGTTACCTGTTTACAACTTTGTTGAGGGGCCACGGCTTGTTCCCAGACTATTCATCCATGTCGATGCTAAAACAAACAGCCTTTTCCCAACACTGCAAGACCTCTCTGTGTCTATCTCCAGAAATCCTTCTACAGATGGGCATGGTCGAGCAGGGACAAACCACGTGATACAGTTTCCAAGGGGAACAGGGGATACAGAAGAAAACATTAGAAAACCCAATATAAATATGAAACACAATATAAACCAAATTAATGTGCTACAAGAGTCATTAGAGCTAAAGAAAAGAATCATTGGAAATTACCCAGAGTTACAGCAGAGAAAATGTTTATAGAGTTAGACTTCTGCTGGTATCTAAATTTCATCTGTGCACATTTTAACAAGTAGGGTTTTAAAAGAATTCCAGTACAGTTCATCTTTTCTTAATAAAATTGATTCATGTAGTTGAAGTCCTAGCCAGGGCTCTTAGAGTCGCTAATTTGAAGATAAATCTCACTTTTGAGAAGAGATTTGACCTTTGGATGCACACATGCAATTTTCATTATATTAATGAAAGCCACATTCTTGCATCCAAGGGCAAAATTTGCTCCTTAGAAAAAAATAATATAAAATAAACAGATAATAAACTGCATCAGTGCAGTCAGGGAAGCTAATTGCATAGGAGGGATTTCCATTGGGATGTCTTTAAATGCTGAGAAAATAAACTTTTGATATAATACCTATAAAACTCACCAGCTTATAATATCTTGAACCTTGTAAATATAAAGTGAATTTTACTGTCATCCAAATAGATAATTTTGTAAACAAACAAGAAAAAAAATTTAACCACCCTATTAGAATTTCTACATTTTTTTCTTTTCCATGTGGAAGAAAAAATGTAGAAATATAGGAGGGGAACACTCTTTTCTTTTTGGAGACATGCTCAGGAATAAAAAGCACAATGAAAAGACTCAATATATTTTTTAAAATAATGTTAATGTTATATTTGCTCATACCACTTATTTCTTTCTGCAAGTAGAGAATAATCACACAAAGATCTAGCATGTGTAAAGTTCTGCACAGAAAAAATACAGTTTGTTTGTTATAATCAAAACAACATGACATCTGTAGAATGACCCTACTACAAAAAAAGGTGTGTTTTCACCCATACAGTGCAAAAGTACAGGGAAATTATGCTAACTGTCTCAAAATGACAAGGGTTTACACTGATTTTTCAGATCAGTATTCACATTTTCAAATACATAGTATTGAAAGCAAGGATTTTTTCTTATTTTTTCAAGAACTCTATTTCCAAGTCTATTAATGCTGTTTTTACCAGTCCCCTTCTGTAATGTCTCTGATCTACATCTCTTCAGCTGGGTGTCCATTATTAAGTGAAGCAATTACCCACTTTCTTCTGAGATTTTTATCAAGATAGACAAGCTGACTTTGCTCACTGAAATCAAAAGAAAATGAGGAAGAAAAGACAATCATGAGATTGTTAAAAAAAAAATGGACAAAAAGAAAAAAAAAAGAAAAAAGAGAAGAAAGGAAAAAAAGGGGAAAATAAAAAGAAAAAAAAAAAAAAAAAAGGGAGAGAAATGAGATTAGAGAATCGCATGATATTTGTATTATTCTCATTCCTTGCATTTTAGCCAGTAGACTACCTTGTCATAAAAGGTTGGGCACTTTGTCTCCTAACATCAAATTTTGCCTTGGAAGACAAAAACAAACCAAAAGAAAGGCACTGCCCCGTATCTACTGTGAACATATTTATTCTTTTGGTCACTTTCCCTGTTTTATTTTGCAAAGGTATGCTGTGGAAACTGACAGTGGTCAGAAATTAGATTTTAGGCTCCAGGAAGTAGCTTGAAGCCTGTGGGAAAAGCCAAGTACGTAACTCTCTCACTTGGGCCTGGGAAATCATAAGGAGGAAACCAAAACAATCTCTGCAGATATCTTCTTCCTGATACCTGGTGTTTTTACAAGTTGTTTATAGTAAAGATGTTTACTGAGAGGCGTTGGTTTGAAAAAAACAATAATATTCATTGTACTGAAATACTGTATAAAAGACCTTGCCTTTCAATAAACCTTTGCTATAAGCCCTCCAAAGGAACCGGGGTTCTATGTATCATTATTTGAGCCATCCCAAATGGTAACGATAAGTATGCTGATCTGAAACAATTCAGAGAATCAACAGCTACAAGAAGACTAAAGCAGAAGGAAATGTAGTCCAAAAAGAATAAGCTATATACTTATTATATATTTATGTATTTTGTTCCTCCAGGAACAGCTGTAATCTTTCTTTGTCTTCCCAAAGTAGGTAACCTGTTATCATCTTATGACAATAGAAACTAACTCATTGTGTACTAGTAGGAATGGATAAGGCTGTGTTTCTTCCCCATGAGTTTTCCACACGTTGCAAAGTTTATTAGTCACACCTCTGAACTGCTCTCTTGTGACCTCTAAAGCACAATAAGAGTGACCAACAGGAGCTAGACTACTAGGTTTTCAAAGCTTTCAATCAGTATCAAAACCATAGCATTACATACATCTTCAAATCATCCTCAGATTCTGGTAATTTTTATTTTAATTAGATTTAGTAATGAATGTGATTTTGGTGCTGCAGTTCAATTAATGAATTGATCACTACCAGTCTGCATACTGTTATACACCTTTCATCCTTTAAAAAAACTGTTTTTTCAGTGAGATGCTCTGAGATATCCTCCTGAATATTCTAAGATGGCAAATTATTAGCTGGAACAAGCTGTCAGAAAGAGCAGCTTTATTCATTGCTGTGTTCCCCTTGACAGATTCCACAAGCCCTCTATCTTATAAGAGAATCTCTACTGTAAGAAAATCTTTTCACTCCAGGTAAAAACTTGGTTACAGTTAGCAGGTTTGATTGAGACCCTGGAGGTTCTGCCTTTCCCCATGTTATGTCTTTTACAGATTGAAATATGATTTTAAAGAGTTAAGATTTTAGCTAAGGGTTAGAAGCAATTTGTATTGATCAAGATGTAAATTACATTAGTAAATGGTAGGTTAATGATTATTCGGTGCCCAAGCTAGAGCTAACTGTTATATTATGAGCTAGTTTATAGAAAAAGTGGAGTAAATTAACCGACATAAGAATAAATTGAAACCACTAAGAACAATGGCCAGCACCTGGACTTCATACCAATCAATCACGAAGCAAAGGACCTTGGATCATGCCAGAGAGTCACACAAACCTGATGAAGACTCTCCTGACTTTATCCTTTGTGACCATTGACCCAATTCGAGACCACCGACCCAATTCAAGATAAGAATTGCGCACGCGTGAAGGACTAATAACCTCATTTTAATACAGAGCTGGGATGGAAGGTGCTGGGATTATGCATATGTATTGTATGTAAGATCTTGGAAAATAAATAGAGCAGAGGTTCAAGGTGGCCATGCCTTTCGGAGATGACTCCCGTGCCACCCGCCGGTGAATAAACATATCGCTTTCTAACTTTAATTAGTTAGAGGGTCTTTGTCCGTGACTATATCGTTTTTTAATGACACAGAACAGTTAAAAATACTCTCTAGGTGGCTTGAAGGAGATCATCTAAGTGGTCAGACAAAGTAAATATACCAGACCTAGTTTTCTGAAACCTAGTCTGATGGAAATCATTTTTTTTTTTTCCATTTTTGCCTCATATTTTTATACAGTTAGTAAAACAGATACCTTAGAACCAAATAGCACTTCTAGCAAGATATTTTTTTGTGTTTCATGTTCTCTAGGGGATTCTAATCCAAAATCTTGGTCTAGTAGAGTTTTGGATCCAGGGAATAAATATATGCATATATATACTTGTAAATATATGCATAAACATATTAGCAAACTTTTGTTTTCTTTAAATTGTGTTTTCTATAATCAAGAAACTTCAAAAATCTTAAAGCAGGATTTAAGCAGGCACATAAACATCTGGTCTCTTGACTTAAACTATGTAAGGTTGGGGTCAATGGCAGATTTTGGCCTAGACTTTTCCTGAAGATGGGGATGCCAAAAAATTAGAAAGTTGGCTTTTCCTCATTTGCAGGTGTGAAAATTTTAATGCATGTAACTGTGGTGACTGAATAAATAACAGAAAAAATATGGAAAAAGGGTAGTACTGGGGGTTTTCCTGGAAGCCTGCCAAAAGACTTCCCCTTGTTTAGACAGAGAATTTTAATTATTGTCCAAAATTATAATGGAAAGTGGCTCTTGTAGATTCAAAAAAAAAAAAAAAAAAAAAAAAAAAAAGCCAACACAAATACACCTAAAGAGATAAGTCTACAGACTTCCTGAATGGTTTTACATACATAGTTGTTTTAGGAAAGAGAACAAGTGAGATCCGTCCTGCCTTTGAAATGTCATTTTTGCACATCCTTCAAAATATGTCCTTTAGGGCTAATGAGTTCAGAAGACATTTTGATCTCCTCACATATAGCTTGAAACACTTTCAAAACCAAAGGGGTGGTATTTCAAAGTCATACCAAATGGTCAAATAATCAATATTTCTTTTTGTCCTGAGCTAGTCTTCAATCACTATGCAATGATTAAAATGTAGCACCTCTCCTTTATCAGAGGAAAGGTTGTCAGTTTATTTATGGTGAAAATTGTGTGTTTTCAATCCCAGGGAAAGGCCATCTCCTGAGCTACTTGATTGTTTCAGATTCTGAGAGCAAAGGATCTCTCTAATAATTGAAGATGCGCCCTGTTAGTGGTACAATGACAAACCCATTGTAGATGGAAATATCTTCACATAATTCTGTTGTTTTGCACTGGAATAAATTAAGCTGACAGAGGTTGGCAACATACTGGGTTATAATTTGAATTTCCTTCTTTTAAAACCTTTTTGTTTAGAAGACACTAATTTAAATGCCTGCTGTTTATTATAATTTCAAAATCATGCATGTGAATAAGTTCACTCCAATAGAAACCCTGTAAGTTTAAGTAAATTGTACTGAAACTGGTGCTGACTGAATACAAAGAGAAGATGATAAAGGACATGCTCTCTTTTCAGGTCAATTTTTAATATGGTGACCATAATATTAGCATGTACGAAGATACTAAATCTGTGATGATTACTGTTTGTAGTGCTTTTTTCACTGGAAGAGGGAACCATTGATAACAAAGTTGCCAGAAACTTATTATACATGAATTTTAAATAGAATTTAACTGATATTTCAATTAAAATTACGGAAGTTTTTCTTAAATATGAATGACTGCTACGTATCACAATTCCACACATGCTTTTCTGAATCCAGCTCATTTACAAAAATTCTCTAGTGTATTCAGAGAAATATTTGGAGAAAGATTTCTACTAGCAGCTCTTAGAAACAGATACGCTCATTCAGGAGAATCACATGTCTACCTATAATTGACTAAGCTGTATGACAATAACATAAGGAACTGCATTAATGATTTTTTTTTTTTTTTTAATTTCTCTTACTGTGCCAAACTAAGCTTTCAATTTGAACCTTTCTGGGACCAAAATTTGTTTTTTCTATTTTTTTTTTTTTTTTAAATTTTGCATAATATTTCACTACAATAGCAAACCAATCGGCTGAAACTGAAGAAAAGCATTTTGACTGCCCTGTAACATATATTTATAAATGGCTTCTGTAATCAAATTCTTTTTTGGGGGTATTAATAAGGGGCTATTTTTCCGAAACTTTTTTTAATTCAGAATTCTCCCTAAATTTATGAACTCAGAACCTTTACAAAATGAACTTTTGCCCTAATAGCAGTTTTAAGGTAAGTAGTTTTAACCATACTATATCATGAATATTTATTCATGAATATATGGTTTGTTAAAACAAAAAGGTAATTTATTAGTGACATGACAAAAAACAACTTACAAAAGGGAGAACAGAAAGATGTTAACAGATGGGGAGGCGCCTCATTTTTGTTGTATACATACTCATGTTTCTTTTGTATAAGTTGTTTTGCTTGGAGGTAGTTTAATAGCTTGGAGAATCTCTCTTTATTTTGAGCAGAACAAGTTAGGCCACCATCTCATTATTATCTGTTAAACACAAAGTACTTTATCTATTCCTTAGTTATATGTAGCCCATCTGTTTTAATTCAGGCAAAATTCCTACTTAAGATATTAAGGACTTTGTGACTTGGCCTTCGTTGCCAGCCCAAATCAATATTTATGGTAGCTTCAGATTGCTCAGACTTGTCCTTCTGCATAAGAGGGTGGGGAGTGTTTAGTTTACCCAAGAGGATGATTATATAAAAAAGCTGTTCTCTTATATGAACAGTGGCTCCAATTTCATGACACCATCATACCCTAACTCTTAATGCAACCCTGTGAATAACCTATCCACCCTGTTTTACCCCTGCTTCCATAGTTATGCTGTTGAGAGAAACTGGACAGATTAGTAAAATACATAGATATTTTTAGATGGAACCTATTTCCTCTTCATGTGGCTATGCTGAGCACATCTCTGGAGATACACCTTACAGCCATCTAATATGCCATGATGTCATAGTATAAAATCCAGTAAATCAAAACACAGGAATATTTAAGCTACCACATAGGAGGAGCTGAAGAACAAGTCCCCAAGAAATCCCATATAATTCCTCTGTTCAAAAGGCAGGAGGTGAGAAGAGGATCTGGAGCAGATTGTGAAGAGTGTCAGAACTCAGCAAGGACCATCACAGTTACAACAAAAGATCAGTGTACAAAGAACAAAGCTAGTTAATAGATAAAGCCTCTGCAAAACAGCTGGATTTACAGTGCTGAGGCGTGTCATTTAACATGGAAATGGGAGGAAACTGGGCAAAATCATCCCTGGGCAAAATCATCCCTCTGAAAGCTAGGGAGTCTTTCCTAGAGAATAATTTTTTATTTTGCAATTAAAATTGAGGTATATTTCTTGTTTACATGTTAACATTAACTTTATTTTCATATTTACTCTAAGTAGTAAACTGAGAGAAGTATCTGGAAACAATATAAATTTAAGACAACATTTAATGGAAATTGCATGCTAGTCTGGAAACTAGCAGAAAAAAATTGTCAAATACCATAACTTCCCTGTTTCTTGATGGCAAAAAAAACAGATCACTGCTAATAAACCTGCACTTGTCATTAGAAAAGCCCAAAGAGCTTTGTGGTTTAATAGTCCAAAATGTGCAAATAATTTATATTTTATTTGTCCACTTTGATTGTCTGGCCTTAAAACTTTTGAATAAATTAAACTGTACCTCTGTTTCTCTATTGTTACTTTCATTTTATAATACATTTCTTTCAGTGACAATGTCAGTGTGCTTATAAAAAAAACCTCAAAAAAACACCAAAAAAAATCTGCTGGAAAAATATATGCAGAAAAAAGGAGAACAAGGCAGTTACACACACTGTAAGAGGTATATTAAACCAAAAGAGAGATTTCATATACAATTTCAGAGACATTATCTTCAAAACAAAAGCAAAAAACTGAACCCACAATATGAAAAAGTTTATATAAGCCAAAATAAAAGGGGAAAGAAACTTCATTTCAGGGGTCTCAGTGCAAATCAATGAAACTATGATTTGGCTTCATAATCTTTTGTCACTTCTTGAGTGCTTCAAGTTAAATTAGAACTTTCTGTCAGTGGAAAAACTTAATTTGGAGGCATAAATAAAAGTAAAATATCTAATTCATTGACTGGGTAAGCAACAATAGTCATAAACAGAAAAAAAAAAAAATGTTCAGAGTAGCATGGTGGGAGACTTGTTGGCCTTTTCTTCATCTCTGGCTAACTTATATTGAGGAGAGAGGTGCCTGGCTTCATTTTCTTTAGGTTTGGCTTGCAAACCTGATGAGCTTGTAAACCTTTGGTGGTTCAGGTGACTTACTACAAAACAGAACAACCCTAATGACCTGTAAAGTCTGTTGAATTGGAAAAACTGAGAGAAAAATGCTCATATATTCCTTCATCTAATCCATCAAGGAATTTAGAACAGTCACCTCTGACTTTTAAATTATGTTTCTAAATTATCATATTTTTTTATATTGCTTTTCAGTACCAGGCATGATTTTCTTCCCATGGAAAGCAGGAAACTCAGGAGTATAGTTATATAATTTTACATCCAAACATCATAATCTTCCTCTGCCATCTTTATGGCTGAAAGCAGATTCTGCAGTCTGTGTTTCAGCATTCATCACCTGTGCAGTCCTGGAAGAACTATAGAACAACCAAACATAGCAGTAAACACCAAGCAGTCAGTAATCAGCAGAATGGGTGGAAGAAAAATACCAGAAAGTTTCAGAATGCACATTCAAGAAGATGCTGCTGCTTTGACACACAGGAGATATCTCTGCAAAAGGGAAGGGCTAGGCAGTCAATTAAATGATTCTTTCAGCCTTGGCTAATGACCATGCTCTTTTTACCTACTGAAACCTTCCCCCTGCCCTGACAAAGGAGAGTCAGATGGTGCAGCAGTGGAATCCATGGATGTTACAGCCATCCAGGTTCCAGCTGAACCACAGGGGTAGCCACAGCCAGCAGCAGTTGCCCCTGTGGAAACAAAGAAATATAAGGTGAAATCAGAGCACCCAGGCAACAAGGATAAGAAAGGAGGGCCCTCACAACCCGCAGGGGAGTCAGAGGTTGAGATCATCACTGAGTCCCTGACATATGAAAGTCTCCGTAACCTGCAAAAAGATCTTGCACAACGGGGACGTGAGGCTTATACAACCTGGTTACTTCGGGTCTGGGACCTTATAGGTACAGGCGTGCAACTAGATGGTGGTGAGGCAAGGAATTTTGGACCCTTGACCCAGGACTCAGATGTGAATCAGGTATTCGTAAGGGATCCAGGGCCCCTTTCCCTTTGGGAGCAGCTTTTAATGAGTGCACGGGAGAGGTTTGTCAACAGAGACAGAGCAGGAGCACCATGATAGAATGTGCTGGAAGACCGTTGAGGAAGGGATCCAACAGCTGAGAGAAGTGGCAGTATTGGAGGTACTCTTTGGGAGGGGTGGAGAGCATGATAATGACCCCAACAAAGTCAGGTGCACAGGGCAAATGCTGTGGAATCTGGCAGCTCTAGGACCATCTCAATACACCACATTCATTGCAACCTTCAATGCCGATAACAACCGAGAGACAGTGGGTTCTGTAGCCGACAAACTCAGAAATTACGAGAGTATGATCAATGGCCCAATGCAGGCTCAGGTCTCTGCCGTGGCTAAGGAACTCAGAGAGGAGATAAGGGAGAAGATGGAGGAGATGACAGAGAAAATGGAGGAGATGAGGGAGGAGATGAGGAGGAACAGTTCCCATGTGGCACCTGGTGCGAGTTACAGGCCCCAGAGTCAGAGCTCAACGGCCCCCAGCTAGAGAGAGAGGGTACACCCCACGAGCTGACCTGTGGTTCTTTCTGCGTGACCATGGGGAAGACATGGGAAGGTGGGATGGGAAACCCACTTCTGCCCTGGCAGTATGGGTGCATGAGCTCAAGGAGAGAAACACTAACCAAGGGGGTTCCACTAAGATGAATGTGGCCTCAACATCACATGACCAAGCTGCCAGGTATTATAGAAGTGAGGATATGTCAGATCCCTGTGAAGGAACCTCTATCATGTATGCCCAGGAAGGGAATAATGACCAGTGCTAGAGGGGCCCTACCACTAGCCAGGGAGAGGCATGGGAAAACCAGATCTATTGGACGGTGTGGATCCGATGGCCTGACACATCAGAGCCACAGAAGTATGAAGCTTTGGTTGATACTGGTTTACAGTGTACCCTGATACCATCAGAATATGTGGGGACAGAGCCTATTTCCATTGCCGGGGTGACGGGGGGATCACAGGAATTGACTCTGTTGGAAGCCGAGGCGAGCCTGACTGGGAAGGAGTGGCAGAGACATCCAATTGTGACTGGCCCAGGGGCCCGACGTATTTTAGGCATAGACTTCCTCTGGAATGGCTATTACAAAGACTCTACAGGACTCAGGTGGGCTTTTGGAATAGCAGCTGTGGAGGCAGAGGGCATTAAGAATTTGAATAGCTTGCCTGGACTGTCAGAGAACCCATCTCCAGTAGGACTCTTAAAGGTAGAAGAGCAACGAGTTCCAGTTGCCACCTTGATGGTGCACCGCCGACAGTATCAGACAAATCAGGATGCCATGATCCCCATCCACAAGATGATCTGTGAGCTG
Organism: Progne subis subis; assembly: GCA_022316685.1. Taxonomy (NCBI): domain Eukaryota; kingdom Metazoa; phylum Chordata; class Aves; order Passeriformes; family Hirundinidae; genus Progne; species Progne subis. Next base: position 346,969 of record JAKJHU010000110.1, on the reverse strand, counting down.
GAGACCCAAAGGGTGGTCAGCAAAACCCACTAACCCTTCAACAGCCCCATCTGGCCTGTGCGCAAGTCTGACGGAGAATGGAGATTGACTGTGGACTACCGTGCCTTGAACGAAGTGACTCCACCATTGAGCGCTGCTGTGCTGGACATGCTGGAACTCCAGTACGAGCTGGAGTCCAAGGCAGCAAAATGGTACACCACTATTGACATTGCTAATGCATTTTTCTCCATTCCTCTGGCTGCAGAATGAAGGCCTCAGGTTGCTTTCACCTGGAGAGGCGGACAGTACACCTGGAACCGACTGCCCCAGGGGTGGAAACATAGCCCCACCATCTGCCATGGACTGATCCAGGCTGCACTGGAAAAGGGTGAGGCTCCGGAGCACCTACAGTACATCGATGACATCATTGTGTGGGGGAACACGGCAATGGAAGTGTTTGAGAAAGGAGAGAAGATCATCCAAATTCTCCTGAAAGCTGGTTTTGCCATCAAGCAGAGCAAGGTCAAGGGACCTGCCCGAGAGATCCTGTTCCTGGGAGTAAAGTGGCAAGATGGACGGCATCAGATTCCCACTGAGGTCATCAATAAGATCACCGCAATGTCCCCACCAACCAGCAAGAAGGAAACACAAGCTTTCCTAGGCGCCATAGGTTTCTGGAGGATGCACATCCCTGAGTACAGCCAGATTGTGAGCCCTCTCTACCTGGTTACCCGCAAGAAGAATGATTTCCACTGGGGCCCTGAACAGCCACAAGCCTTTGCCCAGATCAAGCAGGAGATCCGCTCATGCAGTAGCCCTTGGCCCAGTCAGGACGGGACCAGATGTGAAGAACGTGCTCTACTCAGCAGCCAGGAACAATGGCCTGTCCTGGAGCCTTTGGCAGAAGGTGCCTGGGGAGACTCGGAGTCGACCACTGGGATTCTGGAGCCGAAGCTACAGAGGGTCTGAAGCCAACTACACTCCAACAGAGAAGGAAATCTTGGCCGCCTATGAAGGAGTTCAAGCTGCCTCAGAGGTGACTGGCACAGAAGCACAACTCCTGCTGGCACCTTGACTACCAGTGCTGGCGTGAATGTTTAAAGGAAAGGTTCCCATCCACCCATCACCCATCCCTCCACCCATCCCCCCGACGCCACATGGAGCAAATGGATTGCCCTCATCACTCAGCGTGCCCGCATTGGAAACCCAAATTGCCCTGGGATTTTGGAGATAATTACAAACTGGCCAGAAGGTGAAAACTTTGGTTTCACAGATGAAGAGGAGCAGGAACAAGGGTCTACAAGGGAACAAGTGACACGTGCCGAAGAGGGTCCACCATACAACCAACTGCCAGCAGAAGAAACATGCTATGCTCTTTTCACTGACGGTTCCTGCTGCATCGTAGGGATGAATTGGAAGTGGAAAGCATCCGTATGGAGCCCCACATAACAGGTTGCACAAAACACTGAAGGAGAAGGTGGGTCAAGCCGACTTGCTGAACTCAAAGACGTTCAGCTGGCCCTGGACTTTGCTGAAAGAGAGAAGTGGCCAAAGCTCTGCCTCTACACTGATTCGTGGATGGTGGCCAATGCTCTGTGGGGTTGGCTGGACAGGTGGAAAAAGGCCAATTGGCAGCGTAGGGGAAAGCCAATCTGGGCTGCAGATGAGTGGAAGGACATCGCCTCTCGGGTAGAGAAGCTACCTGTGAAAGTCCATCATGGAGATGCCTGTGTCCCCAAGAGTCGGATTAATGAGGAGCACTGAAACAACGAGAAGGTAGATCAAGCTGCAAAGATAGAGGTGTCAAAGATAGCCTTAGATTGGCAACACAAGGGAGAGTTATTCCTAGTTCGATGGGCCCATGATGCCTCAGGTCATCAGGGCAGAGATGCCACCTATAAGTGGGCACGAGACCGAGGGATGGATCTAACCATGGACAGTATTTCTCAGGTTATCCATGAGTGTGAGGCGTCTGCTGCAATCAAACAGGCCAAACAGGTGAAGCCCCTATGGTATAGCAGGCCATGGTCTAAGTATAAGTATGGGGCAGATTGACTACATCACCCTTCCCCAAACCTGCCAAGGCAAGCGCTATGTGCTGACCATGGTGGAAGCCACCACTGGATGGTTGGAGACCTACCCGGTGCCCCACGCTACTGTCCGGAACACCATCCTGGGCCTTGAAAAGCAAATCCTGTGGAGACATGGTACCCCTGAGAGGATTGAGTCTGACAACGGGACTCATTTCAAGAACAGCCTTATAAACACCTGGGCTAGAGAACATGGCATTGAGTGGGTGTACCATATTCCTTATCATGCACCAGCAGTTGGGAATGTTGAACAGTACAATGGCCTGTTTAAAACCACCTTGAAGGCACTGGGTGGGGGGACTTTCAAGAACAAGGAGATTTATTTAGCAAAGGCCACCTGGTTAGTGAATACTCGAGGTTCCACCAACCGAGCAGGCCCTGCCCAATCTGAGCCCCTGAGAAGCAGGCCCTGCCCAATCTGAGCCCCTGAGAACAAGAGATGGAGAGAAGGTTCCAGTGGTACACATGAGAGGAATGCTGGGAAAAACTGTTTGGATTAATTCTGCCTCCAGCAAAGACAATCCCGTTCCTGGGGTTGTTTTTGCTCAGGGACCTGGCTGCACATGGTGGCTGATGCAAAAGGATGGAGAGACCTGCTGCATACCTCAAGGGGACCTTGTTTTTCAGTGAACACTGTGACTGTGTTTGTATTCCTATTCATATTAATATATATGTATATTATTTAAAGGTTTAAATTCTATATATGTTGGTATGGGGAAAAAAATTCAGGGTGGATAATGTTGGAAGTTAAGTTTTCCTGTGGAATTTTTCCCCCCATAAGTTGCTACGAGACTAAATACTGATAGTTAAAGGATGCTTAACCTGTACAAAAGGAGTGGATCACTTAGTTTAGTGGGAGGGAAAGGCTTCCAGGAGCTGAGGGTGGGGGTTCTTTTTTGGCTCTCGGTTTTCCAGGGAGGACGGTTGGGCAACTGGTAGCTGCGTGGATTCCACGGTTAACAGAGGGGTTCAGTCCTGAAAATTCTATCATCTGTTGGAGCGCCCAAGAATTCGGAGTTTTTTGCCTGCCCTACTGGATTTTGTGTCAGCCCGGGTCCAGCCGCCGCAGCTTCTCCAGCACTGCTCACTTTGCCTGCCATGACACCCGCTGCCTGCTGCGGACAACCCACCATTTCCAGCCATTTCCGAGTTTCCACCGTTTCAGCTTGGTGCTCTTGGGATCCCAAGAGATCACGCTGCCCGGGACTTGTGAGACAAAGTCCCTTGGGGTTCTTGGTTCTGTTTTATTATTATTATTATTGCTGTTGTCATTTGTCTGTCCTGTTATATTTACTAGTAAAGGACTGTTATTCCTTTCCCCATAGCTCTGACTGAAAAGTTGGTTGTTTTTTTTTAATCTTCCAAATTATAATAACACGGAAGGGAAGGGATTCCTAGGGAGGCCTGCCTCTCCCTAGCAGATACCTGTCTTTTCAAACCAAGACAATCAGGTACAGGCCAGAAAATTTCCAAAAAAAATTAATAACAATCATCCCATTATTCCTATGGTTTACTAAACTGTAATCTATTCCGATCCTAATATATTAAGAAAGTAATAATGATAAAAGAAGGTATCAAAATAAAAAAAATTTGTCATCTTAGCATGAAAGAAGGACAACATACGTTCCAGTAAGGACAACACGTAATATCCCTCTGAATATTAGCAAAAAGTGAATAAAAATGAAACAGATATGTTAGCAGCAGCACATAAGTGTGTGTGTGTGTGTGTGCATGTGTATGTATATCTATGTACATATTGGCTTAAATATACATACATTAATATTTATTGTAGGAAAGTATTGCTGCATGGTGCTTGCTTGTAGATTAGTGATTGCCCAGTATAATTAATGACACAGACTGCTGGGATCTCTAACCTCAAATCTTCTGAAGGCAGATATTTTCACTCCTTCAAAGGAAGAAATGAAAAATAATTAAGTCACAGATCTTTTTGCCCTCTAGAAAATGACTTTTTGTCTTCAAAACAAGGACAGCTTCCATAGATTTTATAATTTTAACAATTAAAATATTTTTATATTAAGCATATATTTGTTTTGACTATTTGCTCCATGAGGTTGCAAGAAAGAAGGTTCTTCTAGTTTCTTTCAACATGGGCTAAACACATGGGTTGAATAAAATCTTCTCTTAATCCTTGCCTTATCAGATGATGTCCATGATGTCTTGTAACACACTGTAAATGAAATTCCTATCACTACATGTAAGATGGGGGAGTTTCAGAAATATCCAAAGTGTACATAAAGAAGATACAAAGGTCTGGAAAACTACTCTTAATTTGTTGATGATGGTAGGAAGATACTTTCTACAAAATGCAGACATTCCTTGTGCACTTTTGACTGTACTTCCTATCTAGAGGGGTTCCTGACTTTCCAGGTACTGCTGCTCTGATCCAAGGTTTTAAGGGGTGAGTCGGGGAGCTGCATGTCCTCCTTTAGAGCCAGACACATGAAGCTTTAGGGTGTAACCACAGGCACTCACTCTTCTCTTGCAATACTCAGACTAGTTTTGTGAAAAAAAATCTGCACCTTCCTAAAAATTCTGTGTCTCAAGTTCTGTATTTTATTTTAATGTGTAATCAGTTAGCAATATATTATCATTATATATAATCATTGAACTATTTGATTTACCAGGACTACCTCTGAAATAGTTATTATATGTTCAGTTGTGCTAAACTACATTTTAGTGAGGGAATGAACATGTTTGGAAGCTAATGAAGGAGTCTGATAGAGATCATAATCTTTATTTTTAGTATGATGACTTAGCAATAATGGCATGTAATTTAATAAGAACAAATGCCAGAATCTGCACCCAGGATAGAATAACATTGGACACAAGTAAAAATGGGAACAGGAGTGATTGGGGAGCAGCCCTACAAAAAGAAGTATGGGGAGGCAGCAGGCTCGACAGGAGTGAACAGTGAACCCTGGCAGCCCAGAGGGCAAAATGCATCAAACAATGCATGACCAGCTGCAGAAAAGATGTGATTATCACACTGTACTCACTGTTGTTGCAGCCTCCCCACAAGCTGTGGATCAGGACCCTGCAATCTAAGAAGGATGTGATGGTCCTTTGTTGTGTCCAAAGGAGGTGATATACAAAGCTGGTGGAGGGGCTGGAGGAAATGTCCAGCAAGAAGTGAAGGGGAATTTTGAGCTTGTCTAGTTTGAAGAAAAGGAGAGATATAATTTAGATGAAATATTGAAAGACTATTATGTAGGGAGAACTAGGTGTAACCAAACTTTATGAAAATGCTATTTGTCTTGGTTTGAAAAAAGACAGGTGTCTGCTAAGGAGAGGCAGGCCTCTCTAGGAAATGAGGAATTCAAATCCTTCCCTCCGTGTTATTATAATTTGGAAGATTAAAAAAAACCTTTTCGGTCAGAGCTATGGGGAAAAGGAATAACAGTCCTTTACTAGTAAATATAACAGGACAGACAAACAACAACAGCAATTATAATAATAGTAAAACAGAACTAAGAACCCCGAGGGCAAACGGTGGAAACTCCAGCGCTTATGGCTGGAAGTGGTGGACTGTCCTTGGCAGGCGGGGGGGTGCCCTGGCAGATGAAGTGGGCAGTGCCGGAGAACCCGCAGCGGCTGGACCCGGGCTGACCCAAAATCCAGCAGGACAGCGAAGAAACTCCGAATTCCTGGGCACTCCAACAGATGGTAGAATTCCCAGGACCAAACTCCTCCGTTAACCGTGGACTCCAGGCAGCCAGCTGTCGCCCAATCCGTGCTCCCCGGAAGACTGAGAGCCGTGAGCCCACACCTCAGCTCTCTCGGGAGCCTCCTCCCTCCCCCAAAACCAAGTGATCAACTTCCTTTGTCAGGTTAAGCACCCCTTAACTATCACTACTTAAGTCTCCTAGCAACTCATGGCGGGGGGGGGGGGGGGGGGGGCGGAAATTCTACAGGAAAACTTAGCCCTCAACACTATTAATCCCTCAGAAGATACATTGAATATAACAGAAAACCAAAGGCATTTTCTATGGAGATGGCAATCATGGCAATCATGTGAATAGGTGAAGAGAGGCTATAGAAAATGGAATGGGAAGAGTAAATAATTTATGGTATTTCAATGGAAAATATACAGATTTCAGCTTTTAAATGATTCCTATCTAAAAGGCATCAAAACAAGAAATATCTGCTCTTGTTTTCCAAGGAATATTTTTGACTTTTAAATGAAACATGGCAACAAAATCTGAAAATTTATTTAAATGTATCTGTGCATTTCAAAAGACAAAAGATATTGTCATTATAAGCCTTAATACAAAGGGCTCTGGAATAAATTCAAGGGAAAAAAAAGGAAGAAGTCAAACCAAAATGTAAATCCAGGGATAAGGCATGTAATTATTTTGGTTAAAATATTAGAAGTCTTTGTGGTAAACCATTAATATTATGAAATTATGTTTGGTTAGAAGAATGTTTTTTATTCTAGATTAAAATCTTGTCAGGGCTTTCAGTGTTGTAATTTGCCTAGATGCCTAGAGCCAGCTTGTCAAGTTTCATTTGCTTGCAAGAGGAAACAGAATTTGTCATCCGTCTGAATCAGCTAACTGGCAAGAAAGAGCTAAATTTGATGGAAGGATAAGGAGCAGAAAATCTGAAACAAAAAGAAAAAAAAATCCCCTTTCATTTAGCAAGGCTGCTTCCTCTTCAACAGACATGACCTGTCATAAGGCTTTTATAGCGTAATCTTTGGCAAGAGACAGAACATGAAACTCATAAAAGCCTCCCATATAAGTTAGTAGAAAACTGGAAAAATGCAACTTGATTGTGTTTTTTCCTGAAAAGAATAGTATGTGAAATTTAAAAAAAAAAAAAAAAAAAAAAAAGGTATCTTTCTGGAATTTTGGGTTTGTTTCCTGATTTTATACATACTTTTTGTTGTCTTTCAGGACAAAAAGTAAAACAAAGACAAACAAACAAACAAATTAAACCCCCAGTGTAGAAAAATGCCTGTTCCCTCCTGCTGTTGAGGACTCCAGGACGGTGTGTATGAATGTGGACGAGAGATCTCTGAAGTTGGGTTGTAGCAGAAGAGGTTTATTTTGTAGAGAGTGAGGCTTTGCCCGGAGCTGCCAGGCGCAGCTGCAGCATGGCCTTGGAAGATGGGGGCAGTGAGTGATAAAGAAATTCGAAGAGCAAGATGCAAAAGAGAAGAGCAAATGAGGAGAGCACACAGAGACAAGAGAGAAGCAGAAAGAGCGCGGCCCACTCTCGCAGCCCTCTGATAAGGGGTCTCGAGGTGGGCTGTAACAGGCTTGTGCCAATGGGGCCACAGACACTTGCTACTTCAGGGAGAGTTACATGTGTGGGATGAATCATACATTGGGGGTTGTTTTCTCAGGCATCTAGTAGCTAGGACATTTTAAACATCAAAACTTACTTTCAATTCTATCTCAGTTACAGGTTTTACATTCTCAGAGTCCAAGCAATCATATTTATAGGGCTTTCTGGCTTCATCCTTCCCAACACCCCAGCAAAACCACTAGGGACCGTGTCCAACATGTTTTCTGAGAAAAGACTAGTATTTTTCATGCACTTCTTTTTTTGTTAATCAATAGTGGTTAACAAAAGTGTATCAGGGAGAAGATAGCACTTACTGATACTTAGAACAAAACTAGACAATATGAAAAGGATTCTTGTTGCTAGAACAACTTTTTGTTCTTGCCTCAGATTAGACCCTTTCTGCTCATCTTAAAGTAAAATAGTTTTTTCCGCAGCTCTTGTGTTTCTTTTTATGTTCAAAAGCTGTGTTACCTTACACTGTATCTTAGTACACCATACTGTATCTGCCATTCATAATGTCTTGCAGAGATTTGTCTCTGTTCCCCATGGCTTTTAGAAGAATCTTAGTGTATTCAATTTCTCTTCATATCAGAGCCATTTTATGTTTTGAATCATCTCTGTCTTCTTACAGATTTCCATTTCTCTGCAATATCCATTTTGAAGATATAGTCCCAGTGAATTTTCTCAGTGGTATAGACCTGAGTTTTCAGATGTGCCATTTGCTCTACTGAGGGTGCCTGACATACACAAACTTGACTGCACCTCTGCAGTATTATCTTCGTCTGATACAGAATATATCCAGAAAAATAATCCAGAAATAGTGAAGTACAACATCATAAAATATAGGCGTAAGTGTTGTAGTGCATTAATTTGGTTTATATTGTGTTTCATTTGGTTCGTAATGTTTTCCCCTGTTCCACTTGGAAACTCTATCACTTGGTTTGTCCCTGCTTGGCCGCACACATCCCCCACACTGGAATGTAACCCAACTCTGTTCCACTCCCACCTTATCCCTGATTGGGTAGTGGTTTGTCCCTGCCTCTAGGCCCTTCCCCCCAGGGAAAAAAGCCCCGGTATGGGTGGAGCCGGGCTCTCTCTGGCACCAGGGACGGTGAAAGGAACTAAAATAGCTCTGAACCAAACAAAGCTATAATTCCCCTCCCCCAAAGAGCAGGCTCTTTCTTTTTGCCATTGGTGGTCGTCTGGGTCTCTCTAAAGAACAACAACACATAAGAGTAATTAAAAATATTCTAACATGGACAAGTTTTCTACACAAAATATTTAACAAAAATTTTTAATCATACAACAGAAGGCATATGCTGGGTATTTGCATCATGCTTATATTGATCAAAAAGGCTTATTTCCAAAAGAAAGTAATACAGACTGTATAAACTCCTGAGATGCTACATACATGAGCACATGACTTGAGCACAATGCTAAGGTTGCCCAAGGTTGTGGTTTTGATCCCCATTTGGGGCATTCACTTAAGGACAGACTTGATGATCCTTGTTGAGTCCCACCAGCTCAGAAGATTCTGTGATTCTGTGACTTTTGAGAGGTGTGGCTGTGACCTGTCAGCCAGGCCTAATTTATGAAATTGCTTAGGAATGGTAAATGTAAAACTAGCTGGAGACAGTTCCATAATGGATATTTCTTGTTCCATTCACAAAGTTACATGACAAAAGACAGTAAGAAAATTATCAAAGTGTTGGTGAATATTTGACATAATGTGCAGTTCCTTCATATGTTGCTCCAATACCAGATCTCTTCTTGGCTCCTTACTGATGTGTGAATATTTCAGTTATGATGAACAGACACTTTCATCTGCTGTTTTTGGTTGCTTCATGCTGAACTGAAATGCGTGACTGAATATTTGCAAGATTTGGCATCAAGAATATAGAGGTCTCCCTGTGCAATAGACTAAGGTGCATGAAACACAGATGACATAATTCTTGAGCTTCCAGCCAGTTTCCAGATAAATCTTGTGGAACATGTCCAGGAGGTGAGTGCCTATGATCAGCTAAATATTCTTTCTTGCCAGTGTTTTCTCTTGGACTATAAAACTGGCTGAGAATCAAGAAGTCTTAAAGTGGTTTTCATGTCAGGGGAAGAGAAATAAATAGACTGTTTGAATATTTGATTCAAAGGGCTTATAATGATATTCAAGCAGACTATCTGAACTATACCATTTTGGTCCAAATAGCAGAATGTTATCTTGTATTTTGAAAAGTTACAAAATGTCATTCAGGGAACTGGAGGCACTGATGTATAACTAAAACTTGCTAGGATTCTGATCTCTGAAAAACATAACCACAGGTTGGAAGGAGTCTCACAAAGGCCACAAAAACCCTTTTTCATCAACACCATATAAGAGTTCTTTAAAATAAATGTCTCCTCTATTTTCTTCTCTAAACTGAAATAGATGCCTTTATTTCAACATTCTTTTACTAAGCTGTGTCATTTAAAATTTTTTGGCTCTTCTCTCAAAAGTTTCCTACTTTTTAAAATATCTGTGAACAGTAAGGGTCAAAACTAGACATTGTGGATGACCACACCTCAGAAAACTTGCAGACTTCTCTCTGGATATGTAAGTTCTCTAGCAGCATTATGGAGTCGATTTAGTGTACCACACCAACTAATCACAAACCAGTAGGTTTTTTGTCTTATTTACACATAGTCAGATATTTTCTCTTCTTTGTAGTAGTTGATTCAAGATCATATTCTTAAATATAGCTCTTTAAATTCTCCTTTATATTGTATTTTTTTTTAAGTCCAAATTTTAGAGATTATGTTATGATACTGTCTCCAATAATTTACAATCCTTCTAAAACATTTCTGTAGTGTTTTTAAAAATGTTGCATTATAAAGGTTTTGGCTTCTTTTCTTCCTGCCAAGGATGAATAATACTTGGGAAACGTCAAGCTCAAATTTGGACTTGGAATGTTTATTATATCTTATCTATTTACAGTATTTATGGGCTCACACACCATGAGCTCTTAGAAAATGAAGGTAAAGTGGAGTGCTTCGAACTCTTTCCAAGGTTATTTAAGGGATAATCCCCCAATAATAAAATGATACCTATATTATTTTGACTTTTGACCCAAAAATGACTGTCCAAGGCCTGCAATGTGGACATTTTCCACCCAATTACAGAAAACTATCCAAACCCATGAAGAAGAAGAAGGTGAAGGACTTAGACAACACCCAAAATCCTCAATTTTGACTCATATGTACCACTATATGCTAAAATCACATATTCAAAATTTCTAGGATTCCAATAGAGCATGACCTAAAATACATCTGCACTTTGCCTGAACTTCTTCTGTGCTTGTGAGCGATAGATTTAACTCTCCTTTCATATTTCAGATTTAGTACAAATCTTGACTATCTTCTTGTTCTGTCCCCACACCAGGCGGACACGGGCCTCCGGCTAGCTCTGGTCAGCACAGCTACAAGATGTTCCCAGCTCGGATAGGCACGCAGGTTATCTTTACCTGCTGGGCTTAGCTTTCAGCAGCAGCTGGACTAATTAGTGTTGTGACAGCAGCGGCAGTAAAAAAAAGATGGCTCTCAGCTTAGCAGGTTAAAAGATGTTTATTCCGGCCGAGCTGTGGGAGTCCCACAGCTGGTCCAAACCGCAGGCCAGAGAGGCCAGAGAGCGAGAGAGCGAGAGCAGAGAGAGCCTTCCTCCTCCACCTTATAACTCGGGGAGAGGTTCAAGGGAGATTACAAGACAACAAATCAAGGGATTCAGGGGGTAACAAGGTGTGCCCACCCCCAAGCCTCTGACCATTAAAATCAAGGGCCAAAGGAATTCCCCCCAGGCTGCCTATCACCTGAAGCCCTTTCCGTATGATTGCTCAATCTTGGGGAGGGGTCCCAAAGTGATAGGCAGGCTGTCCCAGAGCGAGGGGGGGCAGAGGGGATGGACACGGTCAGGTGAGAGGTGGGAGGACTGACGCAAAACACCTTATTATACAGAAAACACAAAAGGGGATGGACAGTTACAAAACTAGGGATACAGTGAACTGAACCATAACAAAAAACTTCTTATAAAACCTAATAAAACAATTCTCACACCGCCACACTATCCTTTACATCATGTAAGCGTTTGGGTTGAAGTAGGGAGTTTCACATTGAACACTCTTGAAATGTCTGTACTGTGTCCTACTGTTACTATTTCATGGTTTTGTTTATTGCAAACTGTTTAATAACTTGTTCCCAAAATATTAAAGGAGACAATATTATGCCAACTGGTCTGTTACTTCTGGTGTTCTTCCTTGTTGCTTTATTTGTTGCTTTCTCTTTCCTTTGAAGGTGGAAGCATGAAGAGTTTGACTATTTCAAACACCTTGATTCATTTATTAGTATTTAAGAGTCATAGTGATAAATGGACTTTCCTATCTGTTTGCTTTTTTCTTCCTTTTAACATATAAGTAGAAATAGTTACATTTCAGGGTTTCTGGTTTTGTCTCTGTGCATTTATTCTATCTCCTGGTCAATTTGCCTGATTTGTAGTTTTGTGTCATACCTTTTTGATTTTTCAGTCATGCTTTGTATCTGATGCCCATCTTGTTTTGCTGCAGGGAAACTACAGGCTGAGAAGGGTTTTGTCCCAAGTAGGAATTATGATTTAGCTAAAGATACAGGCCTTAATGTGTAATGTAAATGTAAATGGAGTGTTTCCCTTGTTCATGTAAAGCAGATTAATCCACAGGCTATCTCTTATGACCCATTTCTCAGGGCAGAAAAACCTGATTTCCACACAGGGTTTTTTTTAAGTTTGGGTACTGTTTTCTTAAGTTCAAGATCTTATTTATCAAAACAAACAAACACCCAAAAAAACCCAAACAATCAAATCAAATAAAACTAAAACCATCAGTCCCTCATTACCAATGTCTAATTTATCATCATCATTAATCAACATTTATTTCATATATTTTATATTTTAAAGACTGAAAATTTGGAAATTCTAAGAAAAAAATAATTCCCCAAAATATGGATGAGCATAAATATGACTAACACTGATATCCATGCTTCATTATGAAACATATATCCTAAGTTAAAGTTTTGAACAAAAGTTTGACTTTTATTTAATTATAACCCAAAATCATATTGATTAAATTTTTATTAACTTTGGGGAAACGTTCTGCAGTTTAATTTGATCAGTCTTTTGAAGGACCAGATCAGCTAAAATCAGATGATATACGAAGACAAATAGAACACGGATGTCAATTTGGACACTTGTCACCATGACACAAAAAGCAGTCACACGAGACAAGAGATTTTCGCAGGGCAGAGGTCCTTCTCCGATCCAGCTCAAAGCTGAGACAGGGCGGAGAGAGAGCCCCTTTGTTTTTTTCTTACTTTTTATGCATTTGTGGGTCTAGCAGAAGATTGGCTTCTGGGGTTTTTCACCTTTTACCCAAGTGGCTAAACCAACTGTCAGTTACAATTGTTTTCAGGTTAGAAATATGCAAACAAAGGACAGAGAATGAAAAACGGTCTTGGTTTGAAAAAGACAGGTGTCTGCTAAGGAGAGGCAGGCCTCTCTAGGAAATGAGGAATTCAAATCCTTCCCTCCGTGTTATTATAATTTGGAAGATTAAAAAAACTTTTCAGTCAGAGCTATGGGGAAGGAATAACAGTCCTTTACTAGTAAATATAACAGGACAGACAAACAACAACAGCACTTATAATAACAGTAAAACAGAATCAAGAACCCTGAGGGGCAAATGGTGGAAACTCCGGCGCTGATGGCTGGAAGCTGGACGCGGTGGATTGTCCTCGGCAGGCAGGGGGGTGTCCTGGCAGGCAAAGTGGGAAGTGCCTGAGAACCCGCAGCGGCTGGACCCGGGCTGACCCAAAATCCAGCAGGACAGCGAAGACAACTCTGAATTCCTGGGCACTCCAACTGATGATAGAATTCCCAGAACCAGACTCCTCCATTAGCCATGGACTCCAGGCAGCTACTCAGTAGCCCGACCATCCTCCCCGGGAAAACTGAGAGCAGTGAGTCCTCCACCCTCTGCTCCCGGGAGCCTCCTCCCTTCCCCAAAACCAAGTGATCAACTTCCTTTGTTGGGTTGAGCACCCCTTAACTATTAGTACTTAGTCTCCTAGCAACTCATGGGGGGGGAGGGGGGGGAATTCTACAGGAAACTCAACCCTCAACAAAAACAAAGCATTCTTTTATGTTACGTCTGTGGGAAAAAGGTAGAAAACTGCTCTAATATTCTAGTCACTAAAAGATCTGACTCCACTTATGAAAATTCAAAAGGCTTTTAAAAAACTCAGAAAAACCAGGGTAACATCCCTTTTAACTTTACAAAAAAAGAAAAACAGAAAAAGAAAAATGGACACATTTACAAAGGGAATATATACAAATTCAATCACTGTCTGTGGAGGAATCATCAGAGTGATCACTCGAGGATTCATCCACTTGGTGACTTTCAAGTTGATCATGGCTTCCACCTTGCCTGTTGGCCGAATTCTGCCTCTGTGGTCGCAGGTCAGGACGGACACACTTTGAAGGTAGCCAGCGTGTCCCAGTGTCCGTGGACACACACGCACACCCTCGCCCCATAGCGATTAGGTCATAGGGTCCTTCCCATTGCTTGGTGACTAAATTTCGGAGCCGTACCTTCGCTCGAGGCTGTTGCTCACCGTCCGAAGCCTGCAACGAGAGATGATGGTTCAAAACGACAGGATTATTTGAGTTCTGTGGCACCGTAAGGTGATTGATGGTGTACAAAGCCTTTGCCAACTGACTGTGTGGGGTTTCACCCTGCATTCCCCATTTTTGTTTTTGAAGAACATGCTTGAGTGTACCATGATTGCGTTCTACAATCGCCTGTCCCGTCGGAGAATGAGACATGCCAAAGTTATGTGTCACACCCCATGACTGTAGGAACTGCCGTACGTGCTGCGAGGCATAAGCAGGACCATTGTCAGTTTTCACAGCAGAAAGGTATGCCAAGAACAGCAAAGGCCTGCCTCCAGTGGGCAATGACATCACAGGCTTTCTCTCCTGTGTGAGCAGAAGCCCACATCGCAGAGGAGAACGTGTCCACCGTGACATGCACATACTTGAGCAGGCCAAACTCGGCGACCTGGGTGACATCGGTCTGCCAAAGCTCCAAGGCTTTAAGGCCTCTGGGGTTAACCCCTGCCGGCAATGGTGCACCAAGGGCATGACAGTTGTCACATGACTCAACAATTTCACGAGCCTCAGTGGCCATCAGTTGGAACTGCTTCTGCAGCGTATGCGCATTTTGGTGGAAAAACCCATGTGATGCCTTGGCCTGCGCGAGCACGTCAGGCTGAGGAGCTACCCACGCTGGGTGAGCCAACTTGTCAGCCCTTGTGTTACCTTCTGCTACAAATCCTGGCAAGTTAGTGTGACTCCGTACATGCAGAACGTAGTATGGATGAACTCTGGCCTGAATTGCACACCACAGGGCCTTCAGTAAATTAAACAAGGCAGGGTTACTGACCTCCTTCAACACTGAATAACCCAATCGCTATGCGATGTTGGCAACATAGGTGGAGTCCGTGATCAAATTGAAAGGTTCCTGGGAAAATTTCTCAAATGCCATGACAGCAGCCTTTAGTTAAACCAGTTGGGCTGACCCATCCTCATGGCCTTCCAAAACCTGCCACTCATATCCATCCTGCCAGGTAGCAATGGCTTTTCCTGTTTTGCCTGAACCGTCAGTGACGACGGTGGGTCCTTGCACTGGCTCTTGGCTATTTTTGGGTCGTAGAGAAAATTGAGTATTTTTGGCCACTTGCAATAGCTTGTGTCTAGGCAGATGATAAGTGATCTGCCCTGAAAAACCCTTGAGAGCACTTTGCAGCGAAACATTGTTCACATAGCTCCAATCAAATTCCTCCCTCTGAACCGGGAGTATGATCTTTGAGGGATCTGCACCCATCAATTGCAAACAGCGTTGCCGGCACTTGATTATCAAGCGCGCAATCAATTCAAACTGTGCTGTCACCGTCTTATGCGGCTGATGAGGCAGGAAGACCCATTCCAAGACATGCAAAGGATCAGTCCAATCATCATTCCATTGGCCGATGATACCTGTAGGATGTAAATCAGGAGTGGTAATGAACACAGTGACATCAATGGAAGGTTCAATGTGGTACACCTGGCAAGCCGAAACAGCTTACTGAACCTCCTCCAGCACTTTTCGTGCCTCAGGGGTTCAATTCACGAGGTGACTTTAAATCAGTGTCCCCTTTCAACAATTCAAACAAGGGAGACAGTTGTGCTGTGGTCAGTCCCAAGTAAGGATGTAACCAAGTGATAACACCTACCAGCTTCTGAGCATCATTCGGTGTCTTCATCGATTGCACAAATTGCACCTCCTGGTGACGGATTGTCCGTTCCAAAATTTTGACCCCCAAATATTTCCAGGGAGGTTGTTGTTGTACCTTTTCTGGAGCCGCCTGCAGTCCATGTGAATGCAGAGCATTCAACAACTGAGGCTGTATCCTCAGCAGCTCATCCTGGGTGGGCGTAGCCACCAAAATGTTGTCCATATAATGATAGACATGAGCGTCAGGAAACTGCTTGCGAACTCCAGACAAGGCACGGGCTATGTACCTTTGGCATAACATCGGCAAATTCCGTATTCCTTGAGGCCAAACTCTCCATTGATACCGCTGTGCGGGCTCGGCATTATTTATTGTTGGTACCGTGAAGGCAAATTTTGGTCTGTCATCAGGATGCAGAGGGATTGTAAAAAAACAATCCTTCAGATCCACAATGAGGACTGGCCAGTCCGCAGGAAGCATGGTAGGCGATGGCATACCAGCCTGCAATGTCCCCATGCCTTCCATCACGGCATTGATCTTTGGGAGGTCTTGTAGCAACCTCCATTTCCCAGACTTCTTTTTGATACAAAAGACAGGAGTGTTCCAGGGACTGGTAGATGGTTCCAAATGCCCCTGATCCAACTGCTCCTGTACGAGTTCACGAAGGGTGATTAACTTGTCATGAGGGAGGGGCCACTGGTTCTCCCAGATAGGTCTGTCCACCAGCCACCGTAAAGGAGGCGTGGGACACTCTGCGCCCTTCATCACAGTGGCCCCAGTCAAAAATCTGTCCCCATTCGCACCCCCCACGTGGCCAAAACATCCCTCCCCCAGAGGTTCTGAGGAATCTCAGTAACATGAGGCCAAATTATGGCTGTCTGTCCCTCCAGGTTCGTGATGGCCACGGGATTCCAGCTCACGTAGCATTGCTTCATTCCTCCTAAGCCCGCGATCAATGTCTTTGCCAGGCTCAAAGGCAAAGGGGCCAAGCAGCCACGGAGAGAATGCTCACGTCAGCCCCTGTATCTAGGAGGGCACAAAGATGAATCTCCAATCGTGTGGCACCAACCATGGACACAGTACACAGCGTCTCAGGACGGCCTTTGGTCAGGACAGCAGTCCAGCACACTTGAGGTGGCCCTGTAGAGCCGAAGCCACCGTCTCCTCGCGACCGGTCCTTGGTTCTGGAAACAGAAGACTTAAAAGGAACAAGTTGATCAATTTGTGTGCCTTTTGGGATAGTCAGAGGGGGGGTGGGTGTGGAGACCATTGCGTGAATCTGTCCTGAAAAATCCACATCAATCAGTCCTCAGTGCACCATGATACCCTGAATGGTGGCACTAGATCTCCCCATCAAAAAAGCACTCATGCCATCACCCAAGGGACCAAAGGCATCCAAGGGAACCTTGTGTATTTTGTCCGAATCAATCACGACAGACTCGGTTGTGCAGACATCAACACCTGCTGAACCGCGGGTGCTGGCTGCAAGTCTGCTGAGCAGATCTCCATTGGTTGGGGCTGAGGCAGAGACATTTGTGTTGGAACGCGTCTCGCCTTCCTGAACTGCCCAACGAATGACCATTCACATGCACCGTTGCCTTACACGCATTTGCAGCGTGATTCGGCCTTCCACATCGTGCACAATAAAACAAGACGGCCGTAGGCTTCTGTGCCTTCCTCCCTGTTTCTTCCTGGTCTGAGCACCCCACTGCTGCTGGTGCACCCCCTGGGGAACGTCCCAAGCAGGCTGCACAACAGCAGTCACAGCCGGTTGCGTGGCCGCAGGCACAGCTGGCTGGACTGCTGTAGTCACCGTTGGTTGGACAATCGTAGCCACAGCTGGCTGCACAGCTGTAGGCACGGCAACCACTTGTTGGCTGGAAGGGGATACCTTTGCACAGGCCCCAACCATGTCTGACATGGATGGTTCCCCGGGAAGCGCTTCAATTATCCTCTTGCAAACTGCATTGCAGTTGCCCTGAGCAAGGGACTGAATCATGAGCTTTCTTGCTGCAGGATCACTCACCTGCTACTCCACAGCAGCCGTCAGCCATCCTGCAAAGCACAGAAAGGGCTCATCAACTCCCTGGACAATCGTTGCATAGGGCTGCTGTGGAGTAGCCAGCTGTAAGTCTGAACCAGGGCTGCCATGCCTGTTTGTTGGCACTGCTCCTGGACCAAGGGCTCATAACCAGCCTGCCCTTCGGCCCCGGTATAATTGCCTGTTCCCATTAGCATATTGATATTAACCATATGCCTAGGATCACCTGGACCCAGTGTCCTATTCCATTCCACTGCTCTGACTGCCAACTGAGTCCATTTATTCTCAAAGAAGTCATATTCAACCAGTGGAAAAAAGCTCGAGCTAAGCTCCGAATGTCAAAGGGTGTCAAAAGACTGGCATTAAAATAATGGAGAACCTGCATCACCTCAGCTGAGCTCAGACCACACTTCCCGACTACATCACGCAGTTCTGTCAAAGCCTGCCAAGCCAAGGTGTTATGAGTAGCACCCTGAAGGACAGGAAAGGCCTGAAGACCCTCAGATGAAGCAGCAGCACCTGCCTTATCCTGCCCTGTGGACCCCACAGTGTCAGAGGCAGGCACTCGGCTGTGGACCGGCTGAACATCAGACACCGCAGGTCCAGCACCAGCATCAGCACCATCATTCAGTCCTTCAACTTTAACTTTCACTTCCCCCCAGAACCGCCAATGGTCTCTCAGGCGTACAGCCACCTGACATGGGGGGGAGCGTCCAGGCTGCGGACGAAGAGCCAACGGCGCGGGGCTCCTTACCCTTGTTAAAGACCGGCCGCATTCCGGCCGTGTCCCCGTTTGCGCTGAACTTAGGCACCTCACCACCCGTAGCCGCCACAACGTTAGCAGCGGGAAGTGGGGGCAGGGTCGGACCAGCCACTGGCGCCGGGCCTGCCACATCCTCAGCGGCGCTGGAGCCTGCGCCGGCCACCGGAGACGAGTCAGATGGCTCAGCGGCGGGCACGCATCCAGGCACGGCTGTGGAACTTGTGCTGCATTCAGGTGGAGGTGGCAACCGCGCCTCCGTCACTGGCAGGGCCGCATCGGTCCCTGCTAGCAGTTCATTAGAACTGGCCATACCATAGCCTCTCCCCGCCCTGCGAGCACCGCCTGCAGCCCATGGGGCTGGTGCGGGAGGCGGAGTGTCCGGAACCCACCCTGGTCCAGGCGGCAGAGCGAGGAACTCCACGTCACCCGACTCCATTGGATATGTGACAGTCATGCGGCAGAACAGCAATGCACAGTGACCGAATCTCAGCCAAGAGAAAGCGGAGTCCGCATTCCCGGGCTGCCCCCATCCACCAACGCCGGAAAGGCATGGAGAGGAGGCGGCCCCGCCCCGCTCCAGTGGCTCCACGGCGCAGGTAGAGGTGGGACTGGCCCCGGGCTCGGCGGGGCTCTGCCCCCCCTCTGCCCGAGACCAGTGCCGGAACCCAAGGGGGGGAACACCCTCGCGCAGGAACAGGGGAGGAAGGGGAAGAATCCACACCACAAAGGAGCTGAAGTTCAGATTCCGGGTCTGACATAATGACCCTGCCCCCTTCCAGCTCTCCGTCCTGCTTCGGACTGGGGCTGTCAGCCTTCCAGCTGTAAGGGGTTGACTTAAACACAGCTCTCTCAAACAACCCCCACTGCAGCAACAATTCTGCATTTTCTTCATCATATTCTATATCAAGGGTGTCTAACATATATTCCCCCAGGAGATACCATTCCCATCGACTGAGCACAGCATCTGGCGTGGGAAAAAACTAACGCCGTCTGCCCCGTGCAAATAGACTCTGGAGTCCCTCCCGGGAGATCTGAGCATTC
The DNA here is from genome assembly GCA_022316685.1 of Progne subis subis. Taxonomy (NCBI): domain Eukaryota; kingdom Metazoa; phylum Chordata; class Aves; order Passeriformes; family Hirundinidae; genus Progne; species Progne subis. Next base: position 327,420 of record JAKJHU010000110.1, on the reverse strand, counting down.
TTCCGCTCCAAGAGATCTCCCCAAAGTTCCAAAACTAAAGAATTACTCCATGATAAACACAAAACAGGGAAAAAAGGGAAAGGAAGAACCTCACCAAACTGCTCTTCTACACTCGGGGTCACCAGTTGTCACCATGACACACAAAGCAGTCACACGAGACAAGAGATTTTCGCAGGGCAGAGGTCCTTCTCCGATCCAGCTCAAAGCTGAGACAGGGCGGAGAGAGAGCCCCTTTGTTTATTTCTTACTTTTTATGCATTTGTGGGTCTAGCAGAAGATTGGCTTCTGGGGTTTTTCACCTTTTACCCAAGTGGCTAAACCAACTGTCAGTTACAATTGTTTTCAGGTTAGAAATATGCAAACAAAGGACAGAGAATGAAAAACAAAGGATTTTTTTATGTTACATCTGTGGGAAAAAGGTAGAAAACTGCTCTAATATTCTACAGTCACTAAAAGATCTGACTCCATTTATGAAAATTTAAAAGGCTTTAAAAAACTCAGAAAAACCAGGGTAACAGACACTTTTTTTTTTTCTTCTAGGAAAATAATACTTTTTCCAAGATAATGCACCAATAATTTTAAAGGGCTGATCTACTAACTTATTTCTTACTCTAAGCTTAAAGCAGAAATGTCTGGAAGACTTTAGGAAAAAAGCCTTCTACTCCATTACCTCTTCTCCAGTCCTTTGTAGCCTACAAAAATGTCACAACAATTCATAGGTATTTAAAGTGATGAGAATGTTCCAGATACATTCTCTATTCTAACTAACTTACAAGTTCTTTGAACATATAGGTATAGAACTAGACCATTTCTGCTAAATAACAGACTCTGCTTGTATGGAAACAAATCTACTATAAAACCTGCTATTGATGTAACATAATTTTAAAACCCATATAGTAAGGGATTTTTAATAATTCACATTTATATTTTAAATTGCAATATATTAATGGACTTGAATTTGTTGTGGGTTTTTTGGGTTTTTTTGTTTGGTTGGTTTGTTTGTTTGTTTGTTTGTTTGTTTTGGTTTTGGTTTTTTTTTCCTTTCTGTTAAGGTTATTTTTAGATTGTATTGGCTTGTAGAATGTCGCAGATCATCTATTAGCTAGACAAGATAAATCTGATCATAACGAATCCAATTTGGCTAACCTGGCTTGTTCTAGAAAGAATTCCCTAGGCGAATAATAGAACTCATACAGAGAACTCAGCCAAACATCGTCAGTCCAGAGAGCAGACCTAGCATTGGTCAAGGAGCTGGGCAGGGCTAAGACTAAGACCAATCAGCAACTAGATCTGGGAATTTTGAACTCCCTATATAAGAAGGTTCCAAACAATAAAACAGGCCGTTTGTCTTATGATCAAGAGGAAGCATTCAGACAGAGGTACTACTATTTCCAATGCTGCATTAGTAAATATATTTTAGGATATATGTAACTTGTGGGCTTATTTAAAATTTGTTTGAAAATATAATTTCTACATTTCTATTTTATGAAAAATATTTGCATATAATATTGAAAAATTTTGGACATAGTAAATCCACTTGAATGCTTGACCTTTCTATATGAAAATCCATCTTCTAAAAATGAAGAAGACAAAGGCAAGCTGTTGTCTGTAATGTGAAAAACATCAAAAGCTAGCTTGCTACTTTGCAGTGTACAAATACATGATCCAATCTATAACAGTGATTTCCAACTAAAAAACATTTCTCATTTGTCAGGATCCTCAGCATTATTTGCTGTTGCCACTGCTGTGTGTACTCTGTTTCCCTATATTGTGCCTCTACACATAGTAATGACCTACCTATAGTAAATGACCTACAACTTTCCCAGTGAAAATGATTTTCACTGCCCAATGCAGGCCTGAGTGTATGAAATAACTTCTATTGCACATCCTGGCCAGAATAAAGTAATGCCTAAATGCCCTAACGCTGAAAAGATGTTGTTGGTGCATGTCCCTCCCTCCTTCCCTTCCCTTCCCTTCCCTTCCCTTCCCTTCCCTTCCCTTCCCTTCCCTTCCCTTCCCTTCCCTTCCCTTCCCTTCCCTTCCCTTCCCTTCCCTTCCCTTCCCTTCCCTTCCCTTCCCTTCCCTTCCCTTCCCTTCCCTTCCCTTCCCTTCCCTTCCCTTCCCTTCCCTTCCCTTCCCTTCCCTTCCCTTCCCTTCCCTTCCCTTCCCTTCCTTCCCCTAACTTCTCAAAATATATTGTAAGCCAGACTGAAAAGCTCCAGACAATACCTCAATGAGTGCATAATTGTGTCTGGATAAATTAAAGTTGACTAAATCAAAGTCTGTCAAGTGCCCTACTTTCTCTCGATTTTTTTTTTTTTTTTTTTTTTTTTTTTTTTTTTTTTTTTTAAATTTGCCACGTACCTTATTCTACCTTAATATTAGGAAGACATAAGTAAAAGTTTGTTATTGAGCCTCCTGAGAATGTTGTGTCTTCTGTGGGCTATCCAGAGTGAATTAAAGTACTTCCTCCTAAACCCACTGAGTAGACCAGGACATAGTGTGGTTTTTAAAAGATTAGATAGAAAAAAACCACAAAGCATCATGATCTAACATTCTCTTATTGATGGTTTACCATCTAAAATACACATGAAATATCAAAGACACCAAAATGTTGCTAAGATGTCCTCTAAATCCACAGATATCAGCAAAAGCAGTAAGGGTACAAAGGCTTCAAACTGCAGAGGTGTACATTGAATGAAAGAAAATAAATCAGCCTTCACATATATTTTGATCTACAGCTCTGAGTTTAAAATGCATTCTTCTGTAAGGCAGAATTGAAAGAAATGTACATGGATATAAATTACTTAAAAATTTCTCAATTATTTTGCACAAGTGTGTGTGGCGAGGGGGGTAGTTGGGTTTTGTTGGTTTTTTTGTTGTTGTTTGTTTGGGTTTTGTTGTTGTTGTTTTGGGGGGTTTTTTTGGTGTTTTGTTTTGTTTTGTTTTTTTCTCTTTATAATTATATATGTGTGTAGGGGAATCCATAACATTAAATAAATCTCAATTTCACACGTCTACCCCTGTATGGTGGTTGACATTAAATCACCTGTGGATACTTTAAAACTGAATTATTCTCTGAATTCTCCTTGGTTAGTAAAAGTGTGCTTAAAATTCTTGTTATTAATCTGTTGTACACACATCCCTCCATACTTGTACTTTCTTTTTTTTTCTAGAGGCCAGTTCAGTTGTATGCCAACTATTGTACTTTATTTGTCAATTTGGTTAGTGTATGATGTTTGTCACCCTACTACAGGCAATATTGAAGTCTGATTAAACTAATTAAATCAAAAAGAGCTTGTAATTCATCTAGGATACTGCTCAAAAGGGATTGTAGGTAGTATCAAAGCAGATATCTAGGGACAAAGCCTTCCTACTTGCTTGTTTGGCCATTCTTCTTCCTCCTCTTTCCCAGTGGTCAGGTGCATGCTGTGCAGCTGTCCTCCTTACATGAGCATAGATGTTTTTCAAGTGTTTTTCACAGCACATGTTCTCAGCTGAGGTTTCCAAGAAGTTTTCCCTGAAAAGTGAAAGCAACTTGGGACTTCTGTCAGTTCCAGAAAAAAAACAAAACAAACCAGTCAAACAAACAAAAGTCCAGGAGAAATTATTTTTATTAGGAGATCATAAGAATTGGTCATGACAAAAAATTTGAAGGCCTATATTTTGTGTTTGGGGTGTACAATCCCAATGGAAGATTGATCTGTATAGATCAAAATGTAGAGGTGTATTTTCACAACAGATTTATGTTAACTACTTATTATGTTCAACATAAAAAGAGATTTTTTTTACATGTGTAGAAACAATAGTAATGAAAGAGCATTGATAGTGCACATTGTGAATTGATAGTTTTTGCTCATATTTTCTGTCTGTAAATTGACTAGACAGATCAACTTCAGAGAACTTTCTGAGTTCTATTACAATATAATTCCGAGTGAAGGAGACATTTTTAATCTCTTTGATCCAGAGTTCAGAAAAGACTATAGAAATCTCAGCGCAATAAAGGAAAAAGTGACATAAAGGAAAAAGTGACATACTGTGTATATGCTTTTTCAAAAGGTAAAAATTGTCTTGACTTGTTAAAGAAATATGGGTACTGGTCTAGTATTGATACCCAACTGTGACGGACAAAAACTCTCTAACAGTTTTAAGTTAGAAAGGGTATGTTTATTATGGCCGGGCATATTTCCGTGGGATATTTCCCTGATATGCACTGCGAAATTCACAGGTAATTACAAAGCCTTTTATTTACAAAAGTGTTGAATACCCAAATACAAATACATATTCATACCCCTGTCACCTCCCATTCCTCGCTTCATATGCTAATTGGCAAAAGGGCTATTAAGCATGCGTACTTTGTTTCTTAAAATGAGTCGGGGGTCTCTTCTGGGGAGGAGTCACCCAAAATGAGGAAGTAAGATGAGTCTTCCTCCTCCTGACCTTTCTACCTTTTCAATGCATTTGTGACAAAGAATCCTTGTAGAACTTATAGTTTCCTGTGTTGAATGGGTTCTTTAAGCAGGAAGTCTGCAGTTATCTTATATCTTATTTACCGCATTTTGTTTTTTTTGTTACAAGCACAGCTACATAAACATAAAGTTGGCAAGCAATGAGTTACTAAATCCGGGATAGTTTATCTAAGATCTGGCTTCTGTTAACTGCGAACAAAGTTTACCTATCTACTTCAGCTAATTCAGCAACTTAATATCTTAACTTGCCTAAAAATCCTTAGTTCTTCAAAATTAATATCTCAGTCTGTGATATTTTTTACAAAATGGCATAGGCAAGGATAAAAATATGCAGATATTTAATTGTGGTTCAGTGAATTATTTTTCTTCTTTAATAATAGAATTATCTCTTTGCTGTTTGTTTAATGCTTCTTCAAGGTTTTCAGAAAAATTAGATTATTACAAAATAGATGGAGCAAATCAGTATGACATTTTTCACATCATGATATGAAGTTAGTAATTTCCATTAAATTATGATTCTGATTAACTTCCTTTGAGTTACAGCTAAGCAAACTCTACTTATTGCTGATTTTTAATGATTACAATATTCAATTTCCAAGTCAGGGTTTTATAAATACTCCATTCAGAAAAAAAAAGTTATGAATCTTTCTTACAAATTTAATGAATATACAGTTTGGTTTATGTTGTTGCTAGAAGAAAAATGTTCATTTAAAGAAACATTATTATGATTTGCACTACATCTTCACATCCCTGAGCAGATATTCATGTTTGAGTGACATGAAGATGTGTTGGTGAAGGACACTGCCATGGGAGTTATTGGGATACAATATCCTGAAACTGAGCTGTCATTTCTGCTGGTTCTAAATAGTTAACCATCAAGTCTTTGATATATGCACGAAATAAGGACATCACATCATCAAATAATGTATTATCAAATAAATCTTAAGGAAAATTTACATTATATATTATTTAATGTTATCCTAAACACTAGTTAACTGTTAAATAATGTTGTGGATATTCTCTTAACATTCTTCTTATCCTGATATTACCTCATCTAAGTTGACTGTGTTTCCCATGCTCACTAGCATTTTGTCTGCTATGTGTAGACACTGAGACAAAAGCAAATGTTCCTGATGTAGTACCTTAAATGACTCTCTGGAGTGAAAGTTTGATCAATAATTTGCTCTTTAGATCCTCTATTTAAAAATCTCAAGGGACAGTAACATCTACTTTTTTTTTCTTTCTTTTTTCCTTTTTCTTTTTTTTTTTTTTTTTTTTTTTCAATCAGAACCCCATGGATTAAATGAGATACTTCTCATCTGCTGTTTCATTGCATTTGGTGTTTTATATTTCCTTTAAAGCTCTCCTTTTATTCTGTTGCACATTTAATCAAATGCAACTAAAATAACAAAGCAGACCCGATTAATATCCTGTTGCCACACAAGAACTGGAAACAGCCTCTAGGCAATGCATTTTTATCTCTTATGGGTAATAAAGCATTCCTACATTGGTGTATTTATTTAAACTCCCACATGTTGTTGAGCAACCTTATTTACAGTATGCAAAGTTCTTTTTCTGAGACACCACAGAACAAGCACAGTTTGAGGTACTACAGAAGTAGTTTAGCCATGTGACTCCCATAAAGATAAGTTAGAGTTTTGTAAATATACACAAAAACTTTTAAGACCATGCCTTTATCTGATCAGTTTCTGCAAAAAATTCATCCCTGAGATAAGAAATAAGATTCTGACCTATTTAGTTTTAAATTTTATGGCCTGATTTGTTGGTTTATTGAAACTGATTTATTGGAAATCTGATCTGGAAAAAAAAAACCACCTATTATTCTAAAATAATAAGCTGTAGTGTTGAATGGTAAGTTCTAGTTTTTATTTATTGCTTCCTTTAGAAAAAGCAACATTTTTAGTTGCAGTATTTCTTGTAACTGGATAAGAGATTATAATTACATAGTCAAAGTCTGTCCTCAATTCTCCAGAAGTCTTTCCCTTTTAGGTCATACCCTCAAGCAGGGAAAAATCCAAGATACTATTCTGAGATGTGACTATTAATGTTTTTAAAAAACAATCAATCTGAGATTTTCTCAAATTAAAACCATAGTATTGGTTTCTGTCTTTGTAGTTCCTTATTTGACTCTTACTCACCTATTTCAAAAGTGAAAAGTAGCCTTTTAATGTGGCACAGAGTAATAATTTTCCTGTACTAAATCTAGTAGAGGGTTTTCCTATTTCTTCTAAATTTATGCAAATTTCATCCTTATGAAATCTTATTTATTTAGGTCTTTGCCCATCTTTTGCCCTAGACAGTAAAACACATGTTCTTCTGTGGAATCTCAGATAAAACTACCAGATTCATTAATATCAGACTGTTAGCTTTAGATACTTCAAAATCCTCCATTGGAGCAAATTTTTTCTCTCTAATACAATTAGACACTTTGACTTTTACACATAGGTACTTACGCCCACATTCAGTGTCTGAGTTTAGATCAATTTTTTTCTTAAAAAACCAAACCAAACCAAACCAAACCAAACCAAACCAAACCAAACCAAACCAAACCAAACCAAACCAAACCAAAAAGAAAAAAAAAAAAAAAAAACAACAAAAAAAAACACCAATAGTTTCCTCTGCCCATAGAATCCAAAGTTAATTAATTTGAAATTGTTGGAGGAAGGGCACACACTTTGTCAGATTTTCGTTGGAAAAAAGCAATCTGAAGTGTCACAGAGATAGCTAGAAGTCCAAAACCCCTGAATTCTTCCAAAACAAGGTATGTGGCATATGAACATGCTGCATGTAACAAGATGCATTATTGTACCAATAAGCAAAATGAACGTAGATTTTTACAAAGTCTTCAGTCTCTCTTCTGGTGAAAAAAAAAAAAAAAAAAAAGGCCCGTTGATACTTAAATCAACATTTCTTGCAAACGCTGGAATAGTGTTTGTAGCTTCAGCATTAGACAGGATTACATCTACATTTTTTAATGGTAACAAGCAGTGGAACCTGAGGCTGAAAGTATATTTACTTTTTGTGAATTGGCAAGGAGAAAAATGAATCGTTTTAATCCCTTCTGACTGATATAACCATAAAAGATGACTATATAACAACTAGAGCAACAAACAGAAGTGTCTGAAACAGAGAAGCTCAGGTTCTCTGAGCGCAGTTTAGCACCCAAAGTCAGGGGAATTCTGCAGCAAAGGACAGGTCTATTAACAAGCAGGAAATGGTCCACTGGAGGCTAATTGCAGCAATATCCTTCTGAGTGTGGGTCATTCAACACAACTATAAGTGAAAGTGCAATGTATTTTTCTGGGTAACTGTTTCCAAAGGAAACACTGGGGAGGTAGAAATTTGAAAGTCAAATGAAAAATAGACAGGAAGAGGATCATGACTTCTCTCCTGACAGAAGGATGAAACTTTTTCCCTTCTCCTTTTTTATTTTAGTTTTATTCATTTTAGTTTTATTAGGTTACTAGCATGAAAATGTGCAATATTTCTTGAGCTATATACGGACTCTTAATTTTAAAGGTGGATGATTTGGATCTTGGTTTTTTTGTTGTTGTTGTTTTGGTTTTTTTTTTTTTTGTTTGTTTGTTTTGTTTTTTGGTTTTTGGGTTGTTTTTTTTTTTTTCCTGCAGAGCATCACAAAACAACTTTTTTCTTTTTTTCCTCTTTTTTCCTTTCTTTTTTTTTTTTTTTCGGGGGGGGTTTGCTTTGTTTTGTTTGGGTTTTGTTGTTGTTGTTGTTGTTGTTTGTTTTTTACAAAGCAATAGCACAAGCATCTAAGCTAATTACATATTGCTAATTATATATAAATAATATTTAAAAATACCGTTCTGTGATTTCGTCTGTTCTTAATGATAAAGTGAATAGAAGAAGAAATAGTGTCCTATGTATTGACCATGGTTACAATAACTCCTGTTAGTTTATGTACAATGCTTGTGATACCTACAAACATCAGCGTCCAATATTTTTTCCTATAATTTAAAAACTAATTTTAATTTTAGTCATTGTCCCTGCTTGGCACAAAAATAATCAGTTGCACTTTTTAAACTACTTTATCTTCTTTGTAGCAGCATGTAATTATTAAAACAAACTTTATTAAGGAGTACTTTTCCAAAACAGTTGTATTACCCGCAGCGAGCAGAAAAACAGCACATGCAGTATTCTAGCAGCTCTTAGGAATATATACTGATTTGTGAAATGATCCAGGGGAAAGGAAGACGCACTGAGAATTTCTAACTTGCTTACATGGCAAAGAGCCAGCATAAGTCTGATCTGCAGCAAATAAAGCAAACACAATGAGTAATTTAGCCCCTCCTCCCCATATTTCTGCGAAGCACAGCTTATATAATAGACTTAAAATTGTTTGTAGGCTATATTAGCAGAGTGCCACTTTTTTAGGAAGAGTCTAATGGGAGTACAGCTTTATTATTTTAGGGAGGTTAGTGCTTCAGCACTTTCTACTTCAGATGAGCTATACTCCATGTGATAACTAAGCAAGATGGGGCAGACACTGATTTTCAGCAAAGATTATCAATCAACTTGGAATCATGTGGCTGACGAGATACTGCAAATACAATCAGAGTTTTCTCTATGTAAATATGTAAAAACTTAATCTTAACTCACCTAAAATCATTGGGTTATGAGGAAATGCCTTCCTTTCCCATCTCTCTGACCTGCTGCCTATGCTTTGATCCTAAAAGGAAAATAAGACTCAGTGGTCCCTTTGCCACATGGGATGTATTTGCATTGCTCTGATGCCAGTGGAGCAGACCAACACAGAACACACTTTATATACAGGAAAGGGTGCAAGAAATAACATGAAAAACAATATGAATTATTTAAGCCTAAATTTCAGAAGTAAAAGATTCAATTTCCTCTGATCCCAGGTAACTTAGTTTGAGAGAATTATGTAATTTGTAGTTGTGATTATTCCCCATCACAAGTTATGATGGAATATGCTTGAAAATGCCAGTTATCCTAAACTATTTTCCTCCATTTAACCACAGAAAAAATGAGCTCTGCCTTATTTTATAGAGAAATTAGGTGGTAGAAGAGGGAGTCTTTTAAAATGACTTTTTCAATTTTCTTTCTTGCAAAATAGCTTTGGCTATTTGCGAAACTTGAATACATCAAGGTGTTCATTGACAATTAACAGCATTCTTGTATCTGCAGAAAGAGTTACAGTGCAGTTGCACTGTTGGGGTTGTTGGAAGTTCAGTCAAATACATGTTTAAAAGCAGAGGAGAGTGTTCCAGATTATAAATGGGAAAAACATCAGAACATGTACCATTTAGTCCAGAGTATAAGAAACAGAATAATTTCCCTCTTGTCCCCATTCACTTGAGAATGTGCAGATGTAAATTACATCAAAATGCGGGGAGAGAAAGGTTGGGGGGGAAGTAGAATTTATGAGCAGGTAGAATATTTTCAGATAAATGGACACCCACCTTTTATGATTTTAATTTTAAATAAATGAAAGAGGCATTGATTTGAAGTAGAGCTGAGAGAGCACCTGGTGAGCAAACTTATTAAAAAAAAAAAACTATAATGAAAAAGTTCTTTTGAGTTGGCCAAGGCCTGCAAATCTTGAATGAAATGGATTGAAATAAATGGAAACATTTAAGGGGAACAAATTATTCCACTATCAGCAACATTAGTAAAACAGTAACTCAGATGAAAATAGTTAAGAAACTCGAATGTCTCAGTCATGATTGGTTGTCTGTGAGGTTTGGGATTGAACCCAAAAAGTGAATAAAATGAGGATTTTGAGTGAAAGTGTTTTGGAAAGGAGAAGATTGCAGACACCATCAAAAGGAAGCTATTTTCCAAAGAAAAATCACTTTTTCAGGCAACACTGCTGTTCTTTATGGAATATCTTCATCCTGGCTAATGGAAACCTGTGGTATTTATAGTCAATCCTTGTGCTGGTTTATGGGAGTACAGCTCTGTCATAGCCCACCCCTATGCAGACATTACACTTAATGGCCATTCTTTTCCTCTGTAAAATCCTGAGGGAGGTTTAATCTCTCTGAGTTTTCAGGCTTGCAAAATAAGATTATCCTGTATATTATGTCTCCTAATCCTTTCTTAACCTTCTTTTGGCAAATGCCAAAATTAATTGCATCTTTCTTTATTTTCTCCCATCTAATAAAGCAAAAGCCCCTTCAGAGATGTTTAACAGAAGTATACAATACTGGTCATTCCTCTGATCTTGTTTATAGCATTTGGTGCTACAAGGAAGTAAGTAAACTATGCAAAACCTGTCAAGGACACAGCCAAAAGGGTTGTGAGTGACAGTGGGATAATTGAATCTTTTTAGTACCCAGCTTAGTCTGACTATAAAACCAGACAATTCAGCTGCAGATTATTGAAAAAAATCAATCCATACTGCTACTGAGCTAGAGAATGGAGTCAGATAAAAAAAAAGTGGGCTGCCTGACACAGTAAATCATACATAAGCAAGCTAACAGCTGTGGTTCACCTACCTACAATCCTTAGAGTGAACACAGCCTGAATCTGGATTGCGCCTTTCCTTCTGCTTGTGCTGGAAAACATCAAAGCCCTTTTTAAAGGGCCCTAGAGTCATGTAACATGCAAGGTATCACCAACTTGGGAAGGAAGCCTAGGAAGGCTAAACACAGATGTCTCCATGCTTGATGACAAGTGACCAGTTAATAAACCCAGTTTTGCCCTTCACATGTGTTCCAGCAGAATCAATGGATAAAAATACAAGCAAGAAAAAGCTGAATGTAAAAGTTTGGATTGTCTATTACACTGTGGAAGATGTGATGCCGGAAGAAGATAATTTTCTCATTTTTCCTGTGAAAGACTGCAAAAGAGAGTTCAGAGTTCCTGCCCCTATTTTTCTTCTTTCACTCCCCACTGTGACCCCTGTGACCCCCTTAGAAACTTTTGTTCATTCCTGATTGTTCCCAGAGCTTCCAGTGCCTTGTTGTTAGGTATCAGCTTTCCTGGAGACTGATAAAATAGTTTTCTGAAATCAAGTCTACCTCATCCACTTTTGGAGCTATTTTTGTGTATCAAGGTTCTCTTGCCTTTGAACCTTCTCATTTTATTAAAAAAAAAATTTCTTCATTTGCCCTGATCCCTGTACATATTCCCAGTAGGCTGCTTCCCAGCTCCATAGCTTCCATTCACATGTATTTATCTTTTTATGTTCTTCAGTTGTATTTCTTAATTTCTTTTGCTATCACTCTAACCATCAAATGAAGACATATTCTTCATTCAAGAAAATGGCATCTCCCTGCTTTCCTATCTAAACCATCTTGAAGACATGGCTGTTTTATCCCACTAGAAGTTGTGTAGTATTACTCACCTAGATATAAAAGGGTCAGAGAAAGGAAGTCTTCAGTAATGACTTTAACATGGACTAATTTTAATGAAGGACAGAAAAGCCTTCTCATAGGAGAATGACCAGTTCACATGTAGGCATTAATGATGACTAGTTGCAATCAGGACTCCTTTAGTGTTGAGATTCAAGTATATTCTGTTAAAATGTAGCTCTTCAGAAGGACCTCATTTTCCATCATATATTGTAAAAACATGGTTCTGACACTTTCAGTTGCAAAGCTCAACCAGGTAAATCATATCTTGTAACTAGTGTCACAGTAAAAAGAATCCTGTAGTGTATATTAATCTTCAAACCTCCATGTGCTCTTTGTGTTATGTGTCATTATGTCAAAAGGTAGTAAATCTTACAATAGTAATGCAGTAGTGGCTATAATAGCAATGCAGTATTCATTTGGCTCCAAATGGATATATGTGCAAAAGTTTATTCTGTTTTGATCATCATACATTTGACTTTTGAATTATGAAGCTTAAAATATAAGGAGTAAATTCCACTAGTATTAATTTTTCTTGTATTTTTTTCTGACATGCTTCCCATTATTTTTAAAGATTTTTATTTTAGTAATCAAAAGTTGTTCAAAGAAATGATTAACATTTTTATTTGTTGAATTGTGTTGAAACAAAATTTTACAAGAACTGGCACCAAAGCAAGTTATTATAGATTGCAATAAACATTGTCTAATTTGAAAATGAAATCTGCATTTCATCTCTGTTTTGTTTCATTATCCCCAAGTCAATTTCCTAGGCATTCACCTCTTCCATGACAGCAGCTCTGGGTATGAGTCTGCCACAAATGTGTCCGTTCTTCATGTGCTACTAACGTCACACTTGCATGCCAGCAGTGGGAAACAAGTTCAAGGCAGTTCTACAGCAATTTGTGAGTGCACAAATATTTTGCATACCAATAAGCCCATTGAGTTAAAAAACCCACTGGTGTGAGTCAATGTTTTGCTAGTGTGATTTCAAAGATCAGTTATCTCATGTTGTTCATTCCATTTTGCAGTTGAATATTTTTACTATTATTTTTACAGCTGATGTCATAGTGTCAAATAGATGGCACAGCAAGGTCAGAACCCACAGCACAATAGTGCTTCCTTGAGAGACCAAATTTTCCTACAGCAAATTGTCTTTTACCTAGAATAGGTTTTTGCTGGAGGTAATAAATACAGAACAATAAATGTAGTAAATTTTGCAATATTTTTTATCAGAAGGGAGAGCAGCAATTGTATTTACCTTGTTTTATGCAGAGATTACTGAAGATCTGAGCCTTAGAAAGATGACTTGAAGAAGGGCAATGAATATAGTTATATGAATATATAGCATTATTATCCTCTTATGTAGAAAGACCCAATTTGAGGAGAAAGATTGATTCATATTTACTCTACTACTTGTTAGAGTAGTAGAGTAAATATGAGATAATTACAAAAAGAAAATTATTTTGGACAATATGTTTCTTTTTTAACAGGTTCCCTTCATCTCTGTCACATATTTTCTGGTCTTCATATAAACCTTTTTCTCTCATTGTTCTCTTCTGTTTCTGTGTAGAAAGTTTGTGCTCAGAAGTTCTAAATCTTGTGGTTTGTTTTTTTTTTTTTTTAACATTATTCTTAAAAACTGTTAATGACTGGTCACATTATTCAAGTATTTTTTTTTGTATTATAAGTCTGAAATTTACAATTGTTTAATCTATTTGCAAACTACTTTGTTGTCACTCTGTCAGTGGAAGTGTACTCTAGATCCAAACTTTCTTCTGATTTTCATATGAGTTGATTTTAAATTGTTGATTTTAAACTATAAGGATGATTCACAGAAGGATGTTCCTGAACCACAAAGGAATATGACTGTCAGGTCAAAATTTCATATTCAAATGTTAACTTCTGTGCAATTTAGGATTTCGGTTAATGTTCCTGACTCACAAAGCAGCATGTTTCTATTCCTACTATGTTAAAAGTTCATAAGAAGCACAAGCATACATTACAGACTCGCAGTGATTGTTCAGATTTATCCTTAAGTATTATAAACTCCCTAGCATATCAATTCTACAGTCATTAGATAAAAAAAAAAATGATACAGCAAGGAACCAGCAGACATTATTCATACAATGACTAATGCTAGAGATCCTGAGCAGTGTAAATTACCATTATGATCAGGGATGCATAAGGGCCTAGATACCAGAAGCAAAAGGAAAATTCTTAGGGAAAATTTAGCTTTTTATTATCTCTTAGGATGAGGTCCATTGGGTTCATAGCTAGTTATTAAAATGTCTAACTTTGAAAATTGTGGTACTTCAAGAAATATGTTCTGTGTCATCCAAAATGCAGAAGGGAAAATGGCATGCAGTCATGCTCTGCCTTTTGTTTCTGATCAAAATTCTATATGAATTTCATGTATATTTTATTTTCATGCTCTATTAGTTGCTTATGGCGATTCACCATAGAAATGGATAGTATATAAAGAATTTTTTTGTCAAGTGTGGTAAAGTTTGGTGTTAAGCTACATTTATTATTTAGACTTTTAACAGACTAAAATACAGGAGACAAGAATAGAAGATAGGCACACAAAATACTTTCTAAAATTATTTTTATTATATAGAGTAATTAAAGGGTAATAGTTACTAAGCCCTGGCCTTGGAAATAAGCTCACAGATTACATCTTAATAGTACGGTAGGAGAACTGTGTGCAATTCTGTTCCATAATCAGAAATGTAATTTAAAAGGGATTAAGAGTGGTGTGATATCCACTCAGTTCAAAGAAGGCAAGGAAAAGCAGGCCAAAGGAAAGCTTTCAACTGTTAATTTAAAACCCACACAAGTTTCTACTAATACAGAGTACTTCAGCATATTCACATATTCACCATCAGGCAATAAAACATACCCTATGTAATATATCAATCTTTAATAGGGTCTACCTTCCACTTACAAGAAAAACAAAAAACCTGACCTCAACTTGCATTAAAGAATTTCTACTCCTGAGTATAATTAAGACTGGAATATAAAATTACTTTTTCTCTTAAAAGCATTTTTAAGGCATAAACCTGACGGTTTTGAGGAACATACATTTCAATATTTAAACTGGTATTTTATTACTTATATATTTATATTAAAAACCCATATATTTATATATTATTTATAATCTATCATAGTAGACAAGAAAAAAACAGTTTAAAATTAAATCAAAATCATTACTTTCTACCTCATTTTTCTTCAGAGAATGAATAGATTAGGTCTGGAATATACTTCAAGAGATTCATTCACCCTAGTTCAAGACAGGGATATCAAGACAAACCATTTGCAACAAGCCTGTACATTCTGTAATTGCCATTTAAAAAAAACCCAAAAACTATTCTTGCGTTTCTTATAGAAATGTCTTTCTAATATTTGAACGCAGTTTGCGTCAATCCAGGTAGTTTATTTTTTGTTGTATTCATAGTGAACTCACCGCTAATGAGAATGAGACTATTCATGAGGTAAGAAGTCACATAAGAAATGACAAAATAACAATAATTAAATGAGAAGAATCATTTTAGGGTTCATCTGAAGCTATAATCATAAGGATTGTTGTGAAAATAGATACCCTCTAAATTATCTAAATGTCAAATCTGAAAATCAACTCCACTTGAGGCAGAATGTCATAGAGTTTGTTTGGTCTCCAGCAGGGATTTGAGATGTATCCTATAGTTTGCTGCGAGGAAGAAAGAAAACATGAAATTTAAGTTTCTCATTGTTTATAGTGATGAAATAAATACCTATTTTTTAAAAATCTTCGTCAACCAAATTACTTAGATTTTGCAGGCCTATCTGGTACTGTGAAATTCTGTTTTTCAGCACTCTGAAATACACCTAAATTCAGGACACCTTAGAAGATTTAAGAGCAAATAAAATTGATCTGATTCGGGATGTTTTATGCATTCTTTTGGCTTTCTCTTTGATTGTTATTGTATGGTACATGTTAACCATCTCTATTACCCAAAACAACTTTAGTGTTTTCTTAATATTTTAAGTGACTGACATACTTTCATAATAGGCCACAGGCTTGCAATAGCATACTTAATTCCAAGTTTTTAGGGATAAGCACAAATAATCATTATAAATTCTAAAGCCACCATATGACACCATGTTTATCTGCAATAACAAAATGATATTTTATGCATGTATGTAATTGTGGTTTGGCTTGAGTCTTAGTTGAGCAATTGGTAAATGTGTCTCTTGGAACTAGTTTCTGGTCTTGAATGCAAATTACTTGCTTCACAAAATTAAGATTTCCTGCTGGGAAATGTGTAAGTTTCAAATGTACTTTGCCACCTTAATGGCTCTCTACTTACACTCAAAGGAGAAGCAAAAGTGTCCATTAAACAGTGTACTGTATAATAATACATGGCAAAGAGTAAGCTTTAGAAGGCTATGTATACCTCTGAAATTAGCAAATTTAAGCAATTCAGAAGACCAAAATTAGATGAACTGGAGATAAACAGTACTGGTGAATGCTTTACTCTTTAGGAAGTAAATTGTTAGTTTTAGTAAAATTGATATCAAAAATTGCTATAATTTTAACTTTTACTCCTAGGTACTACCATCAGATTTAAATGTATTGTAGTGTGAATTCCCGAATAGGACCCAAAGATTTGGTACCACCTCTTCTATTATGTTTTTTTTTCTCTGATTTTTGATAAATCACTTATCCATCCAAAAGTATGACAAACATCTTCCTATCTGTGCCATGATGTTTAAGGCAACTTACTCACTAAAATTTACTAGCATGGAAAAATAACATAAATTGTGGTTTATAAATGCCTTCAAAAATACAGTTCTTTGAAGGAGATATTTTAAGATTCTCATTTTTTACCAATTTTATATTTTGACATTTTATAGATGGGTATGTTGGAGGCTGTAAAAAATGCTTCAGAAAGAAATTAATTCACGTTTAAGAATGCTCTACAAGTTTGAATCTGTTAAAATCAGTTTTTCTTTCCCTGTGATATATTGGTTGTACAAATATGAAAACTTCTACTCACTACCATAATTGCTGATTGTATGAAATATAGCTTCCTAAAAAGTGTACAATGGAGTATTTTGTTTCAGCATCTGTTATATGTCAGTGCAGAATTTCAAGGGTACAAGATTGTATAATCTTTCTTTGCAGAAGACATCAGTCATGAAAAAAGTGAGACAGAGTTAAAGAATTAGCCTTTCTTGGCTCTCATTGCATGCAATTTAGGCATGCATGACCCATTGCCATCATTTTTGTACTTATGCCAGCTGGTTCTAATTATTAAGAAAATCAGCTTTGCATGCTGAAGATAGAAGAAGAAACTATTATCATACAAATGGAGCACTTTTGCTTCTAATGGGTATAAATACCCATACAATAATAATAAAAAAAAAAAAAAAAAAAAAAGTGGCTCCAACTTCACATGTTGCAGAAAACAAATAATAGCTCATCAAGCATACTACAAATGGAACTTGGATATGGAAGGTACCTTACCAGGACCAGTGTGATTTTCTTCCCCTTTTTTGAAGTGGGACATGAAAGGGCTAAAAGTTTTACAGTTCTTACTCTTCTCAAATGAGCTAATTCCAAGAATAGAGGCTTTTGAACAGTTTACGGGAAAATTTTGTTAAACTATACATTCTTACTCTGTCCTAATGTCAGATATGATAAGTTATATTTCCCATAACCTCCTCATTGATTTTAAACCAGACATCATGAAAATCCTGTATTCCTAGCAAATAAGAAACTCTTTTAATATTTCCATCAGTGAATAATAAAATCAAGTATGTATAAAAACATACCCATTAGCATATGAAAGCATAGAAGCATGTGAACTTATACAATAACCAGTATACACCTCACTTTGAGTACATTCACATATTGACACAACAATGTATGCCAAATAAAACTCTCATGAAGCCTGGAACTCAATAAGACAGTGTAATAAAATCTAAGATAGAACTTCCTGAAGTGGGGTCAAAATCATCATGTTCTACTAGGAATTGTTCTGGAAGGGTAAAATCCCTAGAAAAGATAACTAGATAACTAAGGAAATGGTTGAAGTAAAAAGAAACTTCATTTGGCGTATGGCATTTGGCATGTGCAAGACATAGGTAGGGGTGCAAGTTTTCTAAACCTGAAAAGAAGGGGAAAGTATAAAAAGATTTTGCAGTATACTGAAAAAGCATTAACAATCCATTTTGCAAAGTGCATGTTCAGTTTTTCCTATTTCTGTAGTATTTTTTACTTCGCAAATTTTTTGATTGTTCTTATAGAATTTGTAACTGAAACAAAGGGTTATTAAATGTCACAGAAAAGAAAAAAATAATTATTGTTAATGTGATATTGATAATTTATGTCAACTTTACTGTAAAAACTTCAAAGTGATCCAGTATTTGATCATAATTCTGACACCAATTGTTTCCACGGAGTGAATCAATCCTATGAATTTATAGCCAAGATGAATACAACATAAGCCAGAGGAAGAGTGAATTAAGGAAACGTAAAGCTCATTTGCGTATTCCCATGACTGCATGATGTTGCCCTGACCATTTCATCCAGAATTAGGGTGTCTGTATGATCAGTGACACATCAGACCAATGGCTCTTCTCTTACCTTTATCTGAATCTTCCAGGCAAGAGTCCCAGAGCCCAGGAATCGAAATCCCTTTACTTAAGCTTCACTTCCCATGAAAAGATCCTTTCTATTACTTTGACCTTATCAGATTTCTGTGGCCAGGAGGAACCATAATAATGACCTTGTTGGCCCTGGATACTACGTAGTTTCATTCACTGACTCCTATAACAGCCCACTGATTTTATGTTTGAATTAGATAATTTCAAAGACAATAGATTGAGACTCAAAATAATATGAACTCATAGATAGAATAGGAATAAAAGACTGAAAGATAGACAGCTATAATAGAGCCCTTGGTAGCCCATCCCAATAGATGGTTTCATGAACTTCCTCTTGTACCCTTTAAGGCAGAAGAACAATATGAGAGAACAAGGCTCTCTTCCCATAGCTATTTGAATGTCCATGATAACAGTGTGCTAACAGTAACAGCACTTAGGTCCACTTTATCCACAGATTATTAACTTGCAGGGTATTTTGCCAGACTAGTTGTTGCAACTCAGGTAGTTGTTGCTCAGGCAGTAAGCACACTCCTCAAACTTATCAGGTAATTTTATAATCAGATAATTTTAAAGCAAGATTGTCATTAAGTGCCTTGTGTCACAGGGGCAACAGGCAAGAAAGGAGCCATAAAGACACTTGCAGACAGTTTTGCAAAGTTCAGCACATCACTCCTCTTGTCTTCTCCACCAATCAGGTTTGGGTCCAGTCCCAGGAAGCATCTGCATAAGAAGTTTGGTGGCACACTGGATAACTCTTGTTGGAATTATGGGGCTTGCTAGCAGAAGCAAAACACTGGGTGTCCCCTAATGTCACTAGCAAAAAAATCTTGCTGGTCATCCTCTTCCTGATGGGAAGGTGCGGGAAGGTGCGGGAAGGGAAGATGCGGGAAGGTGCGGGAAGGGAAGATGCAGGAAGGGAAGGTGCGGGAAGGTCAGGGAAGGGAAGGTGTGGGAAGGTCAGGGAAGGGAAGGTCAGGGAAGGGAAGGTCAGGGAAGGTCAGGGAAGGGAAGGGAAGGGAAGGTCAGGGAAAGGAAGGTCAGGGAAGGTCAGGGAAGGTCAGGGAAAGGAAGGTCAGGGAAGGTCAGGGAAGGTCAGGGAAAGGAAGGTCAGGGAAGGTCAGGGAAGGGAAGGTCAGGTCAGGTCAGGTCAGGTCAGGTCAGGTCAGGTCAGGTCAGGTCAGGTCAGGTCAGGTCAGGTCAGGTCAGGTCAGGTCAGGGAAGGGAAGGGAAGGGAAGGGAAGGGAAGGGAAGGGAAGGGAAGGGAAGGGAAGGGAAGGGAAGGGAAGGGAAGGGAAGGGAAGGGAAGGGAAGGGAAGGGAAGGGAAGGGAAGGGAAGGGAAGGGAAGGGAAGGGAAGGGAAGGGAAGGGAAGGGAAGGGAAGGGAAGGGAAGGGAAGGGAAGGGAAGGGAAGGGAAGGGAAGGGAAGGGAAGGGAAGGGGGAAACTAAGATTGATGCTGGAGCATATCATGGCAGCAGCACACAGAGTACTCCCTATCATTTGCAGGAAGAATAGGGAGCTGTTATATTTGGCATTTGGGAGGAGAACTATTTCACTGTTCAATACTTCCTGGGTATATTTTTCTAGTCTAGGATATAAGTCCTTCACTCATTGCTCTCCTATATCACTGACATTAGTATTAAAATTATTCCCTTCTTACATCATTGATAGCAGGGAATTTTGAGGAGTGGGAGAACTTTCTCAAACACACTGTTTCCTCTATGAAAAATGTGATAAATGTGGTATTTCACTTTCCATTACCAAAGACAGGTCATATTTCAAGCATATTCTTTAAGTCGAATGAGAGAAGAAAAAGGAAAATTAAAAGGAAAAGGAAAGAGAAAAGGGTAAAGGGAAAAATAAAAATAAATAAAAGCAATGCAGAAATCAACTGTACAGTTACACCTGTAAAATTTAGAAAAACTTTTACCACCAGATATACCAGGCATTCCTCAGACAAAACTTCCTCAAAGAAGTGGGAGTTTTGCCTTTCTTTTTCTTCCTTCTCCTCTTCCTTTCTATTTTCTTGATAGAGAGTAAATTATAAATTGCCTATATATTATAAAAGTGAATAATTACAACATTTAGACTTTGACTTTCTAACTTAATTTGCCAGTTGTAGCCTAGAGTATTTTTTTTTTATCTGAAAGAAAAATAAACAGCCTCATAAGGAAGTATGAGAAATGACACAGGCTTTTACATTCCATTTGCATGTGCATCACATGAACTGCATATATAATAGTGCTGATGCTGCCAATGAGGATTTTAAAGAAGATTTGCAGGTTACTAAGTGTCTGGCCTCACCTTCAGGACTCACAACTACAGTGAGTCAGTAAGAATGGTGACAGAGGATTTAATCCTATCTCAGTTTCTTTTGTTAAACCACTGAACCTGCTCATTATGGAAAAAAAATCTACCTATAAACTATAGGCAGAACTTTTAAGATGGCTGTTGTTAGGTTTGTGGCAAAAAGAGGAATGGAGGATTTATTCCTGTTTCTGTGCTAGGAGGTGTAGGAAGTTCCTATTCAAAGATCCTGCTTAGGCTCCTCTGCTGTTTTGTCATGTTCAAGAAACAACAGAAATATTTGCTCCTAATTGAACCTGCAACTGCTACTCTGTTACCTTGGTTTTTCTGTTTTTAAAGCCTTTTGAAATGGAGTCAGATCTTTTAGTGACTGTAGAATATTAGAGCAGTTTTCTACCTTTTCCCACAGATGTAACATAAACAAATCCTTTGTTTTTAATTCTCTGTCCTTTGCATATTTCTAACCTGAAAACAATTGTAACTTATAATTGGTCTGGCCACTGAGGCTGAGGGGTGGAAACCCCAAAAAGCCAATCTTCTGCTAGACCCACAAATGTATAAAACAAGTAAGAAATAAACAAAGGGGCTCTCTTCTCTCCGCTCTCTCGGCTGTGAGCTGGATTGGAAGGACCTCTGCAAAAATCTCTTGTCTGCGTGTGACTGCTTTGTGTGTCTCAGTGACACTACTCTAAGTAATATATCAGGGCATTGGGAGAAGAAGTGAGAGACCTAGTTTCCCATTTCATCTTCAGTCTCACTCAGCTCAAGACTGCCTTGCCCATGGGACTACAACCTATGCAGTCACCTTCTACAGTGCAATAATAGAGCAGGCATCAGCTGAAGAGCAAATAAAGAAGGAAACCTTGTGGCCAAACCACTAATTGCAGAGTACTTCCAAAATTGCTTTCTTTTTAGTGAATGTTTATGTGGAAGAATTGTTTCCAAGGAGTAGGAGCTGCAACCTCAGATGCTCCCCCACCTCCATTTGAATGTAATGAGGGATACCTTTCCCAAGTTCCCCCACCCCCCATCAGCATTTCAATCCTGCTCTGCACTGGCCACCCTCCAACTAGCAGCAGAGCACCTTTACTCCCAGCCCAGACAAATTCAGCATCCTCATAGCATAATTCTTGAGGAGAGTTATGTGGAAATCCCCAGGATGATCCTCCAGATGTACCATAGATAAATTCAATGCCATTAGCATGTGCGTCTCAGTGTACTTAGTGTATCATAACCTGTAGAAGAGTAAAGCATGGAGAAGACTCTTTTCTGAGTGAGATGATGTCTTTAAACAGTCAACTAGGCATTTCTAGAAGTCATGTCTTAAAGATAAAAAAAGGAGATTTTAAATGGTTGTAGGTTTGTTGTTGTTGTTGTTGGGTTTTTTTTGTTTTGGTTTGTTTTGGTTTTTTAATGCAGTTCAGTGAATTTAATTTCCTTAAATTTCAGTGTCTCTAGAAGATGCTGGCTTAAAATTTTTCATAATACAGGTACATAAAAGAAGTAGGACCAGCTTTCCTCCAAATACGTTCAAATAACACATAACCTTGGACAAGCTAGGAGAGTTAAATTTAACTATATTTTTTTCTCTTTTTCATTTCATTTCATTTCATTTCATTTCATTTCATTTCTTTTTTTTCTTTTCTTTTCTCTTTTCTTTTCTTTTTCTTTTCTTTTCTTTTCTTTTCTTTTCTTTTCTTTTCTTTTCTTTTCTTTTCTTTTCTTTTCTTTTCTTTTCTTTCTTTTCTTTTCTTTTCTTTTCTTTTCTTTTCTTTTCTTTTCTTTTCTTTTCTTTTCTTTTCTTTTCTTTTCTTTTCTTTTCTTTTCTTTTCTTTTCTTTTCTTTTCTTTTCTTTTCTTTTCTTTTCTTTTCTTTTCTTTTCTTTTCTTTCTTTTCTTTTCTTTTCTTTTCTTTTCTTTTCTTTTCTTTTCTTTTCTTTTCTTTTCTTTTCTTTTCTTTTCTTTTCTTTCTTTCCTTTCCTTTCCTTTCCTTTTCCTTTTCTTTTTCCTTTTCCTTTTCCTTTTCCTTTTCCTTTTCCTTTTCCTTTTCCTTTTCCTTTTCCTTTTCCTTTTCCTTTTCCTTTTCCTTTTCCTTTTCCTTTTCCTTTTCCTTTTCCTTTTCCTTTTCCTTTTCCTTTTCCTTTTCCTTTTTTTTCAGCTTAAAGGCTTATGTGTCACACTATCAATATTATTAAAACATAATCAGATTAGGTAAAAATTTCATTACAAAGTATAGAACCCTCAAACAGCCAGAGACTTTGTAAATTATATACATTAAAAAAAAAAAAAAAAAAGAAAAGAAAGAAAAAGAATTCTGCTTCATGTAACATTATTTTTTTGTAATTTTCATGGTTTAAATAGTTATTCAAAACAAACAATAAAAAGGCAACATATATGGCAGCTGAACATCCTATATTCTCCATGAAAATTGTGTCCTTTCATTACCTACTTTTTAAATAATATAATGCAACTGTAACATAGGATATCTATTATCAAGACAAAGTAGCTACTCAGAGAAAAAGTTGTGTTGTGTTCTCTCAAGCTTATCTCCAGGAAGTGATTTTGAAACCTTTGGGTTTGAACTAAGCAGAAAGACACAGTTAACACAGCTAACTCAGCTGAATGGAAACACAACTGCGGCTTTAGCAATGTCTCACTGATGTTCAGAGGGACTATAAAGCTGTTTGAGTCAAAGGCCACTGAAATCATGTGAAGACTTTCATCAGCTCTGACTTTCAAAACAGACTTGTTTTGAAACCAAGGGAAGAACTTTAGAGTTAGGCCAAACAATAAATAAGGTACAGGAGGCGCACATGGAGCTCTATCTAATAACACAAGAACAAAAGAAGTTTAGGTTAAATTGAGGGACAGCTTAAGATAATTTTAAGACATGTTCTCATTAATTTAGAGAACTGATTAGTTAAGGTTCATTGAAGCCAAGATATACTATTCAAAAGGAAAAGGAAAACCAAAATTTTTTAAGAAATAATTTTGTGAAGTAAATCTCTAAGGAGATAGTGATATTTAATTTCTGCTTGTCTCTTCTTTTGCTCTTGGTGGTGGTTTATTTTTCAAAGAGAATGGAAACAGAGACTAAGAATTTGGGAGTGATTAAGGAGACAGAAAATATGGAGGATAAAATGGAATTAATGCCAGAATATCACTGAATACATGGTTGAGATGAGATTCAAGAGTACCACCTTTATAATGATAAAGTTAATTTAAATACAACAAACAAACAAATGTACACAAAAATGGAAGACCTAACTTTAAAAACCTGACAGATCTGAATGTAGGACATTGGCCAGTTAAAGACAGAAATGTCTTTAAGAAAATTAAAATTAAAACGAAAAAAAGTCTTATAGAAAACAAGGGAAATATGTATTTCCCCAGAGGGAACACAGACAAAGGAAGAACTGAGAACTCCCAAATATGTTGAGAAACTAAAGGAAAAATAAAGAGGAACCTAAACTGTAAACTTTCATACAGAAATGAACACTTTAGAGGGTTTGTTGAATAAGGCTTTTTCTCTTGTATTTTACACTGACAGGGTTGTTGAAGTGACACAGCTGACTGTATCTTTCAAGTTCTGCTGACACAGCTTGTTTTCTCAAGATCTCTTGCTCAGAAAAAGAACTTCTGTGGAAAAAAAACTCTTAGACATTTTCAAAACCCCCAAGAGTTTGCCTGTAAGAATGTCATTCAAAAAACCTCAGACATGATTGCCTGATTAAAAAAAAAAAAAAAAAAAACAACAACAACAACAAAAACCCCAACAAACAACAAACAAACAAACAAAACAAAGCAAAAAACAAAACAAAACAAAAAAACCCCACGACAGTTGTTAATTATTGCAAAACTGCTTAGGTACAGACATTTTTCATAGGTTCAGGACAGCACAAGTTTATAGGAAGGCTGGGGTTTTAATCCATCTGTAAAATGTCAGTTCTAGGGGGAATTAACCTATGGGTGCCTTGGGTTTGACACCATATCTCTATTTTTTTTATCAAACATACCAAGAGAGGTGTTACTCCATGCAGTCCATATTGCTTTGACTGAAGAAATCCGCTGTAAGTGTTTGAAGCTTGTATAAAAGATCAAAATTACAGAACAAGTACACGTAGAACACCTTGAAAAACTGATTCAGGTATAATTTCACTATTACAGATGACAAGGTAAATATAGGCCTTTTAAAGTGGAAACAAAAACTGTCTTGCAAGAGACGTAACAATTGTATTATAAATCATTGGACAAAACTAGCAAGATTATGCCAATTTAGGCTTTCTAGCCTGAGTGGGAAAATAAATATTCAACTATAGTAAATGAGTAAAAAGCCCACAGAAGTCCTTTTTTAAGGTAATTTCAAAAACTGAAACTCCATTTTTTTTTTTTTTAATCACCAAGTATGAGCAAATTGTTTTCAGAATGTAGTCTTTTTTAACTATAAATATTACCATTGTATGGAAATGAATACTGATATTTTCCCAAAGCTAAAATGTCCAAGCAAGTAACAAAATCCAAATTTAAATCATAAGATACATAAGTATTTTTACTCAAATGCATGTTATTCTACTACTGCTTCACAATTTTTTTTCCTTTTATATGTCTTTTTCCTGAGAGCAGTGTAGCATAAGCTAGTTTACTGATTGTTATACTGGAAATAGTTTAGAGAAAAATAAATACCTTGGAGTTTGTTATGAATTGCCATAACTTATCATCATAGAAATATTGTGCGTTGCACCCAAAGTAAAAGGCAAAAAATGTTAAAAGTAAATACTCATTTCTCTGCATAAAGTCATAGGAAGCATGGGAAGTGGGCCAAAAAAAGTTCCATGGAACCAAATGATTGTATGTAATCTTCTACAATAATTATAACTATAAAAATATTATAGTTAATAAGGAAATAATTCAAGAAAAACTCCTGGCAAAGCCTTACCCATGCATTTTTTACATGAAAAGGCATGGCTCAATCTTAAAAATTCTTATTATATAAATAATAAGATTTAAAATTTTTTGTTACATACTGATTTGGCTTTTGCATACTGATTTGGGAGCTTCTTTTCTTTTTACAGCTATGTATATTTTTTGCTTTGTTGGAATGTGTCCTTGATAATAACTCTTTCAGAAGTATAAACTGATAAATTTTGGCATAGTTATTTTTCCTGGCAGGGTTCTCCAATAATGAAATAAATACAATGAAGTTTCTCTGCATGCATATGATGATATTTCTTGATAACAGTACTGGTAAATGTGCATCAAAGGAAAGAACATGTCATCCTGTATCTGTTTTGATACACCAAATGATTTCTAGAAGCCAGTTTTAAGTCTCTGTTATTTTTTGCTGTTAAGTAGAGGTGCCATTGAAAAAGAAATGTCAAGTCCCTTGGACTGAAAGCAGAAAAGCTATACAATGCCTGTCCTGTTTGTGAACTCTGGTAAAGACCACTTAAGTCTTCAAGCAATACCTTGTGTTTCCCCAGATGTAAAGGACTTTATTGTATCTGAAGTTTTCTTGCTTTTTCCTTTCTTTCTTATTGCCTGCTAAAATAATTGGAGCTTGGGAGACAGAGCAGGAAGTCCATACTTTCCTTTGGCAATCCTGATTCTCTCCTTGCATTTTTTTTATAGTGGAAACACGCTATAGTCCTACCTCAAAAAATTATATTGGAATATTCATAGTTTCTAAAGATAATGTAATGCATCAAATACCTGGTTGCACCAGGATCAATCCAGATTGGGGGATAAGCATATAGAGACCAGCTTTTCTGAGAAGGACTTGGGGTTGCAGGTGGGTGAGGAGCTGCACATGACCCAGCAGTGTGCACTCTCAGCTCAGAAAGCCAAATGTGTCCTGGGCTGAATCCAAAGCAGTGTGGGCAACAGAGGAGGGAGGGGATTCTGCCCCTCTGCTCTGCCCTGATGAGACCCCAGCTGCAGGGCTGCATCCAGCTCTGAGGTTCCAGCACAGTAAGCACATGGACCTGGTGGAGGGAGCCCCAAGGAGGCCACCAAGATGATGACAAGGGTGGAACACTTCTATGAGGAAAGTCTGAGAGAATTGTGATTGGCCTGAAAAAAGCAAGAGAGAGAGGGTACCTCAAGAGTACTGTACCTGAAGAGACCTTACAAGAGTGGTGGATGGAGACTATGTATCTACAAGGGCGTGTAGTGTCACAATGAGGGAGAATGGCTCTGAGCTTAAAGTGTAGGTTTAGATCAAGTCCTAGGAAGAAATTCTTGGCTGTGAGGGTGCTGAGCCACTGGAACAGGTTGCCCAAGGAAGCCGTGGATGCTCCATCCCTGGGAATGTTCAAGCCCTGGTTGGATAAGGCTCTGAACAACCAGGTCTAATGAAATCTCGGTTTTTAGTTCTGAGATTCAGGTGGTTTTAGAGTCTTTTCGCCTTCTGCAAAGCTCTGGGCCAGATGTAAAAAAGAGACAGAGTTTTCAGGTTCTGATTTTTCAAGGTTGCGCGCTTTGTTTATTTTTTTTTTATCTTACTATTTTCTCAGTGTCCAACAAAGGTCTGTGCAGCTGCTCGGGCATCTGTTGACTACTCCTGGACTGGGCTGTTGCTATCTTTCATACTAATTGCTACGTGTTCTTTATTTATCATTATTTGCCAATACCTACCACTTATACTAAAAAGGTCATCCCTACTTTGACCCAATCTGTTGGGGAGGATGAAGTCAGAAAGCCCTATAAATATGATTGCTTAGATTCTGAGAATGTGAAACCTGTAAGTGAGATAGAATTGAAAGTAAGTTTTGATGTTTAAGATGTCCTAGCTACTGGATGTCTGGGAAAACAGTTATGTGACCAGCTGAAAGTCACCTGCAGCCAGACACAGAGGTCAAATGGAATGTCCTGTCTCATCCCCCAATGTATGGTTCATCCCACACCTGTAACCCTCCCCTGAAGTATCAGGTATCTGTAACCCCATTGGCCCAAGTCCTGTTCCAGCCCACCTTGAAGACCCCTGATAAGGGGTCCCAAGGGGGCTGGACACCCTCTTTGCCTGGCATCTTTCCCCAAGGACTTTCCTCTCTTGGAATTTCCTCTCCCTACCTCTCCCTTCCCCCACTCCCTAGGCCTTGCCATGAGCTGTGCCTGGCAGCTCAGAGCAAGGCCTCATATCCCTCACAATAAACCTCATCTTCTAAAACCCAACTTCAGAGATCTCTCGTCTACATTCATCCACACCGTCCTGGAGTCCACAGCAAAGGAGCAATTTCTACACCAATCTCTTTAAACTACTTTGTGCCACCATCACTGCTGAAAATGGAGTGAGGGAAGAAGAAAGAAGAAGCAGGAAACAATGCCCCAAATCCTCCATCTTGCTCCCATTCACCTCCATACTAAAAACCCAAACCTACTGTTTTCTCACCCTGTGATAAGCTAAACTACTATCTTTCACACTCTTGTGGCTGGCAATCCTTCCCGCAGTGCAGGAAGCCTTTCCCATTGACTGGGATCAAAACCAATGTCCCTCTGGGCTCTGGGCCAGGGTCCCAGACCCCCCTGTCCAGGTCTCTGACCCTCCAGGGCAGCCAAAGGAATGTCCTGGACTCCAATAATGAAAGATGTCACAGGTCATGGGAGGAAGGTTGGAAGTAGGTAGTGTTGAAGGTTTCTTCCAACCCAAGCCATTCTAAGATTCTGTGATTCTCTGAAACATAAGTAGAATTGTCATCTTGAACAGTGAACAAAGCAGATTCTATAAGCTGTGTATGAACATTACCTGCAGGTTTCATCTACTCTTTGGTAGAGCAAAGGTTATAAGAAGAGCCTGTGTACGATAAGAGATGGTGTACATTTGGTCTGATAGTATTTCTTAGAATTTGAGTCAGTCTTGAATATGTATCTTAGAATGCTAAAAAGAACATAGTGTGCCAGCTTGGGTCAACTTAACTTTCTTTGAGGAAGAGAGCTGAACTCCACACAACCACCTTATAAAGAGCATATGAAAAGGGATACTTTGGTGCACATAAACCTTGAAGTGTAGTAACATAAATTCAGCAGTAGTCTTAGAATTTAGAAACAGCATTATTTGTGATTAGGGGGGTTTTTGTTTGTTTGTTTGTTTTCCTTTTTTTTTCCTACCAATTTTTCTTTCTGGTAGTATCTGAACCTGAACACAGAACAGACTCTTCAAGTTTCTCCTTGCATAAAAATATTTTGCACCAGACACCTATCTCTATGGAAAAATGGTTTGTTCACTGCATCCCCATATTCTCAAATATCCCCAGTTTTCTTTTTCTTGCCTTGAACCAGTACGTGTAAATCTCTCATTAAGATTGTTGAAAAATCATACCCTTTTTTCAGTTGCGGTTTGTGAGCTTTTTTCCCATCTGGATTTTGGTGCTGCTTTTTTCTTTTTTTGGTGGTTTCTTCCACCCCCACCCCCCCACCCCTCCCCATGACTTTTTTTATTTTAAGCATTTGGAAATGTAAAAAAAAAAAAAAAAAAAAAAAAAAAAAAAAAAAAAAAAAAAAAAAAGAGAGAGAACTGTAATTATGTTGCAAGCCATAGGCACCATGAACTGTCCAAAATAAACAGGGATGAGCACTGTGTAGCACAGAGCCTGCCAAAACAAAGCCACAAATCACTTTTTTTTTTTTTTTCCTGAGCACTAAATGTAGCAGAAATGACAACTTTTCCTTTACATGACCCTTATGAGAACAGAAGATGACCCATAAAATCTTGGACATCTGTAGTGGAAACCTGTTCAAAGATAAAATAGCTTAATGGTGTTTATATATATGACTGGATATCCAAAAACACTTTTGCGTTGACACATGCAGACAGGTAGAGTGAAGGTGACACATCTGCCAAGTTGCTAAGTATTTACTTTCAGGTTAGACAGTTGGCTGTGAAACCTTTTGATAGCTTTGATATACCTAAGTTTCATGAGATGGAGTGCAGCCCAACAACTTCTTTTGCATGTGGACAAGTGTACTAAGCAAGAAACAGTATGTTGCTTTCCACATTAGTCTCAGTTGTCAGTGCCAGTAACTTTTAAACACTTCAGTGATGATCAATACAAGAAGCTGGAAGCAGTGTACAGTTCACAAATTACAGAAAAAAGGAGCACAGTATTTCATAATATGTTCCTGTGTAGGTAACTAATTCCTATGTCCATTTGCTCCTGGTATTTCTTAATAAAATCTCAGGAGCAGTCACCTTAATTACAAAATTACACAGTTTGCAAAAGCATTTTTGAACTTTACATGTAAGTGTTCTACATAGGTGGAGTGCAAAATTCAGAAAACTGGATTTTGGATTAAACACATATTTTTCATCTGGATGTATACAAGCTTATTGTGAATACCTTAAGGGTGTGTACAATACATGCTTTTCATTTATGTGGGTCATAAATAGCAGGCAGAAACTTTTATGAAAATATGTTTTAAGTTGATCACTGTGTCTG
The DNA here is from genome assembly GCA_022316685.1 of Progne subis subis. NCBI lineage: Eukaryota > Metazoa > Chordata > Aves > Passeriformes > Hirundinidae > Progne > Progne subis. The sequence goes on along the minus strand of JAKJHU010000110.1, from coordinate 297,206 downwards.
AACAGAAAAATCCTTGAAATTGTTTTCTTGTGCATTGCAGGAACATGACTCCTGCAATCTCCAAAGAAATGTAAGCAAAGGGAAGATAATAATCCATCAGAAAACCCCAGCTGCCAGGGGTAAAATTGGTGAGTTTGTGCCCTTGTGAAAGAACACATTTTGAAAGTGACCTTTTCTAAGAGAACATATTAAACACAGCTTTTTTTCTTTTTTGCCTTCCTGTCAATTAAACTGTGATAATCTTACTGTGATCTTGTCTGGTACAGTGACAAAGAATGCCTTCTAAAATTTCCTAGGCTTCCTCTGAAAAATAACCTACAAGTTCTGACAAGAATTGCATGTGCTCAATCATTTAAATAGTGTAAACTCTTTCTCACAGAAGAGCATGTGCGTAACAATCCATGTTAAAAGTCTGAGAACAGAGAGTATGAGTTACTGTTGTCCCCAGTTATGCACTCTTAAATTCCAATTCTAGCTGCTCAAGGGGTTTTTATTCTTTGTTTTGTTGTTTTGTTTTTTTTTTTTTTTTTCCTTTTGGAAGTCCCTAGAGCAATTCCAAAAATTTAGTATATAAGCTGTTAGTGTTACAGCCTCAGCTGTGTTAAGCCTCAGCTTATAACACAGCACCTACTGCTTTCTTATGTTGAGTAAGATGAGAGGCCACAATCTACTCAGTCTTTGATTCCCCGTTGTATCTTTGGAACATCTCGTTGCAAGTTGAATAGCTGCTTCTGCAGCGCCACTGGTAGTGAGTGGGGATTTGTAACAAAAATACAACATCTGAAGCACTGCTGTACAACAGAGAATGGAAGGCAAAAAAGCAGATTGTGAGTCATTAAAGCAATTCATTATCACTAATGTGTCTTGCAGAGATACTAAAATAAATGAAACTATTTTCAGACAAATACAGTGCAGATAAATGTGCTTAAAGTAAAACCAGTAGATCAGGCTATGTATTATCCTGGGAAACTCAACAATCTGCAAATGCATTTGGATAGACAGCTTTGTATGCAGCCAGCCTCATAGGTAAATACTTAGATGCTTCAGCTTTAGGGTTTTAAATAAACATTTTAAGGTAATGCATTTTTGATTACTATTTGTTAGGGGGGAAAATGAAATGGGAGAACATTTGAAAGGTTAAGGAATTGTGATCTAAGCAAGATTAAATCCTGAATTCAGTTTCAAAACAGTATAAATAATATAATACAGAGATGAATATGCCTAAGCAAAATAATAAACAATATATTTTTAAAAATTAATAAGATTTTAAGAAAATTATGTGTTTAAATTCTTATCAATTTCATATTTGTCTAGAATGCAAGTCTGAAAACAATGTGAATCAAATTTTTTTAGAAATTCCAGTTCATATGTATACTATATTGTGCCCAAGGTTCCAGGGAATAAAAAACAGACAAACAAACAACAAAAACCAAAACAACATACAAACAAAAACAAACAAAAACAAACAAAACAAAAAAACTTAAATTCAACGTTTAAACAAGTTATGTACAAAAAGGTTTTAAAAGTTCGGTGTAGCATTTCAAAAATTAAAGCCAACAGTCTTTTTAACTGCTTTGCATTATGTCATTCTTTACTGTAATCAATCATATATGCCTTTTTTTTTTTTTAGAGGAAATAGTAAGAAACTCCAACTATCAATACAGATAAATACTTTATGATGTCACTTTAAGTATACTTGGAGTATTAAATTAACTGATGAAGCCTAAGACACACAAGCAGCTGAAGATACTGGTAGTGTTGTGGATGGGAACCCTACTGCTCCTTATGAGATGGAACTGAACAGTTCAATATTTTTCTCCAGTTATTTGGGATATAACAAACTTCTCTGACCCCTCTTCTGATCTACACACTGGCTTTCCATGGAATATGAAATCACAGTCTTTATCTCTATGTCCTCCAAGGCAACTTAAAATATTTAAAAGATTTGAAAATTAAAAACCCAATAGGTGTTTTGATTTCTGTGGAAAACTGAAGACTCTGTGGTATGTATCACAGTCACCTGTGGTAGACAACATCTGTTACAGGTTTAACTGACTGCAAAATAAATACTCCATTCCCTCATCCTCCCCTCCATTCTTACCACTCTCACATCCAACCAACACACACAAGCAGACACACAGACACACACACATATCATCCCTTGCTCCTGCATTAAGGGAAATGCACGTTGCTCCAGAATTATTAGAATATAAATTTCAGGAACATGTATACTTATATATCATTAATTTGTTGCTACAGGCTCTTTAGAAGGAATAGGCAGGGCAGAAGGACAGGGGGCTGCTGTTGTATAGAAAGCACTAGAATGAATGGAGCTCTGGATTTGGACATGAGAACTGACCTCAGGCTGCTTAGGGAATTAGTGAGTGAAATCCCCTGGGAAAATGTTTTTTTTCCAGGTCATGGGATCCATCAGTGCTGCTCACTTTTTAAAGATCACAGGAGCAGGCAATTCCCAAATTTTGGAAATATAGCAGATAAGGGAAGGAGAAGAACTTGGCTGAAAAGGGATATACCTTGGAAATAAGGCAAAAATTGAAGGTGTAAACTCAGTGGAAGGAAGCTCAGGTGACATGGGAAGAATACAGAGATGTTGTTTGCCAATGTAGGGAGAAAATTCATTCTGCTTAAGCTCAACTGGAGATGAAGCTGGCCAAAGGCGGTGTGAAAATGCTTCTGTTGTCCTGTTATAAAAATGGTGTTGGGTGTTACCCTGGTTTTTCTGAGTTTTTTAAACTCATAAAAATGGAGTCAGATCTTTTAGCTACTGTACAATATTATGAGCAGTTTCTACCTTTTTCCCACATATGTAACATAAACAAATCCTTTGTTTTTCATTCTCTGTCCTTTGTTTGCTTATTTCTAACCTGAAAACAATTGTAACTGACAGTTGGTCTGGCCACTGAGGCTGAGGGGTGGAAGACCCAAGAAGCCAATCTTCAGACAGACCCACAAATGTATAAAAAATAAGAAATAAACAAGGAGGCTCTCTCTCCGCCCTGACTCAGCCTCGAGCTGGCACGGAGGAACCTCTCTGCCCTGCGAAATTTCTCATCTACGTGTGATTGCTTTGCGTGTCTCGGTGACAAGTGGTGACCCCTGAGTGTGGAAGAACGGTCTGGTGAGGTTTTCTTTCCCCTTTTCCCTGTTTTGAGCCTGCCATGCAGGAGGATCTAGTATTGGAACTTTGGGAAGACCTCTTGGAGCGGAAACACGCTGAGGTTTCCCGGGAGGGGCTTCAGAGTCTGTTCGCATGGGGCAGACAGCATGGGTTCTTTCCCACGCCAAATGCTGTGCTCAGTCGACAGGTATGGCTCCTCCTGGGGAAACGTTTAATGGACACCTTTGAAATAGAATATGATGAGGAGATCACAGGTTTGTTGCTGCAGTGTAAGTTATTTGAGAGGGCTGTGTGGGGGCTGACCACCCCCCCCCTCCCAGCTCGCAGGCTACCAGCCCCGTTTCGAAGCAGGACGGGGAGCTGGAGGGGGGCGGGGTCATTATATCAGACCCAGAGGTATTGTCTGAGTCCGAACTTCAGCTCCTTTGTGATATGGACTCTCCCCCTGCCTCTGCGGTTCCTGCGCTGGGTGATCCCCCCGCCTCGGGCTCCGGCGATGATCTCGGGCAGTGAGGGGCGGGACCCCACCGAGCCCGGGGCCAGTCCCGCCTGTCCCCGCACCGCGGAGCCGCCGGAGCGGGGCGGGGCCAGCTCCTCTCCATGCCTTTCCAGCGTTGGTGGTTGGGAGCAGACCGAGGATGCAGCCTCCACTTTCTTTTGGCTGAGATTCGGTCACTGTACACGGTCCGTTCTGACACACAACCGTCACGTATCCGATGGAACCGGGTGAAGCGGCGCTTCGCACCCTGCTGCCCCGACCGGGCCCGGAGGCGGCTGCCTTGGCCGCCTCTGCCCCTGCGCCGCCTGCCGATGCGGCAGCGCGGGGCGGGGACGCTGCCGGAGGCAGGGTCCCGGTCAGTCCTTCGATGGATGCCGCCCCTATGGGCAGGCTGACAGCTCCGCCCCGCTCGGGGGTGGCGGTGCCTGCAGATTTCCGCCCCCCCACAGGAGCCCTTATCGGGGGGGTTCCGGACACTCCGCTTCCCACGCCAGCCCCGGGGCCTGCGGCCGCGGGCGGCGTTCACGGGGCAGGGAAGGACTGTGGTAAAGCCGGTTCTAATGGGCTGCTGGCGGGGGACGGCGCGGCCCCGGCAGTGGCAGAGGTGCGGTCGCCGTCTCCGCCTGAACGCAGCCCAAGCTCTCCAGCTGCGCCGGGATGTGTGCCCACCACGGAGCCATCTGACCGGTCTCCGGCGGCCGGTGCGGGCTCCAGCCCCACTGAGGATGCGGCAGGCCTGACACCAGCGGCTGGTCCCGCCCCGCCCCTGCCTCTCGCTGCAAGCATTGCGGCGACTGCGGGCACCGAGGTGCCTAAGTTCAGCACAAACAGGGACACGGCCGGAATGCGGCCGGTCTTTAACAAGGGTAAGGTGCCCTGCACCGTTGACTCTTCCTCCGCAGCCTGGACGCTCCCCCCTTCAGGTGACCATATGCCTGAGAGACCATTGGCTGTTCTGGGGGGAAGTGAAAGCTAAGGTTGAAGGACTGAACGATGGTGCTGATGCTGGTGCTGGACCTGCGGTGTCTGATGTTCAGCCGGTCCACAGCCGAGTGCCTGCCTCTGACACTGTGGGGTCCACAGGGCAGGATAAGGCAGGTGCTGCTGCTTCATCTGAGGGTCTTCAGGCCTTTCCTGTCCTTCAGGGTGCTACTCATAACACCTATCAACCCTTAGCTTGGCAGGCTTTGACAGAACTACATGATGCAGTCAGGAAATATGGTTTGGGCTCAGCTGAGGTGATGCAGGTTCTCCATTATTTTAATGCCCGTCTTTTGACACCCTTTGACATTCAGAGCTTGGCTCGGGCCCTTTTCCCACCGGTCGAATATGACTTCTTTGAGCATAAATGGACTCAGTTGGCAGTCAGAGCAGTGGAATGGAATAGGACACTGGGTCCAGGTGATCCTAGGCATATGGTTAATATCAATATGCTAATGGGAACAGGCAATTATACCGGGGCCGAAGGGCAGGCTGGTTATGAGCCCTTGGTCCAGGAGCAGTGCCAACAAACAGGCATGGCAGCCCTGGTTCACAGCTGGTTTTACAGCTGGCTACTCCACAGCAGTCCTTTGCAACTATCATCCAGGGAGTTGATGAGTCCTTCCTGTGCTTTGCAGGAAGGCTGACTGCTGCGATTGAGAAGCAGGTGAGTGATCCTGCGGCGAGGAAGCTCATGATTCAGTCCCTTGCTCAGGGCAACTGCAATGCAGTTTGCAAGGGGATAATTGAGGCGCTTCCTGGGGAACCATCCATGTCGGAGATGGTTGGGGCCTGTGCAAGGGTAACCCCTTCCAGCCAACAGATGGTTGCCGTAGCTACGGCTGTGCAGCCAGCTGTGGCCACGGTTGTCCAACCGACGGTGACTACGGCCTGGGGCCATGCAACTAGCTGTGACTGCTGCTGTGCAGCCTGCTTGGGTTGTTTCCCAAGGCGTGCACCAGCAGCAGTGGGGTTCTTGGACCACGAAGAAACAGGGCGAAAAGGCACAGAAGCCTACAACTGTCTTGTTTTATTGTGCATGATGTGGAAGGCCGAATCACACTGCGAATGCGTGTAAGGCAACGGTGCATGTGAATGGTCATTCGTTGGGCAGTTCGGGAAACTCAACACAGAGCACAAAGGCGAGACGCATGCCAACACAAATGTCTCTGCCTCAGCCCCAACCAATGGAGATCTGCTCAGCAGGCTTGCAGCCAACACCCGCGGTTCAGCAGGTGTTGACGTCTGCACAACCGAGTCTGTCATGATTGATTCAGACAAAATACACCAGGTTCCCCTGGATGCCTTTGGTCCCTTGGGAGATGGCATGAGTGCTTTCCTGATGGGGAGGTCCAGTGCCACCATTCAGGGTATCATGGTGCACCTGGGACTGATTGATGTGAATTTTTCGGGACAGATTTGTTGGAGTCCAGGGCATTCCTTTGGTTGCCCTGGAGGGTCAGGGATCTGGGCAGGGTGCTCTGAGACCCCAGCCCAGAGCTCAGAGAGACACTGGCTTCAATCTCAGTCCATGGGAAAAACTTCCTAAACTGAGAGAGGGTTTGCAGGCCACAGGAGTGTGAAAAATAGTAGTTTAGTTTATCATAGAGTGAAAAAACAATAATTTTAGTTCATAGCATTGGGGTGAATGGGGACAAAATGGAGAATTTGGGGCGTTGTCTCCTTCTTCCTTCTCCTTCCCTCACTCCATTTCTGCTATGACGTTGGCACAAAGTAGTTAGTGAGGATTGGGTCAGTGTATAGATGACCTTTTTAGTAATAGTGATAGACATTGGTAAGAAATAGTAAATAACGAACACGTAGTAATTAGTATAAAAGATTAAGGACAGCCCAGCTCAGGGGGAGACGTGAGAAGTCCATGCAGCTGCAAACATCTTGTTGGACTGTGAGAAATTTGTAAGATAAGAAACAATAAATGAAAAACGCAACCTTGAAAAATCTACACCTGAAGACTGTCTCTTCCTTCGGCTTGGCTCGGAGCTGTGAAGGGGGGAAAGAGACCCTGAAACCACCTGAATGACGGGGAAGCCCCCCAACACAGATTCACGCAATGGTCTCCGCACCCACCCCCCCTCTGACTATCTAGAAAGGCACACAAATTGATCAACTTGTTCCTTTTAAGTCTTCTGTTTCCAGAACCGAGGACTGATCACAAGGAAATGGTGGCTTCAGCTCGACTGGGCCACCTCAAGTGCACTGGACTGCTGCCCTGACCAAAGACCATCCTGAGACGCTGTGTACTGTGTCCATGGTTGGTGCCACACCATCGGAGATTCACCTTCGTGGCCTCCTAGATACAGGGGCTGACGTGAGCATTCTCTCCATGGCTGCTTGGCCCCCGCAGTGGCCTTTGAGCCTGGCAAAGACATTGATCGCGGGCTTAGGAGGAACGAAGCAATGCTACGTGACCCAGAATCCCGTGGCCATCACGAACCTGGAGGGACAGACAGCCATAATTTGGCCTCATGTTACTGAGATTCCTCAGAACCTCTGGGGGAGGGAAGTTTTGGCCACGTGGGGGGTGCGATTCGGGACGGATTTTTGACTGGGGCCACTGTGATGAAGGGCGCAGAGTGTCCCATGCCTCCTTTACGGTGGCTGGTGGACAGACCCATCTGGGAGAACCAGTGGCCCCTCCCTCATGACAAGCTAATCACCCTTCGTGAACTCGTACAGGAGCAGTTGGATCAGGGGCATTTGGAACCATCTACCAGTCCCTGGAACACTCCTGTCTTTTGTATCAAAAAGAAGTCTGGGAAATGGAGGTTACTACAAGACCTCCGAAAGATCAATGCCATGATGGAAGGCATGGGGACATTGCAGGCTGGTGTGCCATCGCCTGCCATGCTTCCTGCGGACTGGCCGGTCCTCATTGTGGATCTGAAGGATTGTTTTTTTACGATCCCTCTGCATCCCGATGACAGACCAAAATTTGCCTTCACGGTACCAACAATAAATAATGCCGAGCCTGCACAGCGGTATCAATGGAAAGTTTTGCCTCAAGGAATGCGCAATTCCCCAAGGTTATGCCAAAGGTATGTAGGCCGTGCCTTGTCTGGAGTTCGCAAGCAGTTTCCTGACGCTCATGTCTATCATTATATGGACGACATTTTGGTGGCTACGCCCACCCAGGATGAGCTGCTGAGGATACAGCCTCAGTTGTTGAATGCTCTGCATTCACATGGACTGCAGGTGGCTCCAGAAAAGGTACAACATCAACCTCCCTGGAAATATTTGGGGGTCAAAATTTTGGAACGGACAATCCGTCACCAGGAGGTGCAATTTGTGCAATCGGTGAAGACACTGAATGATGCTCAGAAGCTGGTAGGTGTTATCACTTGGTTACGTCCTTACTTGGGACTGACCACAGCACAACTGTCTCCCTTGTTTGAATTGTTGAAAGGGGACACTGATTTAAAGTCACCTCGTGAATTAACCCCTGAGGCACGAAAAGTGCTGGAGGAGGTTCAGTAAGCTGTTTCGGCTTGCCAGGTGTACCACATTGAACCTTCCATTGATGTCACTGTGTTCATTACCACTCCTGATTTACATCCTACAGGTATCATCGGCCAATGGAATGATGATTGGACTGATCCTTTGCATGTCTTGGAATGGGTCTTCCTGCCTCATCAGCCGCATAAGACGGTGACAGCACAGTTTGAATTGATTGCGCGCTTGATAATCAAGTGCCGGCAACGCTGTTTGCAATTGATGGGTGCAGATCCCTCAAAGATCATACTCCCGGTTCAGAGGGAGGAATTTGATTGGAGCTATGTGAACAATGTTTCGCTGCAAAGTGCTCTCAAGGGTTTTTCAGGGCAGATCACTTATCATCTGCATAGACACAAGCTATTGCAAGTGGCCAAAAATACTCAATTTTCTCTACGACCCAAAAATAGCCAAGAGCCAGTGCAAGGACCCACCGTCGTCACTGACGGTTCAGGCAAAACAGGAAAAGCCATTGTTACCTGGCAGGATGGATATGAGTGGCAGGTTTTGGAAGGCCATGAGGATGGGTCAGCCCAACTGGTTTAACTAAAGGCTGCTGTCATGGCATTTCAGAAATTTTCCCAGGAACCTTTCAATTTGATCATGGACTCCGCCTATGTTGCCAACATCGCATAGCGATTGGGTTATTCAGTTTTGAAGGAGGTCAGTAACCCTGCCTTGTTTAATTTACTGAAGGCCCTGTGGTGTGCAATTCAAGCCAGAGTTCATCCATACTACGTTCTGCATGTATGGAGTCACACTAACTTGCCAGGATTTGTAGCAGAAGGTAACGCAAGGGCTGACAAGTTGGCTAACCCAGCGTGGGTAGCCCCTCAGCCTGACGTGCTCACGCAGGCCAAGGCATCGCATGGGTTTTTCCACCAAAATGCGCATACGCTGCAGAAGCAGTTCCAACTGACGGCCACTGAGGCTCGTGAAATTGTCGAGTCGTGTGATGACTGTCACGCCCTTGGTATGCCATTGCTGGCAGGGGTTAACCCCAGAGGCCTTTAAAGCCTTGGAGCTTTGGCAGACCAATGTCACCCAGGTCGCCGAGTTTGGCCTGCTCAAGTATGTGCATGTCACGGTGGACACGTTCTCCTCTGCGATGTGGGCTTCTGCTCACACAGGAGAGAAAGCCCGAGATATCATTGCTGACTGGAGACAGGCCTTTGCCGTTCTTGGCATACCTTTCTGCTGTGAAAACCGACAATGGTCCTGCTTATGTCTCGCAGCACGTACGGCAGTTCCTACAGTCATGGGGTGCATCACATAACTTTGGCATCCCTCATTCTCCGACGGGACAGGCGATTGTAGAACACAATCACGGTACACTCAAGTGTGTTCTTCAGAAGCAGAAATGGGGAATGCAGGGTGAAACCCCACACAGTCAGTTGGCAAAGGCTTTGTACACCATCAATCACCTTACGGTGCCACAGAACTCAAATAATCCTGTCGTTTTGAACCATCATCTCTCGTTGCAGGCTTCGGACGGTGAGCAACAGCCTCGAGCGAAGGTACGGCTCCGAAATTTAGTCACCAAGCAATGGGAAGGACCCTATGACCTAATCACTATGGGGCGAGGGTACGCGTGCATGTCCATGGACACTGGGACACGCTGGCTACCTTCAAAGTGTGTCCGTCCTGACCTGTGATCACAGAGGCAGAATTCGGCAGACAGGCAAGGTGAAAGCCATGATCAACTTGAAAGTCACCAAGTGGATGAATCCTCGAGTGATCACTCTGATGATTCCTCCACAGACAGTGATTGAATTTGTATATATTCCATTTGTAAATGTGTCCATTTTTCTTTTTCTGTTTTTCTGTGAAGTTAAAAGGGTGAGATGTTACCCTGGTTTTTCTGAGTTTTTTAAAGCCTTTTGAATTTCATAAAAATGGAGTCAGATCTTTTAGCTACTGTACAATATTATGAGCAGTTTCTACCTTTTTCCCACATATGTAACATAAACAAATCCTTTGTTTTTAATTCTCTGTCCTTTGTTTGCATATTTCTAACCTGAAAACAGTTATAACTGACAGTTGGTCTGGCCACTGAGGCTGAGGGGTGGAAGACCCAAGAAGTCAATATTCAGCCAGACCCACAAATGTATAAAAAGTAAGAAATAAACAAGGAGGCTCTCTCTCCGCCCTGACTCAGCCTCGAGCTGGCATGGAGGAACCTCTCTGCCCTGCAAGATTTCTCATCTACGTGTGATTGCTTTGCGTGTCTCGGTGACAGTTGGGGGTTAAGATTTCCTGTGGAATTTTTCCCCCCCATAAGTTACTAGAAGACTAAATACTGATGCTTAAATGGTGCTTGACCCACAAAAAAGGAATAGATGACTTAGTTTGGGGGGGAGGGAAAGGCTCCCAGGAGTTGAGGGTGGTGATTTCTCTGCTCTCGGTTTTCCGGGGAGGATGGTCAGGCGACTAGTAGCTGCGTGGATTCCACTGTTAACGGAGGGGTTAGATCCTGAGAATTCTATCATCTGTTGGAGCGCCCAGAAATTCAGAGTTTTTTGCTTGCCCTGCTGGATCTGGGTCAGCCTGGATCCAGCCGCTGTGGCTTCTTCAGCACTGCTCACTTTGCCTGCCAGGACAACCTACCAGCCATCAGCCCTGCTGTTTCCACTGTTTTGGCTTGGTGCTCTTGGGATCCCACGTGAGACAAAGCCCCTCCGGGTTCTTGGTTCTGTTTATTATTATTATAATTGCTGTTGTTGTTTGTCTGTCCTGTTATATTTATTAGTAAAGGACTGTTATTTCTTTCCCCATAGCTCTGACTGAAATGGTTTTTTTTAATCTTCCAAATTATAAGAAGACAGAGGGAAGGGATTGGAATTCCCCATTCCTAGAGAGGCCCTGCCTCTCCCTAGCAGATACCTGTCTTTTCAAACTAAGACAGATGGTCACCTCAAAAACAGGGACAGAGACAAGCCAGAGATGTTTAATGCATTATTTGCCTTTATCATCAACATTGATGATGGACCAAGGGGGTCTCAGTAGCCTGATCTGGAGGATTACGACTGTGACAATGGTAAACCCCAGTTGATCCTGAAATTGTGTAGGATCTGCTGTTCCAGCTGAATTTCTTTAAATTTACGGGGTCTCGTAGGATTCATCAGAGAATCCTCCAAGAGCTTGTTGATGTCATTGCAAAGCCTCTCTTGATATTTTTTAAGTGGTCTTGGGAATCTGGAGAGTTTCTCCAGCTGATTGGAAGCTGATGAGTGCTGTCCCAGTTTTCAAAATGGGCAGGAAGGAGGACCCATGTAAACATAGGTGTGTATAAAACATACTTTAGCAACACCCACGCTGTTCATCCTTGTCTCTGGTGGGACAGAATAAACAATGTGTGACATACACCAACAGTGCAACTTAATATGCTCCTGCAAGATGCCAGTGAAAACTGATATGAAAGAGATAACAAAGTTAATCTGCTTTTTTAAAAAAAAAAAACTTCTGGAAACTCATCAAATAAAGATGCTAGGTCCATAAACACTGCCAAATTGCACACTACATAGATGTAAGAGAGCTCCTTTCAATTTCTAAATGTTACTCAAAGGAGCAACTTGTACAGACAATTTAAATTTCAGGGTTGTGAGTGTAGTAATGCCCTGGCATTACTTCTGGAAGAGGAAATACTGCACCTTAACAAGCCTTGTAAAAACTTAACTGGCTGAATAACAGACACATAGTAACTAGGAATATTTGTGTGAATCCTACACAGCCATGGTTTAAAAATGCCGAAAGAGTTGCCAGCTAGATGAAAAAAGATGAAAACCAACACAGTATTGTGAACTCTACCCTATAATTTTCATAGAGAAAATACATTTTAAGACTAAAAAAAATGGAAGAATGATTATTAGGTGGCTTACTTGAAAAAATCCAAAGCCAACTGACCAAAAATCTTCTCTGTGTGTGTGTCCTCTGGACATCAGAAGAGAGGGCAGAGAGTGACCACTAATTCAATAATTTGAATCTGAGTGAGAGCAGAAGGAAGGGATCACTGCAAAAAATTTATTGAAGATACATAATATATGTTTAATTTAACAATGAACTCAAACAACTCAACTATTATGATACAAAAAAGCACTTAAATTATCATGATTTTATTTATACAATGCATAGAAATATATGTTTAATGAAATATCTACAGTAACTTTCTAATTTCTGGAGCACCATATCTGATACAACTAATCACCAAAGATGCATTTCTAAAATATGTAACATAACATCTTCCTTGTTATACAGACTACATCATTAATATTTCCCATTTTACTATAGGAAGTGCTCTGACATTTCTTTAAAGATTTATTATTATTATTATTGTATACAGTAATTCTGTACATTTAAAAAAATATTTGTCCATTTGAAATCAAACAAGCGACTATATCACATGTTGTATATTGTTCAGAACGTATAGTGCAATATAGAACTAGAGAACAAAATTAAATTCAAAAATATCTTTCCATTATTAATTTTACTGCTAAAATTTTTGACAAAATATGGTACCAACTGAAAGAAAAAAGATTTTTAAAAAAATCTATTTCTGACTCAGAGCATCAAGAGACAGGAATCATTTAGGTAAAACAGATGCATAATCTTACAAAATTTTAATGGCTAATCTTCCTGTTTATTTCCTTTTTAAGAAATTTCTGTTTCAAGAAAGAAAGGTGTCCTATATCGCTTAAGAAAAATGGCAGCCAACATAGTGGAAGTTAAAAGATCAAAAAGCATTAGTGGCAAGTGATGGTACAGAAAAGAAAACTCAGAGATGCTTAGCATCCACACTAAATAATTTTTCTAACCACTATGATCTTCAGGATGACCTATTGTTCTCGTTTAGGGAGAAATTTGGGAGAAAAACCCTGAATAGGATCCCTCTGGGAAGCAAACCCAAGTGGCCCCTCTCTCTAACTGGTCTAGTAAAAAAACTTCTTCAGAGAAAAGTGGAAAAAACTATTTTACTTAACAAAAAAAGTGCATACAAGTATAAAGAATGAATAATAAGAAACAATAAAACCTCTCATTCTGGAGTGAGATGGCAAATTGAGAAAGTTCTTGCTGCGGGTATAGCTTGGCTCTCTCTCAGTCTTTTATCAGTCCCAGTCCCTCTGGTGCTGCTGGAAAATGCCGAGGTCCAGGCCCCGGTGGGCTGCAGGTGAAAGCCCCCAGTGCTCCCCTGGGTTTTCAGTCTAGAGCAGGTTTAAACAGTCCCAAGAAAAAGGAAAAAAAAAAAAAAAACAGTCCAAGGAACTTCTCTGCCCTAGCTAGCTGAAACTAACTAAAAGTAAAAAAAATCTTTGTCCTGCAGTTTCTCCAGCCTCTGCCGAAAACCCTGTCCAGAGAAGAATGTGTAGGAGTTAGGTAGTTTTCTCAAAACAAACTCCGTGCTGCTCGTTGCTCTTGCAACTAGTCTTAAAGGCACAGAAGTCAATATACAGCACAAACAGAACAGACAATTGGGGATACAAGCATTATAAAGTTACCCTAGGAAACTTATTTACAGAATTTTCTTGGTAGGCTTTTCTTGAGGGCTTTTTATATTGCCAAGACAGCTAGAATTATCTTAGTGTTCAATCTAGTTCGCTAAAGTAGGATAAGGGGCCACAACTACTTTTTGCTCAAGAATTAACTGATGTGCCTCTACAAATTAACTCTGTGCCTCTATAAACTGCGTGGTTGGAGAATGCAGAAATCAAACCAATAATTTTTCTATTGGTTTGTGGGGTTTGGGTGGGTTTTTTTTGTTTGTTTTTGGGGTTTTTTTTGTTTTTTTGTTTTTTGGTTTTTTTTGTAAAATACTCAGCGATTAACATGCTTCTAAAGGGCATGTGTCTAACCCACACTTAAGTCTTCTGGGAACATTTATGCTGTTGTTTGAGGTTCATTCCAGCCCTCTTTTAAGTACTAAAAGAATTTAGTATACTGTAGTAAAGCATAAAAATATTCATGCTAGTTCATATTCCTTTAGAAAACCTGTTACCTTGACCTCATTTACATAGTTCTTTCTCAGCAGAATCAGTCTGTTCTGTAGATCTACCATGGTGAAACAACAGACATTGCACACAACTTTTTCTACCACTTCCGCATTTTACCACATAATAGATTTCTTAACAGCTTAATATACTTTGATTATATTTTTATTCTCCCTGATTTAATCTGAATTTCTCTCAATTTTCTTCTTCCCTCCTAAAAGTATTGTTCTTTCCTTATTGTTTAAACAAGAATACCATTTTATCAAGAAAGCACTTTGCTAATATAAACCAAAACAGCTGGGAAATTGGAATCTCTAAGGAGGAAAATCCAGGGTGTCTTAGAAATATAAAAGCAATCTTCTGAAAAAGTTTTTAATAATATTTTTCTATTATTGTCATATTATTATGGGTGTCTTTCCATTTTCGGAAAGCAAGAAACTCTGAATGTGTATCACCTCACAATTAGTACTTACTCATAACAGAATGCAAATTTCATCTCCTATTCCATACCAGCTCCCTTATTAGGAGTTCTTGAATAGATTTTATGCACCTGTTGAGATGGTTACTTTCCATTCCTCTCTAGCACATTAAGATGTTAGTTATTACAGAGGAATACAAGAGTATTTTAGCTCTTTGTAGCTTCACTTTCCTAACACCATTCAGTAACAGCTAACTGTAGTCACATTTATATTTCCAGCAGGAGTTTGCATGACGTCAGTACACAGAAACTTTAGCCACCTCCTTAATTAATCTACATCAATAAACTATCTTGAAGCTCTGGGTGATTAAATATGGTTTTCATTCAGTGAATAATGGACTCAATATCTCATTTTTAAACTAAAGGAAAAATCTAAATTAAGGTGTTGGTTTTGTTTTTATTTCTCTGGATCTGTATGTATAACCACATTTTCCTCTTCCTCCAGCATTCACTTTTTGTTCTGTTCAGTCTAGAGGTCTTTTAAGTCATTCTATAGTTGTTTTTCTCTCTCTCTTTTTTTTTTTTTTTTTAATAACACACTCTTTAAGACAAAAAAGCCGTAATGTACTACATATCATCTATTAAATTAAACTTTTTACCTTAAACTATTAACCGGATTTGGGTGGTTTTTTTTTTTTAATACCTGCAAATTATCCAGACTCAGCATTCACCCTATAGATAGAGATTCAGTCTGTTGAAAGTAGTTGATTTTCTGTGGTCTTCAATTTAATCATTGTTTGTTAAGGAGAGTTATCATCATTTGCGACCTTTTTGT
This sequence comes from Progne subis subis, assembly GCA_022316685.1. Classification (NCBI taxonomy): domain Eukaryota; kingdom Metazoa; phylum Chordata; class Aves; order Passeriformes; family Hirundinidae; genus Progne; species Progne subis. The sequence continues at coordinate 281,843 of JAKJHU010000110.1, read as the reverse complement.
TATGACTTCGCAAAACCAAACTAGCTGCCTGCCACAGACTGTCCCATTTGTGTGTAACCAAAATCTCCCTTGTGAACACTTAATGCGTGACTGTAGGAAATGGAAGTTATGAAACCATGAGGCATTTAAACATCTCAAAATTTCATATAGAAGACAATTTTGTATTTTTCTTCCTAAAAAAAAAAAAAAAAAAAAAAAGTCCTTTTAATCTATGTGTAACAGTTCCACTTATGGAAACCTTTTAGGTACTCCTATAGAGGAAGTTCTATAACATCTGTCTGGACTGAAAACCTGTGAACCACAAAAGGGGGAGATGAGGCAGACAGGAATTAGACCTGAATGAGGCCAGTGAGAGACCAGTGTGAGAGTGTCAAAGTTGGGTGAATTTCACAACTGATATGCTTTTCTGGTCCTCTCACTTTGAAGAGAAATCTCCTGGCTCCAAGAAATGTTTTCTAGCTGTAGATCCATCAAAACAGGCAGGTGCCCATAAAAAGGATGGGTTTGCCAAATCACCACTCTACAAAAAGAAACTGCTAAAAAATAAAAAAATCTTAACCAGCTGCCATCCTTATGATGCAGGTTTTGCAAAAGTTTTCATTTGCTTAAACCTCAAAAATATAAAATTATAGAAAAAGAGCCCTTTATCTTAAGGCTTGAAATTATTTTTTTCTGATTTTGTCTGTTTGTTTCAAAAGTTTGTTCTCTAACTCAAATAACCATACCATCTATTTGTTCCCTGCCTGGAATATACGTCTAGAACTAAATGTTTCAAAATAATATTATTTATATCCATACATACAGTCAGATGCATGTGTAACATACGAGTGGAAAAATATCAGTGAATTATAAGCACAGGTTAATAAAGACAAGGAAACCACCTCTGTTGCTCTGGACACTGGAGTTATTAATTTAGTATTCAAGAGGAAAAAAAATAAATATATATATATACATACAGCAGAAGTGCTTTGAGCTATAGAAATTAACTAAGAGGGGTGTTTTCTATTTCACAAAGAACTTTGCTTGATCTTTCCATCAAGCCAAGCAATCTCAGTAGAAAGGCCAAAGCAGTGTCAGTAGAATACAATCTCATCTTATCTGAAATAAAAACTCTCTTTAAAAAAAGGAAAGAAGGAAATAAATAAATAAAAACCAAAAATAACCCAAACAAAACAGAAAACTTTTCCTGAAGGGAGTAATTAATCGCATATATAGATATTTGGGTATACAACCAGTCTCAAGCTTCAGGTGTATGGGACTGGAATTAATAAAACTACAGCTACAGCATGAAATGCACAGTATCCAAGATAATCAGAGCTACTTCCTGTACCTTATTTACTCAGTAAAACCTAACTTCTGGAACCAACAGCTGGAAGCTACATCAATAGAAATATTTTACAGTAAGTAGACTCACTCCAAAAAACAATGAAAACAGGAAACAAACTATTAAATTTTGTTGAATATTTTCTTTCAGGTGCATAAGCATGGTAGTTACAATTGTAACTAAAAAGAGATTTTTGAGCAGAACCACTTAGTACTTAAGGCCAACAATAAATGCAGTGATAAGGCCTGTGTAATTAAGGATCAACATTTCAGAGTGTCTCCAAAGATGAAAAGAAATTATTTGAGGCTTTTATGAGAAAAAGATTAAAACGTGCATCACTTGTACCAATTCAATGGTCAAAGTATTCATTTATCTTTTTGTTTGTTCTGAATTTGTTTGTTTGCTTGTTTTGCAGTTGTTATTAAAAACAGTGTTTGTTACATGCTAAACAGATGTTAATTTCTGCTCCTAGTAAAACTCAGACACCTGGAGACCAGTTAATGAGATTTAGATGACCAAAAGAAAAAGAAGAGGGAAGTGTGAAACTTAAGAAACAGAAGAAATTGTGTTTCTTGTTACCTTCTGTTCTCCATAGTCCTGAAAGGCTACTAGAACTGTATTTCTGTAGCATAACATAGTGGAAAAATAAATTATTGGGGTAATTTTATTTTTTTCAAAATTGATTTGCTTTCCCTCAAATGAAACACAAACTGCTGTAGCTGGATCAAGAACAGATCTTGAAACAAAAGCATATATCCTCAAATCTTAACTGCTTGTAGGAAGCTCAGGTAGATTATCCTTTGAAAAGAACAGACCTAACCACAAATTCTTAGGGCACACAAATTTTTCACAGACTGCAAGGCTTAGTCTGCCACTTCAGGTGTGTTCAACCTGTTTCTGGAACTGTCTCAAATTTATTCCTCCACTTTCTGCCATAGTGCTCCGTGTACAGTAGGAACTGTGCTCTGCCACATAGACCTGAGAAGTTGGTCTTGGCTAAGTCTGTAGTTCTCATTTTACATTTAGGTAAGGTGTTACCCTGGTTTTTCTGAGTTTTTTAAAGCCTTTTGAATTTTCATAAAATAGAGTCAGATCTTTTTAGTTACTGTACAATATTAGAAGAAGTTTTCTACCTTTTCCCACATATGTAACATAAAAAAATCCTTTGTTTTTCATTCTCTGTCCTTTGTTTGCATATTTCTAACCTGAAAACAATTGTAACTGACAGTTGGGCTAGCCACTTGGCTGAAAGGTGAAAAACCCCAGAAGGCAATCTTCTGCTAGACCCACAAATGTATAAAAAGTAAGAAATAAAACAAAGAGGCTCTCTCTCTGCCCTGTCTCAGCCTGGAGCTGGACGGAAGAACCTCTGCTCTGCGAAACTTCTTGTCTGCGTGTGGTTGCTTTGCGTGTTGTGGTGACAGTAAGGTATAAATTTACTAAGTGTTGTAGAGGTGTAGTGGTGCAAGAGTTGTTTTATTAAGTTATTAAGTTATTTTTGTAAGTTTTTAAGTTTTTTGTAATGGTTTATTCCACTGTGCCCCCCTGTGTTCTGTAATGGTTTCCCCCCTATGAGTTAGTTATATAACCAGACGTTTTATGTCAATCACACCCCCTTCCACCTGTCCCTGTCAATCCCCAATCTCTCTCTTCTTGGTTGCCCTGTCTGTCACTTCGGGACCCTTCCCTGGATTCTGGAAAGACCCAGGAGAGGCGTCGAGTGATAGGCTGGTGCCCGGGGAATCCCCTCCTCCCCTCTTGTGATTCGTTCTTTGTTTAGAAGTTGACACCCCTGTTACACCCCCATGTTCCCTGATTGGCTGACCCATTGTTGCCACCCCTGGATCCTCCCCCACTTATAAGTCTTGGTTCAGCTTTGATCTGGGCTCTCTCTGGGCAGCTGTGGTCTGAGGCGGAGATCCTTGCTGGACTCCCCTTAATAAACTACCTTTTACCCTGCTCAAAGAGAGTCGACCCTTTTTCCGTCACCACAGTCGTGACGCCAACAGGTCCATCCGCCAGTGTGGGGAACCAAAAACCCACCGGGAGGAGATTACCCGCTCTGCCTGTAACCCCGACTGACCCACACTGCCACAGTGCAGAACTGAGCTAGCCTATGGTCAACGCCTGCCCGGGGTGAGGGACACTGTAACATAGAGGTTTCCTGTGGGTGGTGAGGGTTTTTTGTTTGTTTGGGGTGTTTATTAATGGAATCACACTGAAGAAGCAATGATCTTAAAATAAAACATTCATCAACTTTCAAATCATCTTTCAGGGTGATGGTTTCATGAAGATTATTCCTTATATACTGCAAAGTAGTCAGCTTTAAAGCATTATTATTATATGACCATGATCACTTGGAGCTCATTTTGGAAACTGTGATGAATGCTTCTGAGGAATTATTATGTTTTGAACTGCTATATTCAGAATTGGCAAAAGTAGCAACTTAAAAACACAATTTACCTTTAAATTGCAATTATTAGTTTTCTAGAAACACATATGTGTCTTGCATATTAATCACAGTATCTTAAAGCTAGATGAAAGGGATTGTCACCACCCATTCAAAAAAAAAAAGCATGAGCAAGTTTGCAGAAACACTTTTTTTTTCAGAGTTTAAAATACTTTAAACATGTTTCAGTAGAATTTTGTACACAAAAGCATGGTAGGAGAGGTTTTTTTATATTGATTTTATCTTCTTTTATATTTGTTTTTTTGCTTACTGTTTTGGTGTGCTTGTATTTGTTGGTTATTTTTGTTCTTTTTTTTTTTCCTTATTTTACATCAAATTTAACACTATAATTAGAAAATGACACTTTCTGAAGTGCATAAGTTCTAAGCCGTCTTAGAAGGATGTCAGCAGGTTGCTAAATACAGGGATGGCATTTTGCAAATGTGATAGATAACATTCTCAGCTGTTGCAAGTTCATAATTTCACTATTTTCCAGGAGCGACCAAGTCGCCTATTTACACAAATTAGGAGTTAAATATCACAGTAGTTCTGTTTAACAATTTTAACAGTATGATGGCAATATTATATGCAGTCTACTAGTTGCTGGCAGTTAAAGCAATCTGTTAATTTTAACAGTAATCCTTAACTCAACATAGATACTCGTTGCCACTGTGTTCAATCTTAACCTTTGAAAAGTGGGGAAAATATCAGCACCAGCTGCATGGACCAGAAGTGGGATGTGCAATCAGCCATTTCTTTATTTATACAAAACCACATTTGTTGATCACTGTCATGCCTAGAATTGCTGACAAAAATTTTGGGCTGAGTCAGAGTCACCCTAAGTGACAGTAAGTCTGAGTAGTCCTAAAACTGCTCTAGTTGTTGATAAGTTTTTACTTCAGAACCCAAGATCCTATGTTAGAAAATCTTGCACTAACTTGGGAGATCATTGTCACACCTCTCCTTTTGCCAAGATTTTTTAACTGAAAGTCAATTTTCTGTCTCAGTACACTAAAACAATAAAACTGATTTATTTCCCAAAAAAAAAAGATTTATTTCCCTGAAACTAGAGTCTGGCAATAAAACAAAGCTGATATGATTAAGCGTATCTTCAGATGACGACCACAAAGATAAATAAAACCAATAAATAACATAAACAGTTAAAGATTTGTTGAAGAATATGCCAAAAGAGATGATGTTGCTAAAAAAGGCTTTTCTTAAGACTTCAAAAACATTTAGCAGTTTGCAGTTTTTCCAAGTAATTAGTTCTAGAAATCAGCTCCCAAGGTGCAAAATAAAATGCTGAAAGATAACATACTGTGAAGCCAACATGCAGGGAGCGATCAAATGAAGACTACCAATTAACCTGCAGAGTGCATTTCTTACAATTATAGAGGAAAAAAGTTTGGAAATTATTAGTCATAAAGTGAAGCAGAAAACCAGAAGAAACAAGGAGTTAAACAGCATACAATCACAAGATTAATTTAAAATATAAACATTTCTTATATTGCTGAGTGTAAACATATTTCAAACCCAAACATCCTGATGTCTCTTAAAATACTGCTATTTTGGATGAGTTTATTTCATGTGTTAATGAATAGCATTTAGAGTGTTAATGTTATACTAATGGATTCCATTGGATGTATGCTGACCTTATTTGAAGAGCAATTAAATAGTTGATAGGTGTATTGTATACTACTCTCTGCATATGCTAGGGATACCTAAAGAATTGTTTATCATATCACATTCCTTCATTTTGATCTAGTTCAAAGTGAAGCATTTAGAAAAATCAGAAATGTTATTCAGTGAGCAAATAATTGATAGACTTCTGGTTCTGTTGGGTTTTTGTTGTTTGTTTTCCTACTGGAATCTGAAGAAAAACAGGGAAGAGAAAAAGAAAAAAAAAAAAAAAAAAGACAAACCCCGCCTCTGAAATCAAGCAAGCAAGCAATCAAGAAAAACCCTCCCTAAAACCCCATCCAATTTCTGCTTAGCTGTATTTGAATACTAGGAAATTCAAGGAAATGCATATGAGCAAGTGGAACAAGTAAAGATTAAGTTCCTGTCTGTGCTGTTATTTAGCTAGATATGTCACAGGCTTATAAGATCATGTAATTTTCCTACTGTTAACAAGTATAACACAAAGAAAATATATTACCAGATTAAAAAAGCCTGTTGTCACTTTCCCAATTTACTTTTCTCCAATAGACTAGTAAACTGTGACTAGGATAGCGATCTCAGCTAGGTTAGGAAAAGACTGAGGACTGAATTACACCAACTGTTCTGTTTAAGTATCATGAGTTTTTAGTTGTTTTAATCAGGAGAAACCCAACCGTTGTGTATGCAAATTAAGATGATTTCTACAGTCAAGAAATAAGTGATGTAGTATTCATGACAGTTTACAAAGTAAAAAAAAAAAAAAAAAAAAAAAAATTTTATATATATATATATATACTACATTGACCAAAAGGATTTCAGCTTTTTCCAGAAATGTAGCAAATATTAATTTATTTAAAGTCACGTAATTCCCTTTCTATTTTACAAGCAAAATCGAGCTTCATTTTAATTTCTGAAGGAATAGAGTTCAGTGGAATATTGTTCCAAAACACATCCATTATTTTTCAATTGCCTGCTTAGCTATTAACTTTCTGGCCTGCCAAGATCAAAGCCACACAGAGACTTTGGCTCAGAGGCCACAAACTCCAGATGTACTGTCCCCAAATTCTAGGTTTCCATTCCAAATGTCAAATGATACTTGGCACCACTGAATCTGGACATCTGAAAATCCTTGTGGGGATCCAAGAATTCCTTGCCAGTAGTGTTCAGACTTTTCAAACTAGAAGTTTAGGGGTTCTCCCTTAAAAATCATAGAACAAAGCCTAAGAATTTAGATTTTAAGGTGGTTTCATTTTGAATATTTCTATGCAAACCAGTTTGAACTACTATTTAATTAAATGTTTGCCACTTTTTTTAATAGATAAGTTATTTTTGTCTTTTTAATAACTTCCTTATTTCCCATGCAATGAAAATTTTGAGTTACGCTGTTTCTCATCTGAACACATGAACAGATTTATATGTAAACAGTGAAGTGTGTAAGAAAGTAGAACCTTTTCTATTGGTAAGGTCGAATGACATCTTTAACAAGAATAAAAATCTACTCAGATATTTAGCAATTAAATAATTCAATTTTAATGTACTTATAGGCTCAAGAGACCTCACTATGTGTAAACAAATTGAAGTTTTTCCTCTTAAACCTATACATTTTCCTTCAAAATTTGTTGTCAACATCAGGCCAAATTTGAGTCTTTTATTTGAACTAGCATGCAAAACTAGTCATTCCTCTGAGCATAGACCTTGATCAATCTAAAAAACCTTGAATTTAACATTCTGTGACAGGAGAAGGAAAAATAAGAAATATATAATTTTTAAAATGTGTTATAGATTGATAGAGAAGTTCATGAGTGTTTTGGAGGCTTAGATGCAGCTTTAATCTTCAAGTAAGAGGCACTTTATGTTTTAGAAATCTGCAATCAGCTCACACTTGATGGATCAATGGAATGGAATCAGAAAAGGCTGATGAAGCAACAGGCAGAATTTATATGAGCCTACAGATCATTAACCTGGCAATTGTATTTTAGCTGGATTAATGGAAGAAGGAAGCAAGGTATTGAAAAATGTAAGTACATGCATTGCAAGATTGTTACAACCAAAATAACCCCCTCAAAATATAACACAGAGTGTTTAACTGATTCTTCACTAGGGGAAAGGAGGAATAGAATCTGTCAGCCATTAAAATGGAAGGTATATAGCATTGGGGCTGTCTGGAGATGAAATTGGATTTCTCTGTCTGGACTCTTCAGATTTCTTTTCCACAAAGCAAATTGCTTTGCCTTAACTTCATTTTAAACAGGAAAGGATTCTTCTGGCAAAGGTACTGCTAAAAGCTTATTCAGTACACTTGCCACTGAACCCTAGGCATTGGAATACAAGCTCTTGCAAAATGCTGGATTCATTTTACAAATATTTTATACAAGTTTAGCTCTGCTCTGGAACTCTTTGCACTATTTATTTTAAATTTTTTGTTATATTTCCCTTGCTTTTCTATTTTATTGACAGCTGCTATATTTTTACTGCAGGAAAAAAAGAAACTGCAAATTTCTGCATTTAAAATAGAATATTGCAAAAGAACTTGAAGGTATTTCAAGCCTGCTTTTTGCCATACTGCTATCTAATAAACTGAAACCCCCTAGCATTATACATAACTGCACTGTTCTTTTATCTATTCAAGGGTAACTGCTGACATATTATTAATAACAATTGCTACCACAAACATGAATTCCATATGCATGATAATAATGGATACATTAAGGATCTTTAGCAAGTAGAAATGCTCTCATTATTTTCTCTCCAGCACTTTTTCTAAAATAATTTATCTATGTCTTCCTCTTTTCGAATTTCACATCATTGTTATTCTTTACTAGTTCAGTGTTCTTACTGGATCATCTTTGAGCATTTTAATTTCAAGAGGTGATAAAATACTTTATTTCTTCTTAACTCAAGATCTCAATATGTTACCCAGAGTTCAGCTGCAGCATGCAGGGAGAAGAGAACCCCTTAATGACATTCAGTACAGATAGTCAAAATATGTGGCTTTCAAAAGATAATTCCTTTGTGGGTAGTTCAAAAGATTTTTATTTTTTTTTTTTCCCACTGAAAACAGGTTTCATGCTCTTTTTAAGGTGTGAAAAGACATATAACTCCCATAATTTAAAATCTAGGAAGATTTAGATTTTTATGCCACCAACCTGTCTTGAAAATACAAACATCTTCCATGTATGTGTTTAATTTTATTGTAAAAATAAAATATATACTCTGATAGTATATTTTTTGTAGAAATCACTTATAGTGCTGAAATTTGTCTTTTTCTTATTCTAAATATATTTTAAAATATCTAATGATGATTATATCACCAAGAAGTAAGTATTTTAATACTTTCTTTAGGTGAATCTTTCAAAGAGATTCTATTCATCCACTGAAAAGTATGCCATATTAGATTTTCAAATTTTGAATATTTCCAGTCAGCAGACAGTAAAAAAACAAAAGCAGCATTTTTTTCCCTTCATATGAGTGATGATCCAGCTCTTTCCAGCTTTTATCTGACCTGATACAAAACTGAGAGATGAAAGACTTCATACTTTTATCCCTGACCATATTTCACCACTATAATTTAGAGTCCCACCATCTCTGACCTGTAGTCTTTATTTTGATTTCAGATTTTCTTCCGTTTAGTAATTAAAGTATTGAGAAATACTGAGGTGAAAATTACTCTCAGAAAACCAAATGAAGAAAGTCTCTAACTGGATGATATTTCCCAGTAAGGTGTTAAGGTTTGTAGCCTAACACTATTACAGCCTCTATTCCACTTTCATGCATCCTAGATTTATTTTGTTTAGTCCTCATTTTTACCTTTAACACACTTATTATCTTTCTATAATTCAAGTACCTTGTAGAAGCTGAAGAACATCTCCAAAATGCTCTTATCAGTTGTATTTACAATCTTGTCAAAGTGCAGCACCACCTTTTTAAGAACTTGTTCCCATGGGGCTCAAGATGCCTGAATGGTTCCAGCTGGAGTGAGTTTGTTTACACCGATCCTGCCATGCAACAGGCAATCAATAGCCTAGCACTGAAACCGGCCATGCAGCAGAAATGTGCTCAGCTGCTGCTTCCTATCAACTTCCTACTTCTTAGGGCATCCCACAGCCATAGACAACCAGCATAAAAATAATTAAATCTGAGTATGTGATGAGCCCCACAAGAAGGTTGGAGACATGGCATGAGCCCTACTCAAAAAGCACCTGGCGTGATAGACAGAAAGAAGAAAAAAGGCTGACGAAAAGCTGTCAGGTCATTAAGTTTCAGTATTAAAGACTTAATATATAATGTATCTTTATACCATCTGGATGTTCATATCTACATTTTCTGAGTTAATATCTAAATAAAGTGAAAGTCTCTATTCCAGAGTTCAAAAAAGGGCCATGCTGAAAAACAAAGGCTTTACTGTATTTCACAGAAAAGTCACATATTTTTGCACCAAATCTGTCATGACATATATGATATGTATGTCATAACATATACAGAATAATTGCAGAGAGAGATAATATCTCCTATTAAACCAAAATATATAGCTAGAGGAAACAGGCACACAAACAGGACACATAAGCCTTTCTACTGAATGAAGTGTATGCAACAAATAAATGCATGTTGGAACACACTGAGCAACTGCTTCTGCCATCACACTAGAGTGTGGAGAGTGGGCTGGGACAGTCCACTGCCTTGCAGTCAGAAGTGAGTGGAGGTATTTGCTCTGATCTACACACAAAAAAGTGCTTCCAGTCTCTGTATTTATGTGCGGCCACTGTGCAAAAAAACTGCAACTGTGAGAATACAACCTGACAATATTTTTCTATTTTTTATTTACATTAAATTTTGAGATGAGAAAATTATTCCCTATACATAAAGACTGATTTGGATTATCAGTATTAGTAGTACTGATGCTATAATAATGTTTTTTCTTGTGTGGATGTAGTTGATAGATAAATCACACTCCATCAACACACATCTTTTGTCTCAGGTCCAAAGTGTTCCCTAGTTTTAAACATCATTCTGGACAGAATACCACTGCTCTCAGCAGCATGCATGGCAGTCATGGAAAGTATAGAAACATCTCTGTGTGAGACTCCAGAACCAACTGAAACAGCAGCTCAAAGAGGAGCCATCTGTTGGAGTCCAGGTCATTCCTTTAGCTGCCCTGGAGGGTCAGAGACCTGGACAAGGGCGTCTGGGACCCTGGCCCAGAGCCCAGAGGGACATTGGCTTTGATCTCAGTCCATGGGAAAGGCTTCCTGCACTGCAGGAAGGATTGCAAGCCACAAGAGTGTGAAAGATAGTAGTTTAGCTTATCACAGGGTGAGAAAAAAGTAGGTTTGGGTTTTTAGTATTGAAGTGAATGGGAGCAAGATGGAGGATTTGGGGCATTGTCTCCTGCTTCTTCTTTCTTCTTCCCTCACTCCATTTTCAGCAGTGACGGTGGCACAAAGTAGTTTAAAAAGATTGGGTCAAAGTAGAGATGACCTGTTTAGTGTAAGTCATAGGTATTGGCAAATAATGATAAATAAAGAATATGTAGCAATTAGTATAAAAGATAATGACTGCCCAGTCCGGGAGGAGTCGAGGAGTCACCAGATGCCTGAGCAGCTGCACAGACCTTTGTTGGGCACTGAGAAATTTGTAAGATAAGAAACAATAAACGAAGCGCGCAACCTTGAAAAAATCAGAACCTGAAGACTCCATCTCTTTCTTGTGTTTGGCTCAGAGCTTTGCAGAGGGCAAAAAGACTCTAAAACCACCTGAATCTCAGAGAAAAAACCCGAGAGCTGTCTTCTTTTGGAATCCTGTACATGTCACAAGAAGTTAAAGGACTATCCAAAGCCTTTGGTACAGAGTTCACTATCTCTATGCCCTTAAAACAAAATCACATGAGCTACTGCAATGTCTCCCCTTTACTATCTGATGACCATGTTACAGAAACCTAACTCCTAACAGAAATCTTTGTAGATGGGAGCCTCTCCCATCATGGCTTTAACTTTTCTAGTTTGTTAAAGTGTGTTAATTGGGTTTATATTGTGTTTCATTTGGTTTGTAATGTTTTCCCCTGTTCCCCTTGGAAACTGTAACATGTGGTTTGTCCCTGCTCAGCCGCGCCCACCCCACCCCCCGCCCCCGCACTGGAATATAACCCAACTCTTCCATTCCCACCTTATCCCTGATTGGGTAGTGGCTTGGCCCTGCCTCTAGGCCCTTCCCCCCTGGGAAAAAGCCCTCGGAGTGGGAGGGGTACTTTTTTTGCCTTGGAATGGGGACAAGGAAGGAGCTACCTACTGGCTCCTGGACTTGCTAAGGGGCTGGAATGCAAATAAAGCCTTAATTCTCCCCCAGAAGAAGTAGCCTCTCTTTCTTTTTGCCATCAACGGTCAGCTGGGTCTCTTAAAAGAGCCACCACATCTGGCACCTAAACGTGTGGCTCAAAGCCACAAGGGGCTCCCAGAAAGCTGGAAGAACTACGCGTGGAGCATGTTGCCGAGGAACCTCACACAGGCACGTGAGTCACGAAACACAGCCCACCCATGCAGAGACACAGACCCGTCAGGTTTGGTGTTTGCTGTGGAGTCTCCAAAACACCAGATTCCACAGGCCAGGGCTGTGTTTTAAGTCCTTTGGACTTAAAAAACCCATCGGATTTCTACAAAGAAGCCCTCCGAACGGCAGGCTGCTCCCAGAGAAGGTGACCACATGTTCATGGAAAGCCGACCCAGGGAACCGAGACTGGAAGCTCTTTTTGCACCAAAAGGGTCAGTCTCAGGCAAAAGGAGTGTTTGGAAAGAAAGGAAAGATTCGTTTGAATGCTGGATTTTTGGTGAGTACCACTTTGGGATATCTAAGGAAAAATCTTATTCAGAGGTATTGTTCCTCAGGGAAAAGGGTTTTTTCCTTTGGGGGAAGGTTTTTGCTTTCAGAATAAACCTTCAGGGTGCTTTAATAGCGCATCTTGTTTCAGCTGCCTGGCGGGGGGGGGGGGGGGGGGGGGGGTGGGGAATGGTGGAAAAGGTAAATGTTTCCCCGTTGGCTTTTTTTTTTTCTCTCTCCAGTCAGGTTTTTTTCCTTTCAGTTTCCCAGCCACAGTTAAAGGGGACACAGAAACTTAAAATCTGAGCCAAAAATGGGAGCTAGGCTGTCTGTGTTTCAAAAAAGAGTCTATTATCAAATTTTAAGTGCCTTGGATGATGGGAGGACCCATTGCTCAAAGAAACAGCTGAAAAAAATAATTTGGTATTTGTTTTCTCAATTTCCAGATGTATCATTAGAGCAAAGAGGCTCCCCAGCATTTTGGGAAGCTGTTGCAAAAAAATTGTCTCAATCAAGCTCCCCTAATGATAAGGAAAAAGCAAATTTTGCTCTTTGGAGATTGCAGATTTTATTTGCAATGCAAAAACAAAATGAAAAGAAAAAAAAGCCAGTTCCTTGTGGATTTTCCCCAGTTTCCTCAGTTTCTCCCTATCCCTTCCCCAAAATCCCTTCCCCAAAATTGGATATTCTTCGAGAAACCCCTAAACTTTACCCAAAACTCCCTTGTTCCCCAGTTTGTAAACCCTGGGTTTGGTTTACTTTTGCAGGCAGTTCGAGTGCACAAAACCCCCATCTTAGTGAAACCCAAACTAGTCTTAGTTCGGAACGGGGGTCACAAGATGGAAGGGATTCCTTTGTTCCCCAAAATGGCCGAAGCCATGTGCTCTCGAGTCAGGAGGAGCTTCTCTCTTTGTCTGTCCCTCCTTCCCACAATCTCTTTCGCAATCCCTTCCTCTCCCCAGACCCCTCCTTCCCTTTGGTGCTACCCCTGGCACTGCCCACTCCTCTGACTCCGCCCCCTACCCTCAAACCTCCGCTCTCCAACTCTACCCCATGTGACTCAAGCCTCCAGCCCCTCCCTTCCTCTGGTTCCCATAGTTTCCCTGCCCACAGTCCCAGTTCCCACGCCCCTGAGGGGAGGTGGGGTGGATCTGGGAACTCGGAAGCAGTAAGTGATCCTGGCTTTTCTGCCACCCTTGTCACATACCGACGGTCAAAAAGGGGGGGTGCTGTCCACAGTAATTGGGATGCCTTCCCCCAACAAGCGATTCAGGATTTATGCAAAGCTCAGGCCAATTTTGGATGCGAAAGTGAATACTTTCACAGCTTTTTAAAAGCAAATTTAGCAGGGAATCCTATTGTTCCCTTTAGCTTCCGGCAGCTTTTTTCTGCCCTCCTTTCGTTCACACAGTTTAGGCTTTGGAACTCTACATGGAAAAAAGATTAAGTGATTTACTTCCGGAGCTTTGGCAAAATCCTGAAACGGATGTCGATAATAATAATTTGCCAATTCAAATACAACATTTATGTGGTGATGATGAATGGGTCTCAGCCCTCAAGCAGGCTCAGGAAATTCCTTTAGCTGTTTTGGAGGGCATTAAATATGCTGCTTCCAAAGCATTCTTTTCAATACAGTCTGATGGGCCTTTCCAACCTTACAGTAAAATAAAGCAGCTTCCATTAGAAACTTTTGAAGCATTTGTGTAGCGATTAAGCAGTGCTATCGAGTTACTGGTTAAGAGTGCAGGAGCCCAAGAACAGGTCCTGGAGGAGATGGCCCTGACCAATGCAAATGAAAAATGCAAGGCAGCCATCTTCAGCCTCCCCACGGAATCAGCTCCAACCTTAGATGACATGCTCCGGGTGTGTACCCAGAAGGTTCCCTTCATGACAGATCACCTCAATCACAGTTCCAGAGATGCATTCAGACCACCGCAAAGAGCTGCCACAGCAGATGCCAAGCCCCCTGTGCCTGTGCCGCGGCCCAAGAGAAGAACAACGTGTCTCCTGTGTGATCAGGCTGGACATTGGGCATCTCAATGCCCTTTAAAGAAGCAATTTCTGGACTTTCAGGACAATGGGGGTGGGAGGTCCCAATGGTCCAAAGGGAATTTTTCAAAAAACTAAAATGTGAGCACCGGCTTGCCCAGCATGCCGATATAAATGGGGCAAGTGCAAGGAGGTGGGATGAAAAACTAGAAAATGCAATTATTAAATTAAATAATCCTAACCAGTTCTGCTTTTTAGCAGAAGTCATCAGATATGACCCTTTCAGATCATGACGTGAGCAGACCCTGTCTAACCGCAGAATGTCTCCAAAAGCCTTTTAGGTTGCAACTGACAGAGTCCTTGCACCTAAGTGACACAGACTGGCATTTAGGTTCATTGGATCTACAGGTGCTAGGCTCCTGGCAACATGTTGGCAGTAAGTATGTCATTCTTGGGGACACCAAGTACACACCAAGAGAGATTGAGATCCTTCCGGGTCATGCCTCGTCAAACCCTAAACAACTAGTTCTCTGGCTGTGCTGTGTCTGCCCACCTTTGTTTCTGCCTAAGGGGCAGAGAATAGCTCAGGCAATTCCAGCACCTAACCCGTTCCCTGAAAAAGACATCACAAGGAAAAAACACCTTGATGTTTGCCCCACACAAGTTATTGGGAGGGACAAACTCATAATAGGGTGTGAGGTCCGTCATGGTGGGTAAGTAGTAAACCTCAAAGGGGTTTTGGACACAGGCACGGATGTAACGATTGTACCAGAAAGAATGTGGCCTTCACATTGGGAATGGCAAAATGTGGCTGGGCATGTAGAAGGTATAGGGGGAATGAAATGGGCAAAACAATCAAAAAGTGTTGTGCAAATTAAGGGGCCAAATGGACAGTTAGCTACACTGCGTCCATGTGTTTTAGATTATTCAGAGCCCTTGTGGGGGTGAGACCTGATGGCCCAGTGGGGGGGTCACGATTGGCATTCCAGATGGCCCCCCAGTTTTTCAGGCTTTGGCCACTGAAAAGCACCCTACCCAGAAACTCAATTGGAAAACTGATTCACCAGTCTGGGTAGAGCAGTGGCCACTCAATAAAGAAAAACTGAAGGTGCTTCAGGAGCTAGTGGATGAAAAGCTAGCTAAAGGCCACATTGTGGAAACCACGTCTCCATGGAATTTCCCAGTCTTTGTTATAAAAAAGGCAAAAAAAGGCAAGTGGCGGCTCCTCCACAATCTCCGTCAAATTAATAATGTCATTGAGGACATGGGTTCTCTCCAACTACGGATGCCATCCCCAGCGATGCTCCCCCAAAATTGGAATTTGGCAATTATTGATATCAAAGATTGTTTTTTCCAGATCCCTCTGCACCCTGACGATGCCCCACGTTTCGCCTTCTCGGTCCCTACCCTCAACCGAGAAGCCCCGAGAAAAAGATACCACTGGATATTTCTTCTTCCCCAAGGTATGAAAAACTCGCCATCTATTTGTCAGTGGTATCTCTCTTCCCTGCTGTCCCCAGTGCGCGCAGTTGCAGGAGAAGCCATCATCCTGCACTACATGGATGATGTGCTCCTGTGTGCCCCCAATGATGACTTACTGTCCCATGCGCTTGACCTGACAATTGATTCTTTGGTTGCTGCAGGGTTTGATCTTCAGGAGGAAAAGATTCAAAGGATGCCACCTTGGAAGTAACTTCATTTTCATGAAGCTTTGCAGTTTGCTCTGGATAGCTACACAGGTCAAATTTCAATTCATTGGCCTGCTCACAAATTATTTAGAGAACAAATTCAGTTCAAATTGTCATCAAAAAATGTTCAGAGCAGGAGGCCCTTAAAAGCTCTAACTGTTTTTACAGATGCATTCAGAGCCTCTCATAAGTCAGTAATAACGTGGAAAGATCCTCAAACTCAGCAGTGGGAAAAAGATATTGTCAAGGTGGAAGGATCGCCTCAGGTAGCTGAGTTGGCTGCAGTTGTTAGAGCTTTTGAAAAGTTTCCTGAACCATTCAATCTGGTCACAGATTCAGCCTATGTAGCAGGTGTAGTATCCAGAGCTGAACAAGCTGTACTGAGTGAGGTCTCCAACACTGCACTTTTCAACTTGCTCTCAAAACTAGTAAATCTGATCTCCCACCGAGAGCAACAATTTTATGTGATGCACATCAGATCACACACCGATTTACCAGGATTCATAGGCGAGGGCAACAGAAGGGCTGATGTTCTTGCTGCGCCTGTGCAGATGGCCCCACTCCCAAACATCTTCGAACAAGCCAAAATCAGCCACCAGCTTTTTCGCCAGAATGCACCAGGCCTAGTCCGCCAGTTCCACCTAACTCAGGAACAGGCTCGGGCAATTGTGTCAGTGTGCCCCTCCTGCCAGCAACATGCACTCCCAGGCCTGAGTGCAAGAGTGAACCCCAGGGGATTGAACAGCTGTGAGTTATGGCAGACAGATGTGACACACATCATGTCCTTTGGTTGGCAAAGGTATGTCCATGTATCTGTAGACACCTTTTCTGGAGCTGTCTATGCCTCTGCCCACACAGGGGAGAAGTCTGGCAATGCCATGAAACACCTAATACAGGCTTTCTCCTTCCTGGGCATCCCCAAATCAATAAAAACTGATAATGGACCCACATACACATCCAAGGAGTTCAGAAGGTTCCTGCAGCAATGGGGAGTAGAGCACAAAACAGGCATCCCCTACTCCCTGGCAGGTCAGGCCATTGTGAAAAGGACCCACCAAAATCTCAAAAGGGTCTTCAGCCAACAACATCAGTCTCTAAAATTAGAAACACCCCAAATCCAGTTGTCCAAAGACTTGTTCATTCTGAACTTTTTAAATTGCACGTTTGAAAATCTTAACCCACCAATTGTGCACCATTTCAGAGAGAACTGCCAACTGTAGCTGAAAAGAAAGCCACTGGTAATGGTAAAGGATCCAGCAACCAGGGAGACAGAGGGTCCTCATGATCTGATCACTTGGGGTAATGGATATGCCTATGTGTCCACTCCCTCCGGTCTCAAGTGGGTGCCAGCCAAGTGCGTGAAACCTTTCATCCCTAGAAGTGCAAAGCCACCTGCAGAAGCCCCACAAGTGGCCAGTGCTTCCTGAAGGCGGAGAAAGCGACGAACCCTTTCCTTCAAATTATCCTTTTCCTTTAACAGTGTTTTTCTGGACAGTTTGTTTGCACTGGATGTCATTTTTTATTTTTCAGCTTTAAAGGTACTCAAGGTCCAAATTCTGAGCATCTCCCATCGACTGAGCCTTCCTCCTTCTCAATTTAATAAGAAAGGGGGAGATGTTGTAGTGCATTAATTGGGTTTATATTGTATTTCATTTTGATATTGGATTTTGTAATGGTTTCTCCTGTACCACCCTGTTCCCTTGGAAATGTATCATGAGGTTTGTTCCTGCTCCTCTGCCCCGCCCTTCCTCCCACACTGGAATGTAACCTCCTTCTCAATTTAAGACGAAAGAGGGAGATGTTACAGTGTGTTAATTGGGTTAATATTGTGTTTCATTGGGTTTGTAATGTTTTCCCCTGTTGCCCTCAGAAACTGTATCACGTGGTTTGTCACTGCTCGGCCGCGCCCTTCCCCCCCCCCCCCCCACCACTGAAATGTAACCCAACTCTGTTCAACTCCCACCTTATCCCTGATTGGGTAGTGGCTTGTCCCTGCCTCTAGGCCCTTCCCGCCTGGGAAAAAGCCCAGGGAGAGGGAGGGGCGGTCTCTTTCGCCTGGAAACAGGGACGAGGAAGGAGTGAGCTATTGGCTCTGAACTTGCTAAGGGGCTGGAACGCAAATAAAGCCTTAATTCTCCCCCGGAAAGAGCAGACTCTCTTTCTTTTTGCCATTGACGGTCGGCTGAGTCTCTCAAAAGAACCACCACTAGATGGTAAACTTGGTTTTCAAGTACATTTCAAAGAATTTCCATGTCTTTATATAGAGGTCCATTTGGCAAGAAATTTCTGCAGATCTAATACAAAGTGAAAAAAAAAAAAAAAAAAAAAAAAAAAAAAAA
The DNA here is from genome assembly GCA_022316685.1 of Progne subis subis. NCBI lineage: Eukaryota > Metazoa > Chordata > Aves > Passeriformes > Hirundinidae > Progne > Progne subis. Next base: position 263,588 of record JAKJHU010000110.1, on the reverse strand, counting down.
AAATCGGATCTTTGAGGTCATTGCCAGCTGGCTTAACAACCTTTTGATCACATGAGAAAACATCCTGGAGCCAGGTGGTTTGAGATCAGAATGACACAAAGGCCATCTTACACATCCCTTCCTAATCTGCAATTTGTAGACCTCAGAAAAATGAAACTGACAGCTCAGAAATTAATGGATTTCTTACCATTTCATCCAAAGTGAGTCCACATTTTTGGGAGGGCTGTGAGAACCCCCTTGAAAGTTTTATTGACATAATTTACAAGGTGCCTTCACAGCAAGTGCAGCCTAAGGATGATAACACAGCTTGGGACAGATGGAAGTCCTGGAAACAAAGCTCTATTCCAGAAGAAAGGGTATGTGGAGTATTCCCAGCATATGCTTCATGGAACACAATGTCTGCTTCAGTAGTAGATAAATGAGGAAAATATAGTGGGAAGGGTGGGAAAGAAAAATGGAGCTCTCTGAAGGTGTTAAAATGAAGCCTTAGACAAAGAAACCTGGGAGCCTTTGTTGCCATTCTTGTCCTTTTCTCAACATAGTTATATACCATCTGTCCTCAAGAGAATAATTTATCTTAATTTTAACAAGTTAAAGGAGATCCTAACCACAGAGATGGTACTGGAGAAGGAGAGCAGACTTTAAGACATAATTCTGGCTGAGCAAGTGTCAATACTGTATTCTTCTGAGAGTGAACTGAAGTCTGTACTAAATGCTCTGCCAAAGTGATGTTGCTGAATTGTAAATGTTCAACAGCCCTAAGTTATGCCCTAGAAAAAGAGTGGTTAATTTCCTCAATTAATTCTTACTAATTTTTCTAGAGTCTGTCCACCTTTCAAAGATATTGGTAACTAAGCAAATGAATGAAGCATAACACATTTTGTGAGACTTAAAATTTAGGGGAAAAAAAACAACCCAGGAGTGTTGTCTATTTTGGAAAAAAAATCTAGTACTGGAAAAAAAAAAAAATGTAGGGTATTTGAATCTCCATGGTTAGTTTTACTGGTACGGTACTATTGCCTCCACCCATGCTTCATGTGGTACTGGTCAAGTTATCAGTCACCCAGCTAATACATTATTTCTATATTATTTTCATTCCTTTCTTGGCCACAGTTTCTTTAGACACCTAAATTTTCTTCACAGACCAAAAGTTTAGCAACATTTCATACACCACTGGTAGGACACTTCATATTATTTTTTTCCTGCAAAATAATTGTAAATGTACATATTTTAATGTAATTTATTGCCTGCTAACAGAAGAGGATTTTTTGTAAAAGGATGATAATTAGTCAAACAGATCTTTCTGATACACAAATTAATATGATCACCTGTTAGAAATAAGTATGCGTCTTGGTAAGAAAAATAATAAACACCATTTTTTAATTGATCAACACTCAAACAAACAATGGGCTGAATGAAATTCATCCTAGTGAATTGAACTTCAAAGAGTTTATGTTAAGAACTGTTTTATGACTGACAAATTAACAAGAATTGAGAGTGAAAATATATTCTTGTTCTCAGAGTAATCCTGCTGGGAATCTTTCAATTAACTAAGCCTTGCAAATGAGCTTTTCTAATTGATAGCTGGTAGGCTTAATCTTGGATGAGGCATTATCTTCAGCTGGTATTGCCTTGGAGTGAAGCAATTTATGGAGTGCTCAACAGAATAGATCATAAATTATATTGCTCTGTCCTTTGCACAGGGGAACAATGGATCCAAAGGCAAAAATATTTAATCTGACTGAACTTTTTAGAGCACAACTTGATAGAATATTTAAAGCTGCTATAATATAGATAGCATTAGAACTAGCCAGAAATTTTTAAAGGGACATATTTTATGAGGTCCAGTAATCCTGAAGAAAAAAGGTTTTGAGTAGTATCAACAAGGCAAGATGCCAATAGTATTTATAGCTGACTTGTGTAAGAGACCATGACTTGTGTAAGGAGGGATGAGCATCACACCAGGAGAGAGGAGGGACAGATAATCATGTTACTTATTTCTGAATTTTGGATATTGGCCATAATAATCTGAACATTACACTCCATTAGCTATATGTTTGAATAGAATGCAGTTGGAAGGTTTGTTTTGTGTGTGTTTATAAAATTGACAACATTTCTTTGAAGGGTTTTCTTTCCCCCAAGGTGTGTGTGTGTGGAAAACAACTTCCAGATTTTCTAACAGCCTAACCACAGCATGTTTATAACCTTCTTTTAATAAAGATATCTGGGAACTGGAATGTACTACTCAGCTGGAAAGCATTCTCCCTAAGCCAAAGCTATATCTACCAAGATATGCTTATCTACAAGATAAGCATTCAGTCCAATATCGTAGATCATACAAAGGAATATCTGCCAGTGCACTGGTCTACTGTTCAAGTCCTTTTTGCTGGTCCTTCTTACAGTTCTGAAGATTTTTTAATTGACTTATGTTATGTCAGTTTTCCAGAACATTTTTGACATTCAATATAAGGACAGCATCCAAATGTCAGTCAAAATATTTTCAGTGTATGGCAGAAATATTTTTCTAACCAGAGTTAACTAACTGGCAGAGGGTGTTCAGCCCTTGTAGATATTGGTCCCAAGCAAGATAACTTGGTGGCAAGACCTCTGGCAATTCATTGATAAGATGTAGTTGAACTAAAATACAGAGTAACAGCTTTGAAATCCATTAAAACAATTTAACCCTCAGGATGGCAGAGGTAAAATGTGAGATTTTCTATTCACTCATTAGGAACTTTGATCACTTTAGCCTTATCCCTATTAAGAGAAACGGATACCACACTGGGCATGTTAATCAGCAAATAACTCAGGTTTCCAGTTTAGCAATTGCATCACCACTTTGACAGTGACTTAGTTTTAATTGAATCCTCTCTTCTGAGTTGCTACCTGCTCACAAGAAAGAGAAATGTGACTAAGAATTGTAAAAAAAATTAAAATCTACATATATAAGACATATTATGCAATTGTATTAAGTTTATTTATTGTATTTCTAGTTCTGGTGTTTAATTTACAATGTGGAATTAAATTATTTAGGATAAAAATGCAAAAATTTAAATTGCCGAGATTTAATTTCAGAATATCAGACTGAAATGGTCCATACAAAATGGTAGTTTTTTGACTTGTTTTGAAATCAGTAGATGAGAAAAATCAAGAAACACTCATTTATTTAAAGGGATTAATGTAGATTGTTCAGAACTGACTTTTCAAACTCACAAGATTAAAACTGTGTTCAGGGATTGAAATTTTTTTGCTTCTTAGTTCCCCCTGTCCCTCCTTGATGGCTGATAATAATATCTTCCTTGTCACTAGTTTTCATAGCCTGTATATGTTTTCTGATTCCTTCTTTCTGTTATCTCAAATAGAGGGTTCATGTTCATACCTTGCACTACAATGTTTTTAAGGTCAGACCACCTTATTTTTATACACCTTTCTAAAAATTTGTCTTATAAAGCAGCTTAATCTAGATGAGATGATCAGATGTATGTGTTATAGGGTAGTAGCAAATACTTTGGTGTCATACAGGCCTTTAAAAAGTCAGAAATCAAAGTCAGACAGTGCAAAGGTGGAGCAATAGTGTTGTATAAAACTACCAGACTCTCTTCTGATGGCACGAAGAAACTCAACTTCAAAGATGCCAACCCAAGTAAAACTGCATTCTTTTGCCTGGTAATCCAGGCTGTAACTATAACAGTATTTTAAACTGCTTTGGACCCTTACTGAGTTGGAGTCTTTTAAAAGTTTACACTTCCAAAGGGCAAAGAGATAAAATTTCTGTTAGCCAGGCATTAACTTCGAAGTTTTCAAAGTAAGAAAACAAGGCTTAAGCTCAACTTTTGACTACACACACCATCTATTTAAACAAATTGTGGGTTCATTTTTCTGTTTTTGTGGTTTTTTGGTTTTTTTTCAATTTGGTGTGGAAATATGTGCAGATAAAAAGAAATAAGTCACCTTGTAACTATGCAAGAGAATTTTAGAGACCAGGATTCTATTTTGTTTTACATAACTTCTGGATTGTCATTCATGAATTAACATATTTAGTATGTTTTATTCTTTTAACAGATAAAAATGTTCTATAATTTCTTGGCTCAAAACATACTGAACTCAATGACAGTTTTAAATAAAAGGAGGTGAATTTACTCACTCATCTTTTGATAAAAGGTCATTTTACTCACTTATTAAAAACCACATTGACTACATAAGGTGATAAATCCTGAAAATATCTAGATAAGATATAGATTTCTTATTTAAGTTGGAATTTTTAAAAAAAGTTGGAAGATCATCTCATACACAATGAAATTCTAGATTCCAGATCATCCTTTGATTCAGAAGAACTGGGACATGACTTCTACAGTAGGAATAGAGTGAGAGGAAACCTTTCATACTATTCAGAAACTCCTGTAAAAATTAGAAAGTTCAAAATGAGTGCCTAAAAATCCTCCACTCAAAACCAACAACTCAATTTTTCTTTTTAAAAAATGTAATAGTGTTTTAGAAATTAGGGAGGTAGTTGATCATATTGTGTTTTGAGCTTGAAGCGAAGTGGGATCTGGTTGGGCAGGACTTCTTTTGGCAATGGTGAATTGCCAAAAATTGTTTCAGTTGTACATGTGATCATAGAAAAACAGTTTTCTGGCTTTAAGCAGCAGAACAGCAATTGCAATTAGGAGGCTGGGATAGAGGAGGTAGTCAAAAATGGAAAGCACTGGTGATTCTCCATCTCATTTCTAGATTCAATACAAGGGTTTGGTAGTATCTTCCTTCCTTTCTTTTCTAGTGACCCTACCCTTGTTCATTTCTATTTACTTGAAGAACTGCCAGATGCAATGTTTTTTCTTCATTTATTCTAGTCCTAGGAAAAACAGGATTCATTATTCTCTCTTTTCCCTTCCCATCATATATCTTTTAACAGACCCTTCATCTCTTCAAGATCTCCCATGACCTTCCATTTATCTTACTTTTTTACCTGTTCCTCTGAGTCATTATGATTTGCATTCTTAAAAATTTGATCACCAGAAATCTCTGTGTTGCTTTTGGACCACTGCTTTTTGCATTTACTGACTGTAATTAATGGGAATGGTGATTTGGACCAAATTTTCTCTTTCTTTGTCCATTTTGTTGTTTTCTGAGAAAGCAAAATGTTTATTTTTTTCTTTTTATGGAGAAGAAAAGGAGATAAAAAGGAAGGCACTCCAAACGTTCAGATGGATGTTAAAAAAAAGTGCCAGCTTTTGAAAGAAAGGATCTAAAATATTTTTGGAACACAATCTGTGGCAGAATGTTTAATGGTAAATGCTGTGAATCACAAGTCAAAGGAAATTCTGGTGATCCTGAAAATTACAGATTAGTAAGATTGCTGAACATTAACAAGGTGCATGGCAAATTAGCAAGAAATGAGCAATAAAAACTGCAATTTATATTAAAGAATTTTTCCTTAAGACAATCATATCTATTGTTTGTGCCTATTATACTTGTAGAGATTATTTTTCCATGTAGTCAAAAGAGTTGTATTCACATTAAAGAGAAATATTAGCAATTCATTACTGCAAGGAAGAAACTGAGAAGACATAGATTTTTGTTATGCACACTCTTTAAATATATGTTTATTTTGTTAGGCACAAAAAATGCTACAGGATCACCTAAATTATATTATGAAACTACTAACTCTTTGCTGGTCACTGTAGTAACTCATGGTAAGATCTGTGGTGGTTAATAATTTCTGAGTGAGGAAAGACTACATTTTGAGCAGCCTAAGGAAGAAGAGTGAAGAAACCAGTAGTGATTTTAGCACTTATTCTCTTTTTGTGGGAGGGAGAGATTAGGAGAAAAAAAACTAAAGCAGGCTTAAACTTAAACATGAACAAAAATAGTTTTATTAATATATACTAAAAGAATGAAAAAGGAAAAAAATTGAGAAAAGAAAAAAACCCTTTAAAACAGAATGACACTTTAAAACACACTTCTTTCCTCTTACAAACTATTAACTTTCTTATTGAACAACACAGAAAGACACAATTTAGGATTTTTTCAGACAGTTTCACTATTTAAACATAAATATTCATTACTCTAGGAGAATAATTTTTCTAAGACCATTTATGAAGATATTTGCTACTGCAGACTGTTTTATCAGCAAAGCTTCTCAGGGTATTTGGGCTACAATTTACAAATACTTTTTCTAGTCTAAAATTATCTTTTTCTCAAAGGATGAGACCTCCTTTTAACCCAGGAGCAGGGGGCTTTAAAGTTCCCAAATAAATCTCAATTACATTAGCCCTTAATTTTGATTAGAATATTACTCTACCTAACGATACTAAGATGCTGCAAAGAACAGTTTATTTCTCCATAATTTACCTTAGAAAAGTCCGGTTTAAAATATCCACTTCTTCAATCTTATTCTAATATTATTAGTTCTTCTACTTCTAATCTGACTGACTTCATGCAGTGTCTTCTATGTACTCTCTGTTTTTCCTTCATTCTCTTAAGGAAGAATTGTGCTTTGAAAGTTCCATGTTGCTAAGAAAGGGTTACAGCTGCCTGGGCTTGCAAGAACCATGTGCAAGCACCAAAGCTGCAGGAGCTGAAGAGGATGCAAAGCTGTCCTGATGGAAGAAGTTAGTAGATGCTCTTTTTTCCCACCCCTCAGTCTCATCCAGGGCAGCTTGGCTCAGAGTTGTTATGAAGCTGCAGGCTTTACTTTCTCTGCTACCAGCAGCGATTAAGCTGGGCCATGTTTTGGCCCCTTCTACTGCGGTTTGAGCACATGACCCACACTGCTGAAACTGCAGCCACTTCTTTTTCCATGCTGGCAGCAGGGGAAAGGGGCTCAGCCAGCCCAGGCTGTTCCCTGTGCGGGCAGCGGCCCTCGGAAGCCTGGCCGGGCCCGGCCCAGCCACCCAAAGGGGCAGCAGGGCCTGACCCAGGCCTGACCAGGCCGCCCATGATGTTAACTCATGGCTGATTCTAAAGCAAGAGAGCTAGCGGTTGGCAGCAGATTAGTTTTAAATGTCCCTTCCAAAGTCACATAGACACTTCTCATTAGTAAACTTAGCTGCCAGTATTCTGGCCAGCTTTTTGATAGGTCCCTGTCCTCCCCCCCAAAACCACTGCACGGTCAGGGCAGGGAAAAAACATTTCACATTTCTAAAACAAAATTGTGCTAACCCATGATAAAACCTCCTTCAATATTTTTTCATCAATTTGTGTAAAATTATTTTTCACACTGCATTCCCTTAGCCACAGTACGAAGATTCCTCACTCTTTTTCTCATTTATGAAATTCATATAAAGTTTGTATATAGTTCCAGATAGAGGAACCAATTACACCATAGGGTTTTTATATGCTGGCTTTGGCAGTGCAGAAAAGTAGACATTCTGGACCCTTCCCTTCATTCCGGACATTAGTTTCCACATCTGCTTTACATTCTGCCAGGACTGCTTTCATAGCTGTTTAAAGTAGATGGCTGAAATTATCTGGATTTAAAGCAGTCCTAAGGGATCGTTAGCATATAGTAGAAATGCTGTAGGACCCAGATAGCTTGTAATTTAAGGATTTAAAACCTGTGCATAGTTTTCCTAAATCACTATAATAATCCTCTTCTCTTTACAATTTTTATAATATTGTTTGCCTCTTCCTTACTGTGTATTAGAATATGGTGTTCTGACTTCAGTGGAAGAGCATCATAGTGTAAAAGTCATTCCCCAAAAGCAGCAGTAGGTTAGTTCAAAATTAGTAGGTGTTTTACGCACAGATAATCTCCTGACTTCTGTGTAGCACAAGAAAAGCAGGATGCAGACAGCTTTGTGCAGGTGGTTGAGCCAGTGCATTTCACAAGCCTAGCACTAAAGATTAGGCTAATCCCGTGGCTGCCCTAGAAGATGTTCCTCAGTGATAACAACAGTGGGATAGCACACAAAGTCAGGGCAGTGCACCACACCTCACAGGCCCAGGGTTCTGCTGGAATTCTTGAAAATTCTGCCATGTAGTCTTGTCTTCTTGGGCTGCATGGCTACAATCTGCACAAATATTTTGGCTTGTTCAATCAGTCTACATAAAGAAACTCACTGTTACCGCCTTCCAAACTGAGAAATACGGTTGACTTGTTTACACAGCTGCTAAAATTAATTCCATATGGACCTAGCTTCCCCTATGGAGCTTATTCTCCATTTTGTTGCTACAGTGTAACTTTAGGGTAAGGCATGTTAATATTCCTTTTAAGGACTTTGATTAAATGTCTTTTTGTTCTTTTATAAAACAAAGATGGATACAGCATCTAAAATGCTCTGGATTAGAAGCTTTGGCTTTGTGGGTGTATTCCTGTGTGTGTGTGTAGTCACTGTTCTTAAATGACTGAAAGAATGATCTTTAATTTCTCACTAAATCAATTTTTTTTTATTATTTTTTTTTTTTTTTAGAAGAGAGAGATTTTCGTAACATGAGAAGCACTGACATCAAAGTACAATTCTTGCCCATATTGGTCCTGTTCTTATTATAGGTAAATGAGTTCTCCTATTTTAAGAAAAGATTGTCTTGACAAGATAAGAATGGAAAACATCCACTTTGATGTTTTATCTTTTCTAATCTGTTATCTGATATCAAACATAACAGGTAGATAACATAAGTTCAGCAATGTCAAAAGAAAAGGTTCAATATGAAATGAATGAATGTGTGATCAGAATTTATTCTCCTTCGCAGTGATTTTTTTTTTTTTTTGGTAGGGGGAAGGATGTTATAATTAAACTTGCTATCTAAGTTAAAATTAGTTGAGAAGCTCTATGGGAATGAAATTGATTTTGTCTTTTACTTTAAGCTATCTTGCTTATTTTGGCTGGTAACATCACTTTTGTCAGCATTAATTGCACCTAATGTGAACATTGGCATATGCCTACCTCTGTGCCAAAGTGTAAAGAAAATACCTAAAATGTCCAAGCAATAGTCACTTGTTTTACACATTTATAGTGTTGACACTTAAATAGCATTGAACTGATTGTACTGGGTTTGGCTGGGTTAACATTCTTCACAGCAGCCAACATGGTGCTGTGCTTTGCATTTATGACTCAAGCACTGCTGGTCACACCAAGGCCCTGATTATTAGAGAGCAGTCCTTACACAGACTCTGTGCTTTCTGGTTCTGATTCTGCACACAGGGACCCCTGCTCTACTTAGAGGGTGGAGGGATGGAGGCAAGAAACAGCCTGGAAAGCTGGGTAAGGGAGAGGGGAGAGAGCTGGGGCATTGCCTTATAAAGTAGCTGTTGCTTGGAGGCTGTCTGGCCATTTGTCTGCTTGTGAGAGGTGGTGAATGATTGATTTTACAAGTGCTTTTTTCCTATTTGCTTAGTATACAGTCCTTATCTGAATCCATGAGTTTTCTTACTTCTACTTTTCCTATTCTTTACTCCATCCCATGGCAGACAGGGGTGTGTTGCGCATTGAGTGAGTGACATTGCATGTGCCTAATTTCTGGGACAGGTAAACCCACCACTCTGACCTGTATTTCATTATGTGTTAATTTTGTCATTCTAAGCAGTCATATTAAAATTAAATTAATACACAAAATACTTGCACAAAGGAAGCAAAAAGATACAGTCTGAAAGATCTGTTGAAGTAAATATTCCTAAACTCACTTCAAAACAAATCTCTGTTCATTATAGTATTCAGAGCCGGTCTGGTATTAGCAAGAACAAAATAAGAGATAAAGTAATCTTTTCTCTTGAAAATAGCTTCTCTCTTTAACATCTAGATACTCTCATACATGAAATACCTATCTCCATAGAAGGTAATAATATGCAATGAAATATGTATTTTAACACTGCTCAAATCCTAATGTCAGGCTTACTGTGATTGCACTTATTCTTAGCAGTGCACTTAATTCTAAACACCTTATTGCTTTATACATATCTAGGATCTTTGGGGATGATATCAGTGTAATATTAACAAATAGGGAAAAGGAAAAAAAAAAAAAAAAAAAAAAAAAAGCAGCATTTACATGTATTTCTGTGGGGGTTCTTTTGAGAGACCCAGATGACTGTCGATGGCAAAAGGCACAGAGAGTCTGCTCTTTCTGGGGGAGAATTAAGGCTTTATTTGGGTTCCAGCCCCTTAGCAAGTCAGGAGCCAGAAGCTAGCTCCTTCCTTGTCACTGTTTCCAGGCGAAAGAGACCACCCCTCCCTCTCCCAGGGCTTTTTCCCAGGGGGAAGGGCCTAGAGGCAGGGACAAGCCACTACCCAATCAGAGATAAGGTGGGAGTGGAACAGAGCTGGGTTACATTCCAGTGTGGGGGGATGGGCGCAGCCGAGCAGGGACAAACCACGTGATACAGTTTCTGAGGGCAACAGGGGAAAACAATAAAAAACCAATTAACACACTGTAACATATTACAAAGTTGTTTCTACAATTTTAGTTTCTATTGTTAGAAATACTTTTCTGCCAGATGTTTCTCTTGTATTAATTTAAATGCTGGCTTTAAGATAAATAACAAACAACCAATAGCAATTTAGAGGTATTTCTTTGCTGATAAACTCAATCCAATATTCATAATGTTGAAATCTCAAAACTCCACTTTCAATAGCATATTCACTAACATGTTGATTCTTTTTAATGCTGAAAAGAATTCAGAAATAAACTGCCTTTTAGAATCTTGCAGCCTAAATCTTTGAAAGGATTTAGAAACTTTTTAAAAATCAGAATAAATTATGATCTTTCTAGATAAGCCTGGAAGTATTAATTATATTCTCTAAAGGGTCATAATTGTATTCATTTTAGGCCAAGAAACTGAATCAGAAAGGCAAGACTAAAGGATATCCAGACCTCCAGCCCTCTGATATCTTTCAGAGTAGATTCAAAATTTTGCTTGCTGACCTTTTATTTTGGCTTGAGATCCAATTACAACTTATTCCCAAATCTATTTAATGCAGGAAAGAGAGTGAAGGGCATTTCTTGATCATGAGTCTTGGATGAATCAGTCACACTAAATACCTCTGGCCTACCTGTTTTGCTAGTGTCTTAGGCTGACAAAGCAAGGATTGATTTGTAAATCATTTATAAGGTTTTGTTGAAAAAAAAAATAAAGACAAAACAGATGCTTGGAGCTTCTCAAAAGCTCTGGGGCAGCTAAGTTATGCAGATAATCATATTCTGGTTAACAATCATTTAACCAGAATTATTTCCCAAATGACTAGATACTGCTACATGTAAATCTGATTCATTGCTCAGACTACTTGGAAACAAACAATATATCCCCTTTCCCTGGTCAGCATCACATCCCAAATCACTGAGGAGTCATACATCTCTAATCAATGCTGGCAACAATTCCTTACCTTTTGAGTTATCAGCTCTCTGGGATTTCTGTCAGTTGCAAATGAGAAACTAATGCAATGATCTCTTCACTAATATCCCAAGGCCTTTGTATATCTCCCACAGTGATTCCATTCAACTGTGGGTTATTCCTGAAGGCCAAGATCTGTCTGACTAGAACTGGTCAAGAAGGCCAAAAGATCTTCCTGCATAACAGGAACTTATTTACTAAATTCATTAAGTGATTCTCCTGTTCTACTCAACACTGGTGAAATATCCAATAAAATATTCTGCATCAGGAAAAAAATATCAGAAAGCTGTTTATCAGCTGTGGGCATCTTTGGAGAATAATGTAGGAAATATATCCAATGAGGGAAGACTGAAGATTTTTCATCTCACAATCCATAGAAAATGAAAGAACATTCAACAGCTGTACTCAAATCTTTGTGCCAACCTGTTGTAATGCATTGACTGTGTTCTTTATATCTGTCTCTGTCCGACTGGTGGCCATCCCCCTCGGGCTGGGTCTGGTTTCCCCCCCCCCGCTTCTGAACACTGATTGGGTGATGCCTCTGGGTCTCGCCCATGGGCCCTGCCCCCTGGGGGAAAAAGCCATGGCGGGAGAGGGGCCAGGGACACTCAGGACCGGCAAGCGATCGGGACAGTTCAGCAAACGAAGCAGGATAAGTGAATAAAGCTGTAAAATCCCAAAGGACCCAGGAATAGACTCTCTTACTTTGCCATCAGTGGCCATCAGATCTCGTGGGGAAGGCTACACCAACCATCTCCCAATGGTAGGAATAATTGTTCCCCTTGTTTACTGAGAAGACAGAATCTTGTTAAGCAGAGATAATGAACCAAGTAGGTAATTTACAAAGCAATTTCAAATATTAAGATTTTTCTGAAGTTAAAAACAACTAATTCTTAATATAGTTCTGCTTCTGCTGTTGGGGTTATGTAAGCATTGACCAGGCAAGTGCTTCCATGTATGAGCTTTTGAGGTTTCTTTTAACCTTATTTTCTTACTGTTGCAATTGTAAAAATGGATTAATGCTCTATTTCAGGGGCTTCTTAAATTGTAGTTTCATGATAAAAAGAAACTATTTAAATATTATACTTTTCTCTGAAGTCAACTATAGCCTAATGATATCAGTAACAGCTATAATTTCCATAGCTCAAAGAGAACCAAAACAGGAGAAAATAGTTTCTCATTTAAGTATTGTCTAAGATCGCTAGTTCTGGGGTTTTTTTGACAGAACTCTGTTTTCTGTACTGCTTAATACATAATTCAGCAGTGTTAATCTTTGTCACAGTAACTGAAGATATTGTTTAGTTAGACTAGGAAATCAATCCCTTTCATGTAACATTTTTATGACTGGGTCATAGACAGCAGAAAGAAAAGGGAAAAAGCAGACCAAAATTACTAAAAGGGCAAAGGCATAGTAGTTACTAGGATTGATGACAATTTATATGGCCTTACTCTCAAGAAAGTACTTTGATAATATTTTAAAACTGAGCGGCTTTTACCCTTGGGCTGAATAAAAGAGGGTTCACATGGTCTAAATCAGCAATTTCATTTGGATCAGAAGTGCATTTCCAAATGTACCCACTTAGCATTCCTAATTTCGTATTATTGAATAGTGCTGGAACATGCAAACTTGATTTTTCTCAGGTGTAACTGAACCATTTCTGTACTCTGCATCTCACTGATATGTGCTTCTGTGCCTAATGGTTGCCAGTTAATGGGCCTAAATTAGAGCTGGTCAAAGTTAAATGTAATGAGTATATAACAGATTTGGGATTCTCAAGAACAAGGGTTTTACTCAAGAAATTTCCTCTTGTTTCTCCATACTGCTTTCGCATATGGATGCACATCCAGAATCCTTCCTTAGGAGGTATAGTTTGGCCTGATGGACTCCATCATGGTTATGGTGGCTGAACATTCCTCTGCTGATCCTTTCTCTTGCCTTTAGCTCACCGCCTGATACATGCGCTGCAGAGTCCAGTGTGTCCATGATCAAACAGCATCAGATTCTTCATCCTCAGGCAGGGGAAAAAAGTGAGGGAAGCAGCAAATCCACATACTCTGAGAGAAAACTTAGCTGCCTTTTTTGTTTGTTTGTTTTTAACAAAAGGACAAAACAAACAAACAAAACCATCAACAACAAAAACCCAAACAAACAAAAAAAATAAAGCAGAGCACAACCTTCTATTTCATCCAGTGGTGGTGTTCCTGTGTAATTGTATATGGCAGCCTCTGCTGTTGTTGTGCATTATTTGGGTTGATATTGTATTTAATTTTATATTGGGTTTTGCAATGGTTTCTTCTGTACTCCCCTGTTCCCCTGGAAAATATATCATCCCAAAGTTTGTCCCTGCTCCTTTTCTCCGCCCATTCTCCCCCGCTGGAATGTAATCCAACTCTGTTCCACTCCCACCTTATCCCTGATTGGGTAGTGGCTTGTCCCCACCTCTAGCCCCTTCCCCCTGGACAAAAGCCGGGATAAGTGCACATTACGGCCTTTTGGCTCCAGGACGGGGACAGGGAGCAGACTCCTGACCCTGCCAGGGCAGGACCACAGGAGAAAGACTGAACAAAGACCTGATTTTCCCTGGATCAAGTGCAGAGACACTTCCTTTTGCCATCAGCAAGCACCTGCTCTCTCTAAAGGAAAAGGTTCACAGCCGCTCTAGGATCTTTAGGTCCCTGAAGAAAAATCCTTCTAACTGTGGTTTGTCTCTCCAGCTAGGCAAGGCAAAAACGGAGCTGGGGGGCTCTGAAAGAGAGAGAGACACCACACTCTGTGATCTGATAGTACTGATGATGCCAAGAGGCTAATGCTTCATGGGGCCACAGTCCTCCATTTGCATTGTTATAGATATTTTATAATCTGAATTCCATCTCAACATAGTTACTTTATTAAGAATTGATATAATTTTATTTGATTCATGATAATGTTTTATCAAGAAGAAAGATCTTTCTTCCCTCTTTCCCTCTTACTTTCCTAACTCTTCTCCTCCCTTATTCCTTGTTTCCTGTGTTCTTTAACACCTTTCTCATGTCAATATGACCAATAAGAGTATTTACTTTTTTAATTTCTGCAATGGGCTGTCAAGCAAACCTTGACTTTCTAATGTGCTTGTGCAGGTTCAGAAATGCTGAACATCCCAGAGAAGACTTTGATCAAATGAAGTCAAGTTGAATACAAATCTGAATAGTTTCAGTCTGTGAGATGTTAAGTTGTAGATCTCAAATATCCAGAGTTCAGTTACTATTTAATTTACTTTCTTTTTTGTCATTTTGTCATTTTGTCATTTTTGTTTGAGTTATTGTGGAGGACTTTTTCTGGATTTTTTTTTTTTTTTTTCCGGGTTCTTTGGGTTTTGGTGGTTTTGGGTTTTTTTGTGGGGTTTTTGGGGGTTTTTTTTTTTGGGGGGGGTTGTTTGTTTTGTTTTTTGCGGGTTTTGTTGTTGTTGTTGTTTTGGTTTTTTGTTTGTTTGGGTTTTTTTTTTTTTTTGGTGGGGGCTGTTTTTTTTAGGGGGTGGGCTTTTTTTGGTGGTTTTTTTGTGTGTGTGTGTTTTTGGTTTTTGGTGGGTTTTGTTGTTGTTGTTTTGTGGGGGTTTTTTTTGTTTTTGGTGTGGGGGTGTGTGTGTGTGTGTGTGTGTATGGGGGGGGTGGGGGGGGGGGGTGGCAGCAGTTCCAAAATAAGAATGGAAGCAAATAAAATAATCTGCTTGAACTGTTTAGGGGGGAGTAGGGAAAAAATAGAAAAAGGAAAATGAGTTCTCCCTTTAAATTCTACAAAAGCTATTATTAATTTCAAAGTTTTCTCTCATAATTACATACTCGTTTTCTGAGAGCTGTAATACCCCTTCTCAGCAGACAGTTGAAAGCATCATAGATGACACAAAATGTTTGCTTTTATTAAACCCATCATAGATCCTCTAGCCTCTGATATTGCATATTTGTTTGTTAGACTTAAAATGCCAAATGATTTTTTGTTGCTCTTATTTTTCTGAAAGCAATATTGTAGTTGAACTTATGAGCTCTTTGTTGATATAGCTTGAACTATAGGTCTATGTTGAAAAATGGTGGTCCTTTTACATCAGAGGCTTTTTTAGAAAAATAGAAAATGATATCATAGAAAATGGCAAAAAAAAAAAAAAAAAAAAAGTCCCCCAAATCTCAATACCATACATTATGTCAAAAAGTTCAAAATATTTCCCTCATAAAACAGCTGCTGAAGGTGATAAACACTTCTGAGGAATACACTAAATCGTATTTGATGAATTGGGTTTTCTAATCGTTCTTTGGAACAAAGATCTTAATTATTTACATAGATTCAGTGCTTAAAACAACTGGGCACTAAATCCCTGATGTGTGTTACAAAAACTAGGAATTCTGGTTAAAAAAAAAATTATATATATATATATATATGTGTGTGTGTGTGTGTGTGTGTGTGTGTGTGTGTGTGTGTGTGTGTGTGTGTGTGAAAAATAGAAGACTAAGTATCTTATGAGTGTTCAGTGTATCATGCTTTTATAAAGCACACTAGGCAGTCTCTACTACAGGTAGACAGGAAAGATGTTCTGTCTCAAGATAATTTGGAAAAAAACCTCCCATTACCTGTAAGAACTAAATTTGCTACCTTTTCAGGAAATTTTATCTCTATCATGGTTACAACATCCCTCCTAGATTGTCTTTCTTGTCATGTCTACCCAGCTGCACAGTGACTAAATTTGCTCAAAGAAGTGCCAATCTGCCCTGCTTCAGAGCCCTGCCCTTGGCAGAGGAAGCTACAAGGACATGGCAAACATCTGGCCATCCTTCATGTTAATCCCATTCCAAATGTGATGTATATTAGACTGGGTAACAAACCAGATGCAATCTTTCCCTGGGATTTCCACATAGATTACATTGGTTACACTGGAGCAGTGGTAACAGAAATAATGTACCTAATAAAAACCCAAGCTGCAAATAACACTGTTGTGTGGGTTGAAAGATTTCCATTGCAGATTTCTAAGAAAAATCATGAGGATTTTGAGAAGCAGGGGAAAGTATTTGTGTTAGAGGAAAACCTTTTTTCACTAATGAGCCGAAAAATGAAATATTCTAGCTAAATGCCAAATTCTGTACAAATTTTGTAAAGCTTCGTGCTTTCTTCCTGTTTTCCTTTTTTTTTCCCAGAACCTTAACTGGACTGGATTTCCCATAATATAGAACAGCCAAGGAAGCTTAAAATGAATCCTCTCCTGACAAGTTTGGCTAGAACTATTACTGACAAAAATGTATTAGGTAGTTGGTTTTTGGTTGGTTTTGTTTGTTTGTTTGTTTTGGGGTTTTGTTTGTGTTTTTGTTTGCTTGTTTTCTTGTTGTTGGGTTGGGTTTTGGTGATTTTTTTTTTTTTCATTTGGGAAACTTGCTGAGTTTTTTTAATTTTAGAAAGTTGTTTGCTTTTCTTTGGCTAGATATATGTCAGGATTTGAAGATGATTATTGTTTGGCAACAATCAGAAATGTCATTAACAGCATTTTAGCCTTTTAAATAGTTGCTTTCGTAGTTTCTGATTTCTGTGGAAGCCTACTATCTCTGAAGTGCTCACTGGCTTCTGATGCTACTTGTTCTGTTAACCATAAATTATTCAGTCAAACTAGGTAATCCTAACCATTTAGTTCTGGTAGGGCTCCAGGTAATGAAATCTCTGAGCATACATCTCTGAGCAGGGCATCTCCTGCTAAAAGGGAAAGGTGTATTTCCCTCCAGCACCACCTGCAGACCTATTCAGTCACAGTTAATTAATACATTCGTCACTATGCAGCAGCTTCTTATTTCTTCTTTGCCTCACAGCTTCCGTCTCAGAAGATAGGTTATATTTCTTTCAGCTGTTGATTTTAATGGCTGCCATTAAGTGCATCCTTAGGCTCTGCCTGTAAACAGTGAAGAAAGATTTCTCCAGAGAGTTGATCGGGAGCATTCATATCAGGTGCTGTTCAAAATGGTCCGGGTGAACCATCTTCACTTTACTGTGGAATCTGAGTGGGATGAATACCCTGGAGAACAAAATGTTGTTATCAGTCTATTATTAAGTAATTTGCTACCAATTGTTTGTTCCACCATCCCAGCTTGAAAATCAGCTTGGAGGTTTGTTATGTTTCTTGCTTTCATTTTTGTCTCCCCGCTAGCTCTTCTGCTTCTTTCAGTATTTCTGCTGATATTTCTGAACACATTTTTTCTTTAGCTCATATTCTATGCTAGTAAATAATTTTGAGACCATCTTTGTCACAATAGTATGAGAAATGTTATGGGAAATTTGAGAACTGTTATGGGAAAAGTCCATAACTGTTGGAACTAGATGATCTTCAAGGTCCCTTTCAAACCCCACACAATAGATGATGATTCTATGAAATAATAACTCCTCACAATTACAGTTATCCATTCCAAGTGTAAATGGCTCTTGAAAGAAATACTGGCTACAAAAAAACATAGCAGGTTGCCAAAACAGGAAGAAATACCCAACCACTGTTTGATTGAATGGTATATTCTGGACAACCATATATGTAAAAACAATGCAGTTCATAACTGGAAAGGTGTTTAAGCATGTAAATCTTCTTGGATATAAGATAAATATCAGTAATATAATTCCAGAGATCCAAATCTATGTATCTGTAGACATAGATTGTGCTTTGGAATTGCATAGAAAAAATATTTCTATTTTTTTTCACTGAAATATCAGAATTCTGCATCAAAGATTCTTTATTATTATTATTATTCTAAGTACTCTCTTATTTGAGTGCTATGGGATCCTGGTTGTAATTTCTGTTTTTTCTGTATTGTTACTTTTCCTATATTAAGGTTATTCCCTGTATATTTTCTAGGAAAAATGTAATTTACTATTTGTTAGTATGTTTCCTACTTCCATGTGTTCAGTCCAGATTATTGTATCTGTATCTAGCAAAAATCAAATGTATTAGAAAGGGAGATTTTACCAGGTATTTCACATCAAATATCACACTGAAACAAATTTGTCTTCTATGGTTTCCCCAGTTCCCTTCTGTTTTTTTCTTTCCTTGTGCATTTTCCATCTCTTATTGTTTCTTTACATCTAAAAAAGTCTCATGTATTTTTCAATATCTTCTCCGATGGATTTGGTTAGTCTTATATAAATCTTAAAATAAAAAGGAAAGATAAATAATTTGGTTGTGTATTTTTGTTTTGTTTTTGTTTTTTAATAAATCAATAATAGTAACTCTTAGGCCACTTCTGTAGACTGTTGAAATGTAGCAAAATTAGTGGAAAGTTTTATAATACGTTTTCATGTTTCTTATAGAGGAAAATTTTTGCCCAATATTATCTCGGAGGTTATAGTGCCCTCTAGTGCTACAGTTCTAATTCCTTTTTTTTTCCCACTAGCTATAAATATGAAGAAGATTAAAAAAAAAAGTATCTGAACAGTGTCCAGGAAGGACAAGGGGTACAGTAGTAATCATGTGGCATAATTATTCAAAACCACATGAGTGCTTATGAATTTAAGAGCCACTTTCCCACATATTACTCTTGGATGATGGAGGCCTTCGTACATTTACGCAATGGTATGCAAAGTCTAGGAAGGAGTAGTCTCTGTGGGAGAGGTTGAGAAGTATCTGACAAACCTGAGAAAATGATTCAGCATACTCTTTTTGGCACCCCAAGATATGGGAGGGAAAATATTGCAACATTCTCAGTACCATAAATATTGCTTTGAATTCTTGCAGCTTGCTTTCATGCTGTTCACATGATGTCTGAAGATTGAGTTCAACAAGCATTTTAGAATTTTTTGCATTAGCATCAGAGACTAATGCAGAGGGGAAGCAAAGATGCTTCATTACTACTACAGACTAGAACAATATGGGAAGGAAATAGACTCACTGTGAAAGAAAGATGAAAAAGCAGAAAAATAAAACATCTTTAAAAAGAAGAGAGTTAAAATTCTGTTATTTACTGCCTTGGGATTAACAGATTTTGTGCAGTGAATGAAAAAGAAAGAAGGCCCATTCATTCACATTTTCTGTTTATGCACTGTTAGTACTCCAAGTCCTTGTTGTTACATATTACCTTTGTAAATTTTGTCAAACCCTGCTGTGTTGAACATTATATGTATGTCTTTCTTTAGACTTTATATCACCACCAGTTAGCACAACGGCTTTGCAGTGTGGTACTTCTAACATTTCTCATTTTAGAGTCAAAAAACTTTGCTTGCAAAATGAGTTTTGAAGGATTATTATTATTATCTATGAATAGATAATATAATTATCTATGAATAGATAATATAATAGATTATTATATCTATTATTTATTTATATGAGAATATCCTTGTTAGAATTTTTATCCTTGAGCTGTCTTCCATAACTCTGCTATTAATTTTCCTAAAATTACTCACAGTAATGCAACTGATTCTCTGAGTTCTCTTGTTTTGTTAAACTTTATTTTTGAATGGAAATTGTCTGGTAAGGGGTATACACTTTAGATAATTAAATTATATTTCTCTCAGCCTGGAGATTTCAACTGGTTTTGTTGACCAGCACAAGTAGAAAAGTCTTACATTCAGAAAAGTCTTTTTAGCAATGGTATTTTTGATGAAGGACAATCAAAGCTTTGAAACTTCTGAATGTAGATTCTTAGGTTTCATTAATCATTAGAGTTACTTGGTTTAGATAGATAGCTTGAAATCAGAAATTGTTTAAGTTTAGGGTTAGTTTAAGCTGCATTTTTTCAGGAAGCTGATGAGGAAATGTGTTACCCTGTTTTTTCTGAGTTTTTTAAAGCCTTTTGAATTTTCATAAATGGAGTCAGATCTTTTTAGTTACTGCAGAATATTAGAGCAGTTTTCTACCTTTTCCCACATATGTAACATAAACAAATCCTTTGTTTTTCATTCTCTGTCCTTTGTTTGCATATTTCTAACCTGAAAACAATTGTAACTGACAGTTAGTTTAGCCACTTGGCTGAAAGATGAAAAACCCCAGAAGGCAATCTTCTGCTAGACCCACAAATGTATAAAAAGTAAGAAATAAAACAAAGAGTCTCTCTCTCTCTCTGCCCTGTCTCAGCTTTGAGCTGGATCGGAGAAGGACCTCTGCCCTGCGAAAATCTCTTGTCTGCGTGTGACTGCTTTGTGTGTCTCGGTGACAGAAATGTACCTAATGTGTGATACGTTTTGTGTCCTGTGTATCTGTGATGCTGCACACAAAGTCTTCAGCATGACTTGGAGCTGGCTATCCAAAAGTTATTACTGAGTGAAAGGGAAGGGGAAAGGGAAAGAACACCCTAACCCATCCCCCCTATATTTACACTGGTCTACTTTACCATTTTATCTGTAGAGAATACAAGGGGACAGGTACTGATCTGGGGCAAGCGGCTTTACAGTTCAGTAGCTCAGCAGCCATACAGAACCAATATAAAGTTCACTTTCTACAAAAGCTTCTAGCTGTATGAAGCCTACAATTCTAAACCCCATTGCATGTAGTTTTAATCTGTTCCCTTCCTGAAAGCAAGGACTATAACTGTTTTGTGTAAAAATAACTAGACTTGTGTATACTAGTCTATATGGCATCAACACTTATTTTTAAGGTGTGCAATAGCTTTCCATCTTGTTGGCAAACCTGCATTAAAGACCTCTGTTGAACTCATCACTCTGTAGAGGGTTGAGGAAAATACCTCTTGTTTATATGTATTTCTTTTTAGGATTTATTTTCAGTTCTTCATTGGTTCTACTTTTTGGTATTTAATTTAATGCACTAGAGCTTCCCTGAGTACCTTCTGATAGATTTCATTGGTGCTTTTGCAGACAGTGTGCCAGAAAAAAAAAATCTGGTTTTAAATGACAGTGAATTAAGCCACCTCTCTGATCTTAGTTCTGGGAGGCTAGAACATACAGCAGGCAAGCCCTTTCCTTTTATGTGTGTAGTGCAAAAGATGTCTCTGTTTATTATTTGCTTTAGAAAAGCTATAAAAGTGTAAACTGAAAAAAAAAAAAAAAAAAGCAATGAAATAGCTAAATGTCACAAAAACTCTTAATAACCCAGTGGTGACAGGAACCCTTTGTGGTATTACCAGGAAGAACTGTACCATGTACTTCAGCAACAGCACAGTTTCTATGAGGCAGCAACGGTAATAGCACACTGTAATTTGTCTCACCCATGTTGTATTTACATGCTGCTAAAGTAGCAAAATACTTGAGCCCCCAGTGTGTACAGAACCTGGAAGGTACCTCTAAGGCCAGGCAAATTTTATTTTACAGCTTAAAAGCTTTAGACCTTTAGGTTTTATGAGCATAGATTTGCAGTTCTGCACTTTTCACCTCCACATATGGCTGCTTGCAAGTGCACCACAAAGGGGGGTTCAACGCTGGTTTTGCTCTAAATGCTTCAGACAATTCTCGGGAAATCTTGAAGGAATCAGCACAGTGCGGTGTAGTGGTGTGAGAGTTGTTTTATTAAGTTATAAAGTTATTTTTGTAAGATTTTTAAGTTATTCTTGTAATGGTTTAGTTCACTGTATCCCCCTGTGTTCTGTAATAGTTTTCCCCCTTATGAGTTGGTGGTATAACCAGATGTTTTCTGTCAATCATTCCTTCCCTGCACCTGTCCCTGTCAGTTCCCCCCCTCTCCTCGTGGTCGCCCTGTCTGTCACTTCGAGACCATCCCCTGGATTCTGGAACGATCCAGGAGAGGTGTTGAGGGGTAGGCTGGTGCCCAGGGAATCCCCTCCTACCCTTCTGTGATTTGTTAATGGTTCAAAAGTTGACACCCCTGTTACCACCCCCATGTTCCCTGGTTGGCTGACCCGTTGTCAGCCCTCCCCCATTTATAAGTGGCTGTCAAGCTTTGATCTCTGCTCTCTCTGGGCAGCAGTAGTCTGACACGGAGCTCCTTGCCGGACTCCCCTTAATAAACTACCTTCTACCCTGTCTAAAGAGAGACGACCCTTTTTCCGTTGCCGCAGTCGCAACTCCAGCAGGTCCACTCACTGGTGTGGGGAACCAAGAGCCCACTGGGAGGAGGTTATTTGCCCTGCCTGTAACCCCAACCGATCTTCACTGTGGCAGTGCAGAACTGAGCTAGCCTGTACGTCTGCCAGGCGTGAGAGGACACTGCTATAGTGCGGTTATCCTTATCCCAGGACCAAAGTTAAGGTATTTTTTTTCTTCCCCATCTCTTCCCCTCCTGGTGGAAAACTAGGAAGAGAAGGAGTTGGATTTGTGATGGAAATTCAGTTTTGGAGGCTACAAATATTACTTTGAGAAACATGGTATGAAAAAGAATATGACAAGTAAGGCAAAGTTGAGATTTTTGGAAAACATATTCTGGTGATTGTGGTAGAGACACTTCCATGTGAAAATCCAGAATAACTGTTCAAAAATGGGCAGTGAAAAGAAATAAATAAGGTTATAAACACAACAGGCTTTGCTTGAATTTGCCACTGCCACTGGCAAAGAAAACCAAACAGACTTCTCAAAAGGTTAGTTTCCCTACAACTCTGATTTACACAGATATTTGAGTCTATTATAATGTTTTGAAGAACTTTGTGGTCTTGTGCATTTGAGTAGGTACATTATTCTGAAAGAGATCATAAAGCTTGCAAGAAGAGTTTACAATATCCATTACCATAAAGAAAGTTTTTAAATGGTAAATATACTATGGACACAAGAGGTTCTCCAACAGGCTGACAAATATAAAAAAATTTCTATTTTACAAAACAAACCAACCAAAGCAAACAGCCAAAAAAAGAAAACAAATGAACAAGGAAACCGACCCCCAATACTATGAGAACTCCCCAAATTTTCAACCCTTTGAAAGAGATATAGATAACAGTATTACAAGTATTATAATAAACACTTCAGTTTAGGTAAACATGTCCCAGGTATTCACTTTGGGGTGGGTTGATACTGGCTGCATGCCAGGTACCCACCAAAGCCATTCTATCACTCCCCTCTGCAAATGCACAAGGGAGAAAACAAAAGGCTAATGAGCTGAGATAAGGACAGGGAGAGATTATTCATTGATTATTGCCATGGGCAAAAAAGACACAATTTGGAGAAATTAATTGAATTTATTGCTATGAAAATTAGAGCAGGATAATGAGAACTAAAACAAATCTTAAAAACCCAACTTCCTCCCACTCTTCCTTCCTTCTCAGGCTCTCTATTCTCCCCCAGCAGTGCAAGAGACAGGGAAGGGGGTTATGGTCAGTTCATCACCGGTTGTTTCTGCTTTTGCTCAGGGAGAGGAGACCTTCCACTGCTCCAGCATGGGGAACCTCCCACAGCAAACAGTCTACCAGGAGCTTCTCCAACTTAATTCGTTCCCATGGGCTTCAGTTCTTCATTAACTGCTCCAGCAGTCTCATTCTGTCAGGTGCAGTCTTCCAAGAACAGGCTGTTCCTGTTTAGTAACATGCAGCAGTGTACTTGTGGAGTTACTCTACTAAAGTCATTATGTAGAGCCCACATGAGACAGATCTGCACATTTTGAAGAGTTACGTTTTATTATTCTATTTTCTGTTTTATTATTCTAGTTTTATGCAGACTATTTTGTGATAAGAAAACCCATCCAGCCCCCTTTAAGTACTTGCTCCATACACTGCAACAGAGAAAATGAGGAAGAGTAGAAGTAACAATCAGGCATTTATGTAAATTCAGAGTAGGTAAGATACTAAGATCAGTATCCTTTTTCTGAATCTTTGCTGACTAGGATACAGAGAAACCAGTTTGTCCAAAATCCTGAGTATTCCAGCTTTATTTATACTGCTTTAATAGCACTGTGCAGATTCACTGTTAGTTTGTGCTGTGCTACATTTCTCAGCTCCACGAAGAAACTTTTTCACCTAGCCAGACTAATGGACCAGTAAATATAGTTGATGGCAGTTCTACAGTCCCCATTGCAAAGCAACTGAAACAGTTAATATGAAAAATAAAGATTGAAACCACAGGCAATACATTATTTGCTTGACCCTTTTGCCAATCTATAAATGATTTCTTCATCCTGCTTTAAAAAGATATCTGAGGCCAGAAGCTTTTCTAATCAGTGTTCAAGCTTTTCCCACAGTTATTCAATTTTTGGCTTTGGCTATTGGGCATTTTTCTAGGCTAAATTTTTGTAAAAATTTAGTAATTTATTGACAGAGGGAGTTAATGAAATACATAATTTGGAGTCAGAAGTGTGGATTTTCATAGGACTATATGCATATGAGCCAAAAGCCACAACAATACATAAGTGATCTGTCTGATTGTGGTATTTCTTTATGAGACCAGATGACTGCCGATGGCAAAAGGAAAGAGTCTGCTCCCACACCGGAGGGATATCACGGCGTTATTCTGGAGTCCTGCTCTTGCCAGCTGGAGTTTTTTCCCATCCGCCTCAGTGCCAGAGAGATCCCGCCCCCCGCCTGTGCTGGGGCTTTTTCCCTTGGGGGGATGGGCCTAGAGGCAGGGACAAGCCACTACCCAATCAGGGACAAGGTGGGAGTAGAACAGAGTTGGGTTACATTCCAGTGTGGGGGATGGGCACTGCTGAGCAGGGACAGACCATGTGATACAGTTTCCAAGGGAATACAATAGAAAAACATTACAAACCCCAATATAAAAATGGAACACAATATAAACCAAATTAATGCTCTACAACATCTGATGACTACTATCAGTATTTGAATATTAGGTTCTCGGTATAAACCGTGCAAGGCTTTGTCTTCTCCATTCCTGTTCTCTAAGTTCTGAGAAAGGTTGAAGAGATGCAACTGGCTCGGTGTATGAGAAATCTTGCAATACACACTCAGATCTGTAGAGCAATTCAAGACAGAAACTTCCCTTGGGTATAGTGGTTCTGCATTCCTTCAAACTATTCAGATCATCCCAGAGGGCAGAGTAGCCCTCTGAGAGGAACAAAGGAACATTGTTTTCTGATGAAATTAAATATAAAATAATCTGAGATCCTGAAGACAAAAACTGCTTACAGCATGATTTGAGGATCATGTATATCTATATGCTTTTGCCTCTGTAGCCTTGTGGCAAGCAGATACATGTCATATTTCAATGTGAAAAAAGCCCCATTTCAAAAAAGGTAGTTGCTTCCTAAATTTGTCTGGGCATAAAACCTACTAAATCGAACAAACTTTTCTGTTCAGATATTTCTACCATCCATCTTAGGAAAACATAATATTAATTTAATTGCCTCTATTATTCACACTGTGTAAATAAAATAATATTTTTCTTATGTGTTTTATTTTTGCAATGCCACATAATAATACTTAGTAGAGGTGTAAGTCAATCACAATGCAACAAGAAGTCAGCAATTTTCTGCCTCAGAGAGGCAGAAAATTTGCTCTGTGCTGGCTTGCTCTGTTCCCTGCTAACACAGAGGCAAATACAGAAAAGAGGAAAAGCAAAGTTGAAAATTATATTATGTAGAGGGTCTAAATAATTCTCCTTGGCCCTGGTAAGAGGTAAATTTCAGTTAAACTTTGCTTTTATTATTTTTTAATTATCCTAACAGAAGAGGAATGTAGATGTTGTTGCAAGTTAATTGGTCTAAAATCAAAGCAGATCTCAGTAAGATACTTTTGACATATTCTTATAGAAGAAGGATGATAACTAGTGGTGGGTTAAATTTTCCTGCCTACCAGGTGCTCACCAAGCCCACTCTTACACTCCTCTTCCTTAACAGGGGAGAAGATATTAAAAAAATCTCAAAAATTGAAATAAAGACATAGGGATAATTTACCTATTAACGTCATGGGCAAAACAGACTTAGGGAAAATGAATTTAATTCATTTCCAAGTTAGGTGTAACAGAGTACAATAATGGGAAAATAAGAACAACTCTGAAAACACCTTGCTTCTACCCCTCCCTTTCTCTCACACTCAATTTTATGATGAATATTTCCACCTCCTCCCCTCCATCAGTGTAGGGAGATAGGGAATGAAGGTTCCAGTCAGTTCATAACAATTCATCTCTGCCATTTCATTCTCTTTATATTTCCCCTACTATATCATATATTCCCTCTCACTGAGTATAGCTTTTCAGTAACTTCTCTGGTGTTGGTCCTTTCCACAGGGCACAGTCCTTCATGAACCCTCCTCCAGCATGAGTTCCCAAAAGGCTCACAGTCTTGCCAGGACCCTCCCTGTTCCAGCACGGTCTGCCCGCTTGCTACAACTACTTTGAGCTTATATCCACTTATTCCTCTTGGCATGAGGTTCTCTATGGGCTGTGGATGGATGTCTGCTGCTCCATGGACCTCCATGGGCTACAGAAAGTTAGCCTGCATCACTGTGATCTTCTCCACAGGTCTTCTCTGGCAGCTGAAGCACCTCCTTTCCCTGACCTTGGTGTCTGCAGGATTGTTCCTCTTATATTTTCTTGCTTCTCTTTCCCAGAAGCTGTTGTGCAGCATTTTTTACCCTTTCTTAAACATGTTACTACAGAACTGGTACCAATACATTCAAACATGTAAAAACACGTACCTACGAAACAAGTCATCTGTAGGGCAAGTTGCAGGTGATAGATTCCTTTTGTTTGCTCAGCATACTGATGTCCACCTTTTAAACTCAAAAGTTTTTCTCACAAATGGATATTTTAAACTCAATATTGTCTAGAATTCTCTAAATAAAATTTCTTTCTTCATTTGCACTCTGGAAAGATTAAATGTAATCCAACACATGGCTCTTTCAACCCAGTCAGAAATCCCAGTACTATTTGTGTATCTTCACATTTAAAATCTTCATGATTAGTAACATCCTATTCCTTTTTATTACTACTAATATTTATCCTGAATTAAGTATTTTTCTGTCAGAGTCCAGGGCATTCCTTTGGTTGCCCTGGAAGGTCAGAGACCTGCACAGGGAGGTCTGGGACCCTGGCACAGAGCCCAGGAAGAGATTGGCTTTGATCTCAGTCCATGAGAGAGGCTTCCTACACTGCAAGATGAATTATAGGCCACAAGAGTGTGAAAGATAGTAGTTTAGCTTATCACAGGGTGAAAAACAGTGGGTTTGGGTTTTTAGTATGGAGGTGAATGGGAGCAAGATGGAGGATTTTGGGCGTTGTCTCTTGCTTCTTCTTTCTTCTTTATTCACTCCATTTTCTGCAGTGACGGTGGCACAAAATAGTTTAAGGAGATTGGGTCAAAGTAGAGATGACCTGTTTAGTATAAGTGATAGGCATTGGCAAATAATGATAAATTAAGAGTACATAACAATTAGTATAAGAGGCACTGACAGCCCAGTGCTGGGGGAGTTGTCAGATGCCCGAGCAGCTGCACAGATCTTAGCTGGGCACTGAGAGAATTTTAAGATAAGAAACAATAAACAAAGCACGCAACCTTGAAAATCAAAACCTGAAGACTCCGTCTCCTTCTTGCGTCCAGCTCAGGGCTTTGCAGAAGGCAAAAAGAGTCTAAAACCACCTGAATCTCAGGAAGCCAAACCCGAGATTTATCCTAAATTAAACCAGGTCAAAGAAGTTCATAGAAATTCTGTTATTGAAAATAAGAGTGATTGAAAAATATTACTTTCACTAAAAATAGACTTACAAAATTCTTGAAAGAGTTAGCTTTGGACAGTTTGGGGGGGTTTTGGGTTTTTTGTTTGTTTGGGGTTTGTTTTGTTTTGTTTGTTTGGGGTTTTTTTGTTTTTTGGGGTTTTGTAAAGTAATTTATCTGTACTAAAGATAGCCTTACTCATAATAGTCTAAGTCTCAAAGTCTATAGAACTGAAAAAAATAATGATGATACAAACGTGAAGAGGAGGGAAAAAAAACAAACCAATATTTAAAATATGGTTAAAAACAATGGTTAAATAAATAAATTTGTTTACATAACTGTTACACTTTCCTGAAACCCAGCCAGCTAGGAAAGCTCTTCAAAAGCCACCATTACCTATCATTTGTGTGTTTGTATCCCCACAAGAGAGTATTCGGGGATTAAGTGGTAAATCATCATGTTATCAGATTTGGAAGTGCAGGGCAAGAGCAAGGAAGAAGGTGTCTGAAGCCCTAGGGGTGAATTTCTACTCAACAGATATTCTGTCCAAGAAGTAAGATGTGTGTTCTGAATCTACATTCATTTCATGGAAACACAAGCCTAAGGAAAGGGCTTGTCAAAAAAATGTGCTCCACCCCCTGAGGAGGTGCGTGAAAAATCTTGAGAGCTTAATTTGACAACCTTCCAAACTGAAGAGGGCACAGGAAAAATAGAAAGCCAAGCAACACTTTAGTAGATATAAGAACACGTAGTAACTATTGTCCTATACTACTGTTAAATACAAAGGCTGTTTTTCAATTTTTATTTTTTTTTTATTAGGATTCCTTTTGTGACATCTACATTTGTCATTTATCTAATGATAAGTGATTTAGGGGGCCACTGGTAAAATTCAATCTTTCACATTCTTTAGGCATCAGGAAGCCTCAAATGGAAAATAGGCACAAAACAAGCATACTATAGAAGCTAACAGTATTTTTTCTAAGTTTACCTTTATATCTGAGTGCAGGGATAAAGAAGCAGAAAGGGGAAAATACTGCTCAATATTTTTTCTTTATTTATTTGTTTGAGGTTTTGTGGGTTTTAGAGTGGGGGATATTGGGTGGTTAGTTGGCTGGTTTGTTTTGATTTGGTTTGTTTATCTGTTTTGGTTTTGGGGTTTTTTTAATAATTGAAGTACAATTACTGAAAAAAAAGCACAAGGTCATGGAACCAACACCTGGTCGTTTTCGTCAAAACCAGTAAAATTCAAGTTATCTCGCACCACTTACAGAACGGGTCTAATAGGAATGGAATTTAATCATTCAAGAACACAGGCAGACACCTGGAAACAGGAAATACACAAAACACAAAAGATGTGGGAAACAAATTGATTCCATCCATGCCCTGATTTCTATTCCTCTAAGAACTCGGAGAACTTCAGTTACTAAAGTCTGATAAAGAAGCCCTGCTGTCTTTCTTTTTCAGACTCTTAATTGATGGCAAAATCTCTCATACAGAAATCTGCTTCTTCCTTGTAGAAACTCACTGAAGTCCATCTAGACAGTAGACTGGGGGGCGGGGGGGGGGGGGGGGGGGAATTATATTTCTCCCCCTGTAATTTTACTGTCTTTAGAGATTTTGCTCCATCTCTGCTTCAAAAATGGAGCTGGTGAACTGTTCCTCTCTTGTACTAAGTTAGAAGAGACTGAACTACAATTTCTTTTATTTCCAGTAATTTTCACAGGTTATTTCAGAAATTGCTTAGAGCTGGATTTGATATAGATGCACATGTTTAATTTAAATATTCATATAATATTAAATTAATTTTAATGAAGTTTCTTTTTCAACTAAATTAAATCTTTGTTTTTATATTAGTAAAGAAAACTCTTTTTATAAGATGCAAAATATTAATATGAAACAAAATAAAGTCCTAAACTGGCTAAATCATGATAAAAATTTGTTAAGCCAAGCATAAGCAAGGATTTCTAAAAAATCTGCTAACTACATTAATATTTGGATTTTTCTATTGACATTTGAGCTTTAGAGTTTTGAAAATGTGTCTGCCATATGTCTTTTTTCAAAAGAATTCAGAAAGAATCTGAAAGCAGAAATTCCCACACTGTAACATCTCTCCTGATGATAATATGCTAACCGAAAACACTAAAAGAATCCTGTTATGGACAATGACATAACATGTTGAATATTTTTTACCCGTTTTAAAACTATTCTTAATCAGTAACAGTACTTGGTACAAAACTGTAAGGCCTTGTTTCACAGTAGTGTATAACACAGTGGAGATCATGCTGAAAATCACATTGTGGTGTCCTACTGAGAATTTGTAGTGAAAATGTCTTGAAAGACTCATAACAGAGACTGATGATCTGAGATAGAGTTTTATGCTCTTAAGGCAATATGAATAAATGCTCTTGCCTGTTGTAGCAAAGACAGGATAGTCTGATCCAAGATACCTTTGCTAGTCCCATGTTAATAAAACCATTCTGAGTAACCTACATAGAAAATAATATCTGATAAAATCATGGCTAAAAGTTCCCTTTTAGGATATTTTCATTGTGTACTAAGATGTTCATAAAGGTCTGAGGTTTAATTATCTGGATATTACTATATGATGGGTCTTTGGAAGTTCATCCATCCCTCCCTCCTGCCAGATCCTATAAACTGTGATGGTATTTTCTGCAGTCTGGGTAGTCCCATGAAAAAGACCACCCACTTATCCCATACAGGTCAAAGAACAAGTTTCTGACAAAATTACTGCTAATGACTCATCAAATTTAACCCAAGTTTTAATATTCCACCTGTATTATCACATTTCTTAGCCCATGTAAATTAAGGAAATGTTTGATGATAAAATGTTCATAACTTCATAACTGTATTCACATTTCATATTATTGTATTCATAAATGTAAGCACCTGAAGGACAGAACTATAAATAAAATTACATGTGACTTCAAGAAAGATCACAAATTGAAATTTTTCTGCCACTTTCCAGTTTGCCTTTTAGGTTGTAGGGTGGCTGGTGGGAGGGGAAGGAATTAGCATCCAGAGAAGTAAGTTTGCTTATCCTGAATGATGACTATATCTCAGAGCATCGTGCTAACTCATAGGCACTTCTGCTGTGCTATAGAAAGTATTTGGGAGGAAAAAAAAAAAGTCATAAAAAATTAGTCACAGCTATAATTCAGAAGTATATGGGTTATATGTTTTTAATTACTGGAGGACATAGTTATCAAATCTTCTTAACTTTGCTGAGAAATGTGTTATGGTCCTTCTTTGTTTCCAGCTGATAAACTAGCAGCTTCTTGTGGCTGCAGGAAAGATTCCAATCACTACTTCATTTGTATTAAACCATTTGTCATGGAGAGTTAATGGATTAGATATTTTTTTGCTCTGTGTATGTAAATTTAATATATACTGCTTAAGAAATGCATGAAAACCAAAAGTATTTATGCAAAATGATAGCAAATAATATTAAAAATAGAGATGTGTTAGGAAAAAAATAGCTGCAGTGGTATCAATTGTATCTAGTAATTCACTAAAAATATTTCTAATATGAATAGAGGAATCATTTTAGTTTATCTGTTTCCCTTTGGAAAATATCATTTGTATGCCTGTTTCTTCATTTTTATTAGACATGCAGGATTCCAGAACAATTAATATGAGGAGGACTCTTTCTTTCTTTCTTTTCTTTCTTTCTTTCTTTCTTTCTTTCTTTCTTTCTTTCTTTCTTTCTTTCTTTCTTTCTTTCTTTCTTTCTTTCTTTCTTTCTTTCTTTCTTTCTGTTTTTTGTTTGTTTGTTTGGTGGTTTTTTTGGGTTTTTTTTGTTTTGTTAGGGTTTTACTAAGATTACTATAAAATCTTTTAAGAAATATCAAGGCACATATGCAAATATTTTATTTAAAAATGCTTCTCTGTAGAGAGTATTCTAAACCAATGTTTCAGAGCATTGTTCCAGTTAATCACATCCAGGCATCAAAGACCTATGAAAAACTGAGGCTTGATTCTAATGAATCAAAAAGAGGGCTTTTTTAATTTTAGATACATAACTCAATCATGTCAGAATAAAAAGCAAAGTATCATAAGTATAGTCTTTCTATTTATGAAAGTAGGAATCTTTAAAAACTCTCAGTACTAAGATTTAAGGGTTACATTTCCTCATACAAGAGAACAATACACGTTTAATGAAAAATGGAAAGCAGTGACTAAAACAAATGAACTTAAACTACAGTTAAAAATGTAGCTGATTGAAGATAGCAGAGTGAAACAAATAATACCATGGAGATGAGAAAGCAAAAAATACCTTCTTCATGGAATAGCCAGGAAAATGATTACTTCTTTTAGGATGGCAAAAATGTTCATTGTCTCCCTTAAGTCCTACAGCAAACCAATGGACTATAATTAATGGATATTATCCATACCTATTCCTATATATAAAATATAAAAAGTTAATTGATTTTCTTTCCAAAAGGCTTCATGATATTTGTGCAGTACAGAATGTATGAACAACAGAATGAAGAACATCCTGATGTGAGTTTAGCAAGATCTGCAGAAAGTCTCTACAATATCTTAAACACATGACAAATATCATCAAATAAAAATATTCCAATTAACCTGAAATTTGAGCATTATTACCTCATCCTCCTCCACATTATCATGAGGAACCACAAAAAGATAGTGATTGGAGTCAGAGAAAACACTTTTCCTTGAGGCTGTTTCTCCACACAAAGTCCTAGGGCCTCTTTTGTCCCTGCCTCCAAGTCAAATAAATCTATATGAAGATTTATATAAGCACCAAATTAAGTGCTTCTATAAATAGATTTAGGGTTACAAAGAATATAACCTGTCAGAATCTGTGTCCCCAGCTCTGCAGCACAAAGATAATAAGCTACCCTAATGAGGCACATAAGTCTTGGTGGACACATCCTAGAGAAAAGCAGTGAGTTTTTAATTAGAATTCTAGAGCCATCTCAGAACACCCTTGTGGAGGCAGAAGTTACCTCATTACCAAACATAGGCATTCTGCGAGGCATAATTTAATCCTTTCCTGTTGGTGTTATTTATAGAATTAGCCACTAACATCCTTGTTGGATCTTCCTGTATGTCCAGTCTGTGCTCTGCTGCATCACCCTGTGACTGCAGAACAGAGACCCTCCCCACAGCCACCAATGACTGTCACTGGAACCAGTGAAAGAGTCGCATAACAGGCCAGATAATGAATCTTGCACAGATTTATACAGCTGTTAGCTTTCTTTCTCCATTTTTTTTTTTTTCCCTCTCCTGTTAAGCAGGAACATGAAATGCATCATCAAATATTTCCTTTCCTGCCTGTGGTTTGGCCTTAAGACCATGTGAACCGATGTGCCACCTCTGTCCTGGTCTGTATGGTTATTAGTATGCCCTACAGGTAACTGCTGGGAACCTGTTTAACAGGTAGTAGCATTCTGAATAAATACACTCAGTCGTGAAAGGTTTTCTTAGAGTAGTTTCCATCACATTCATATGGGAAAATTTGAGGTTCAAATATAAAAAGTCAGGATAATAAGTCATGATTCTACTTCAGCATTATACAAAATGTGTATAAGATAAAACACTGCCATTTGACATTTAAGCTGAGAATGTAAATGAAAGATTTTGTGCCACGTAACCCGTGACAGGGGATCTCTGTTAAAACATTCATATATGAATAAGAAGGGCTCATTTCAAACCTTTATTTAAGCAGTATAAATGCATTAACAAATAAATCAGCCTAATACCATAATGTAATAAACAGCTTGACCACCTTCAAGGCTGATTATTTTCACAAAGTTGGTTTCCATCTTCTGCATGTTGGCAGAGCATCAGCATCTAAATAAAAGCTGGCACAGAGTGATCTCTGCTTTATATTTTGAAGCATTTCATTACAATAAATGCAGAAGCTCTCAACTGGATCAAATTATGATTTGTATTGTTGAAAGTCAGTTAGACATTGACCAAATTCTTTCCCTAAACAAGGCAAGAAATGAAAAAGTTCTAGAAACTGCAGTTATTTTGCAGAACTCTCTTCTGACTACTGAATAGCTATGAGAGCACTGGTTCAACATTTCTACCATCTCACAGAGAAGGGATATAAGCCAAGTGCTGGAAATTCATCAAGTTCTATGCCAAGAGATGAACATATTGTGTGGTATTGAAGAAAAGAAAAGATGGCTAGACTTTTGGATAATGGTCAATTAAATTTTTCCACAGCAGTTTGAACATGATGGAAAAATGTATTGAACCAGTCATAATTGGTAACTTCTGTATGACACATGTAACATGCATTTCAGACATAGTTGTGCCCTTCTTCTAGAGTCAAAATATTAAACTGTTTTAACACAAATAGTTATAATGCAATTTAGCAGAAGCAGAAATGTTTCAATAGGATGTGAGTGTTGCACACATTCTCCCTCACTGCTAAAAGGAGGTATTTGAAAACCAGGAAGTGTGACTGACAGTAAAAAATAGGCTGGTGCTGACCAATGTATTGGGGTTTATAATCTGAGAGAAATTTAGAAAGCAAATAATTTGTGAAGAGTGTGAGGCAGTGGTTATTGGTAAATGTGTTTATACATGAGTTGCATGCTAAAACCTGTTTTCCTGACATATCTTAAGAACGATGATTGCATTGCTAACCCTTGTTTCTTGCTCATGGCTCTAACTTTCCATTTTTTAGCTTAGAACAACAGTACTGCTTCTAATATGTTACAAAATACTCATGAATATTTACACAGATTCTTATGAACGACCAAACACTCCGTGAGCATAAGACTATGAGTAGTTACAGATAGAGGTTGTGATTCCACACACCCTTTTCACAGATACAATAAACTTCCAACCCATCAAGAAACAGATGAAAAAGTTTTCTGTCAGTATATAACAAAAATGAAGTTTTCTGTTCATAAAGAATTTTCAAGCTAATGCTGATTAAAATCTTCCATTTTGTTCTATACAGATGCCTAGAATAAATGGCCTAAAGTGATTTCAACTGAGTATTAATTGTTTACTTCAGCCAATAAGTATTAAATATTTAATATCTCTGATAAATCATTGAAACATCATGTGTGTGTGTGTGTGTATATATATATATATATATATATATATATATATATATATATACACATTGTGTGTAGATAGATAGATAGATAGATAGATAGATATACACCCAATAGCTGTTAGCAATGCAACCATTGCTCATGGCAACTCATTGTCAGCATTTCACTAATCACTTCAAAGAAGCAAGTACACTTTTTTTTTGATTGTATAAAAAAGAATTTGCTAGCTTGATAGTGTTTTATCCTTTAACACTGTAATAGTCCAATCCTTTCGGTTTGGAAAAAAATAGAAAACTGTAAAGTAGATCTGGTCCTAATCTTATTTTTTATAGTAAAAAAAAAAAAAAAAAAAACAACTGTCTGAAGATACAACCCAAACTGAAAATGATAAATATCCATCTGTTCCAGCTACAAGGAAAGACAGTCTAAGAGAACAAAATAAAATCACATTCTCTATTGCTAGAATGCAGCCAAGATCAAGTTGTCCATTCAAGTCCCAGAACACTGCATGTCCACACTGCATAGTGAGGTGTCAAGTTGAGATACTAAGTTAAGAGCCCAAAAACAACATAGTGCTATCAGTGCAATGCTGGTACAGCTGCACAGGGCTGGCAATATTGTCTCCAGCCCTCCAATTATCTCATTCAAAGCAGTATCTGGCCTTGGTGTGACAGTATGTCAAACTGTCTGCATGGCTTCTGGTGGCAGATCAAAAATAGTGTGGCTAAATGATGTAGAGCACCAATCCAGATTGCTTCTACTCTGCTGTTTTCAGATATCTTCAAGCACCCTGATGAATTAAGTTTTTATCACCAACCTTACACCAAATGAATCTTAGTCTGTTCTCCTGCATGGAGCATAAAACCACATAAAACTTGGCATAAATTTGTAATCAAGTATTCTGGCTAATTTGACAAAATAAAAGTGTTTGCCCAAGCCCATTTAGAGCAAACTGTTTCTTCTTTTCTTTCTGTAGCACACAGGTCTGATGGGAAACATGTGACCTGCTTAATGTGGAATACAGACGTAGGGAAAACAACAGCAAACCAAAACCACAGAAAACTGCACTCTTCCTTGCTTCCTTGGAGAACAGTGGATTGCTTACAACTACCCTTATTGCTGTTAAATATATCAGGAAAGAGGAACTATGATCACCTTATGCTGAGCAATGACTAACATGACCGATAAGAGAATAATAATAAAAGTGTTTATAACAGTGTTTGCCAACATCTGCATCTTTTTCCCACCACTAAGTATTTAATGTTTTATATTTCCTACCTTGAAAATAAGTGAAGATTTAACAATCTCATATTTCATTACATCTTTATTTTGCATTTACTTTTACAAAAAGTTAAATCAACTATGAATAGTAAACAAATTATTAAATATGCATAGTCTTTTAATGAATAATACATAAGAACTAAATTTGTCAGATAAACTTTTTCTAAAAATATCATCTCTAAGCAAACAAAAAACAGATATAATAAAAAGTAGCCTGCTACTCAAAAGTCTACTCATAAAAAGTTTTGCTTTTTTTCTATGTTTTGCTAAAATATTATTAGAAGTATAGTTAAAGAATTGTAGAGGTTTTTGGCCAGTCCTGAGGATTTCCCTCAATGTCCTGAGAATTTCATTTCTTCTTGTGGAGTTAGTATGCTGGTAAGGAGAGATAAGTAGAGGTAGTCAGACCACAGCTGTTACACAGCTTAAAGTGGTGCTTTGCCCTGTTAACTCACCCCAAAATAAAAATCTAAATAATTAAAAAATAATTTGGAGTTTCTCATTTATTGTCTCTCAATGATTTCCATACTACTTCTGCTCAGTTCTCAGTTTAAATGTAAAAAAGCTGTGGTATTTCCCTTTAACTGTTCCATTCTCAAATTCATCCTAGACTCTGAAAGCGAAGCTGGCTTTTCTCTGGCTTGCACATCTCCTACAAAGACCCTGCAGTCTGACTTTTAGGAATTTGGTTGATGACGTGCCAGCTGGAACCAAGCCTGGTTCATTCCCCGAGATGCACTGGTTCCTCAGAGCAACAAAAGGCAAAAGTAACAGCAATTTTCTCTAGACAAGAGTCTGAACACATCGACAGATAAAATATTGTGTGTCTCAGAAGACCTTTGTTACCTTTGTGACTCTGCTGCTCTAGGTTGCTTCGTCACCTTTGACAAATCGCTCCACTTGTCCTTGCTGTCTTTACTACATCCATAAAAAGAAATAGTCTGTCAAGTAGATGATCTAAAGTGGAGCAAAGACTGCACAATAATTACTTGATGTAAAGGCAATCAGAAAACTATGTGCAACCTAGTCTTCTTTTAAATTAAAAAAACATGAATACAAATACTTAAGAATAGAATAAATCTGAATGTTTTTTCTTATAAATCACAGGCTAACTCCCCCTGGGAGAAAAGGAACACTTAAATAGCTAATCGTCCTGACATGAAAACAATTAACATTGAGATGCTGCTGAGGATAGGTAATGTATAAAATCACTAACAGCTATTTACCATTTTCAAAAATGTTATAATGTTATTGTAGCATCTATTAAAGCCACCCACAATCACTAAAATTCTATATTCTATAGAAAGTTATTTGGCAATGCTATTACCACTGTACAATTTCCTAGTTGGAACTGATTTAAAATCAGACAAAAAGTTAAACTGAGGAGAAAGAAAAAACCAACACACCCAAATTAAAAAAAAAAAAAAAAAAAAAAGGTAGTTGAAAGCCAAAGAAGACAAATGCTTGTTGATATGCTTGCACGCTGGGGCTCAGAAGTAATCTTTATATATTTGTTGCCCACACTATGTTAATTCATGAAAAACTTCCTGCCTCACCAAGTAAGAATAGACAAAAAAAAAAAAAAACAAAACAAAACAAAAAAAAAACCAAAAAAAAAAAAAACCCACCAGTTTCTTTGTACTTAGATGTCTTATACCTTTCTTCATCATGTGATTAAAGGAAATTACACATAAACTCTCTGCTAAAAGCTTTGAACAAATAAATTTCTAAATTTTCTTCATAACTTGAGGTATTTTTGTGTTGTCCATGTAGTTCCTGTAAGACACCAAGATAAGAAGAGAGGAAATGAAAGTAGACATTGTTGTTCACATTATTGATTTACTTGCCAAAGACATTCACCAACCAATGACAAACACTTTCCAGATCATAGAAGACATGATGAGACCAAAAACTATAAGTCCAGCACCTGGAATTTTTCTGTTACTTTGATACAGAAATAAAAAAATTGTTTGCAATTGACATTTTACAAAGTTGCAGGTTTCTTGACTAGTGAATTTATTTTACAAAGGGCAGAAACTTTCTCCTGTCTGGAAAAGATTGAATAAGAATTAAAATGTTAATGAAAAACAAAAGGTTAGGTTTCTTCCAAGGTTTCATTTATTTGGTTTTTATGTGGAAGATCCAAACAACTTTAAAAATGTCCTTTTGTTTTACAGCACTTTATTCCCATTCTCAGCCCATGCCTGATTGAAATGTTAGTTTTCTGTTTACTTTTGTTTTCACCATTCTGCTGAGCTTCCCTAAGTTTCTGATACTTCTGTCAGGGATTACACTTAAAGCTTTCTTTCCAATATGTTAAGCTATTGAAGGCCTTATAGTAAAAAAAAAAAAAAAAAAAAAAAAAAAGGTGCATGAAAATATTACCAACTTCCTTTAAAAGAAACTACTGGAAATAGCTGGATAGTGCATAAAACTAAATCCTCTATTTCTCTCTGGGAAGAATTTGCTCTCACATATGCAGAACTTTACAAATAACTACTTTTTTGTAGTAATTATTCAACTCATTCTTTCGTATCTTAACCTTATTCTTTCACTTCTTACCAGCTTATCAGAAATTATTTTTTCAGAGAGGCTATGAAATTATAATCCATTATTATAATCCCTTGCAAAGAAATCATAAGGATAAATGGTTATCCATATTCCCCATTCATGTCTTGACAAACAAAAAAAAAAGCCATGTATTCTTTAG
Source organism: Progne subis subis (assembly GCA_022316685.1). Classification (NCBI taxonomy): domain Eukaryota; kingdom Metazoa; phylum Chordata; class Aves; order Passeriformes; family Hirundinidae; genus Progne; species Progne subis. The sequence goes on along the minus strand of JAKJHU010000110.1, from coordinate 224,729 downwards.
ATGCTCCTTTGTGACATAGAGGTTACAAAGTCATTACATATTAAGAAATAGTCTATATCACTATAGCAGCAACAGACATATTGTTACAAAGGTCATTTTATATCATTCTTACTCTTCTGTGCCTGACAAGATCTCAGTACCTCTCTCTTTTGACACATGGAGAACACTTAAACTAGGGTGGCGTGTGGTGTTTCTTTATGAGACCAGACGACCACCGATGACAAAAGGAAAGAGCCTGGTCTTTGCCCGGGGGGGAAATTATTGCTTTATTTGCCCAAGAGCTAGTTTTAGCTCCTTTCCCATCCTCACTGGAGCCAGAGTCCCTCAGGCCCCGCCCATCCTGGGGCTTTTTCCCCAGGGGGCAGAGCCCAGAGGCAGGGACAAGCCACTGCCCAATCAGGGATAAAGTGGGAGTGGAAGAGAGTTACATTCCCATGTGGGGGATGGGCGCGGCCGAGCAGGGACAAACCATGTGATATAGTTTCTAAGGGAAACTGGGGAAACATTATAAATCAAATGAAACACAATATTAACCAAATTAATACACTGTAATAGTGGTGAAATTTGAAAGGAAGTCTCTGTGCTGTTTAAAATTGAACCAAACATGGCTTTACTCCTAGGAGACAGGTGTGTAAGTGCCTGGGTCAATACCAGTGCATTGAAAAGGTCACAATTTCTAAGGAAACAAATGTCTTTGACAGAAGTTGGGCTTGGCTTGAGAGTGAAAAAAGGAGAAAATAGTCATGATTTCTTCAAAAATATATCTACTCTGAAAAAAAAATACTGAAGATCAGCAGTCTGAGCTAGAAGAAGAATATCTGACAAGCCCATATGGCAGAGAATATCTCCTTGTAGGTCTAAATTCAGATTTAAAAATAACGCATCTTCATTTGAAGAAAATGCACCTGAGCTAAAACAATTTGCCTTTGCAGGACAGACATATACTACTCTACAGCTTCCTGAAAGGTGGTTGTAGCCAGGTGGGGGTTGGTCTCTATCTCCAGGCAGCGACTGACAGAACAAGAGGATATAGACTTAAGCTGTGCCAGGGAAATACAGGCTGGATATTAAGAAGAAGTTTTTTGCAGAAAGGTTGATAAAGTACTGGAATTATCTGTCCAGGGAGGTGGTGGAGTCACCATCCTGGATGTGTTTAAAAAAAGACTGGATATGACACTTGGTGCCATGGTTTAGTTGAGATGTTAGGACTGGGTTGGACTCGATCTTGAAGGTCTCTTCCAACCTAGTGATTCTGTGATTCTGTGGTTCCGTGATTCTGTGAACTCATTCAACCACACCTGACTCATTCCAGACACAAGGAAGGTCATAAATACTCATTTCTACATTTCCTTGGTTAGTCCAGGCAGAACAATCTTAGATCACCTTGTACCTACTGGTGTAGGAGCAATCTTAGAAGAAAGTTCTCAAGTCCCTTGTTATCCATGAAGCTTTGTGAAGTAGTTGGAAAACTACTGTGGAATGGTTGCACTCTCCAATTAAGTAATTTTCTATGGCTGACATGCCATGGAAAACTAACATCTTCCCTGTGGGAGTGAAGAAAGATGCAGCAGAATGTAAATTTCCTTCTCAGGCCAAGAACACAAGCATGAATCAGCTGGGAACTGCTCTAGGCTTGTCACAGGACTCTGCTCTAAAAAAGAAAATTAGCATATACATAAATGTCTGTAAAAATGAAACATAAGGAAAATAATATATTAAAAAGTATATTTAAATATTTACAATAAAGCTAGGATGAGATTTAAAAAGTAATTCTTCTGCTCTTGTTGAGCATTGAGTAAGTCTGAATCCACAAGATGACTAATACCAGCTACTATTAGCATAGCAGTTTAAATAATATAAGCTGCAGTACATGTTCCTTTTTAGCATAAGCAATACAGTCTACAAAAAAAAAAAAAAAAATTATACTAAGAAATTAGTACTCTTATTTCAAAGCTAAACATCACAAAAATAAATATTTTAAATTAAGTAGATTCCTTATAATGACTTTCAGCCTTTTATCATTATTTCCAGTAAGTCAGAGGCTCAGAATCCAAGTACACTCTGGGGGCAACATGGCATTTTTTCTTTAGCTCAATACAATCTCTGGCTGCCTCCTTGTTACCTTTGAGATATAAATCCTTGTAAGGCCTCAGTCAGATGTAGCAATGTTCCAATAAATCAGTCCAGTGTGATGCCTGTTCTGATTATCCCAATTCATCTTCAGTGCAAGCTGATGATATATGCACATAATAACAAACCAGTAGGGAGTATTGAAGAAAATCTAGATTTTTCTAATTAGACGTTTGCTACAAAGGACTGAAGAGTTATATAATCATCCTAATATGCCGTAGTGCATTAATTTGGTTTATATTGTGTTTCATTTTTATATCGGGGTTTGTATCCCCTGTTGTATCCCCTGTTCCCCTTGGAAACTGTATCACATGGTTTGTCCCTGCTCGACCACGCCCATTCCCACTCTGGAATGTAACCCAACTCTGTTCCACTCCCACCTTATCCCTGATTGGGTAGTGGCTTGTCCCTGCCTCTAGGCCTGTTCCCCCTAGGGAAAAAGCCCGGGGACAGATGGGGCTGGGCTCTCTCTGGCACCGGTGTGGACAGGAAAGAACTCCAGCTGGCAGGAGTAGGACTCTAGAATAAAGCCATGATATCCCCCAGGGAGGAAGCAGGCTCTTTCCTTTTGCCATTGGCGGTCATCTGGATCTCACTAAAGAAATACAACACTAATAGACACAAACAAAGCTTTACTTTGTTTGCTACTGAAGCATGGATAATTTGTCATCCATTTAATCTACTGTTTTCAACAAATTTATTCCTTTGCATTGTTGACTATATATGACGATATCAATAATCTCAGTTTATAGAATTCAAACCACTGTGATTAGGTCTGAGCATATTCAGGCCTGTCTTTCTAGAGGGGTGTTATTGGTGAGAGGATCAAATTTGCTGATCTTATTTATTCTAGCTGCTTAGATGAAGAAAGTTGTAATAGCAGAAGCCATTTATGTGATATAATTATTCTAATTAATATGCAGTTGCTTCCAGGAAAACATTTTGTACAACTTGGGTCCCTAACCAGTATTGCCACACTGATGAGCATTTCTTGTTCAAATGTGGTCACAGTCTTAACCACTATACTTTTTCCAGAAAAATAGATTTTTCAGGGGAAAATGAATACCTAGAATGTGGATTGCCAGTACTAAGAGTGTAAAAACTCCTGAGCAATTAAGAGAAATGAGGGAAAAACACCTTTCTGGTTAGAAGAGACAAGCACCCCTGCTAAGTCTGAGAAACTGAAAACCTTCAAGAAATAAAGAATAAAAAATGCTTCCCTGAAAAACTGAGGTGTTTTTCAAGAGATATTCATCACTGTAGATTGTGAGGAACTGGTGCCAAACATCATTATTTTCTAAGAGAAAATCACCCTTTAGGCCATGTATAGCTGCAGAGAGATTAATTCAAACCAATTTCAAAGTCTGACTCACAAAAGAAAGGTATCCCAGAAGGAGAAATTCTATATACCTACATCTCATTGATTCCAACATCATGGAATACCAGTTACCACATTCAATAAATATTTTCACTGTTTTACAGACCATCACAGCATTATTAAAATTATTTTGATTTAGGCTAATCATAATCTGGTTCTCCTTTATGCCAACATCTACTGGAGTGCAAATGTAGACAGGATTTACTGGCATAAGAAGTAAACTTAGAGAGGAGAGTAGTCCTCCCCACAACTAACTGCAATGTAAGATGGTATAGAGTGTTTCATCTGCATTTCTTTAGAGAATAAATTTGCTGTTTACTATTAGTACTCTATGCCCTTAAAATAATTTTTTTTTTTTTTTTTTTTTTTTTTTTTTTTTTGTCTTCTTCAGCATCAGTCTGCCTTTATCTGTTCTTTGGTATCACATCTCAGGAGATTTCCCTACTAACATGTTACCATCCAGCTACAGTCTGCCAAGAGGACCCTAGTGACCATTTAAAGTAATACCAAAATCTGTATTTAGTCTCATTTGGCCACTGAGAATATAGTGAACAATAAAAATAGAATTATTTAAAAATATAAGTATTTTTCCCTTCTGAACCCAAAACATTTTCTATTCCATACTTAAAATACTTATGTTGCTGTTCATCAGCTTGATTCTGCTTTCGACTTGGGTACCTGATTGTCTTTTTGCTCTTATGTACCTGCAATTGCACTGTATTGCATTCTTTTTCTCCATTTAATGCAAACAGAATAATCACTTACGTGTCTCAATATGCTATAACACTATAAAATTACCACTTTATGAGAGAGAGCATATTGGATTTCATGGGAACAACTGAAAAACACTGCTTTTTAATTGTCTCTACTACCAGTTTTCATCACTTGCAGAAGACCTAAAATCAATTGATATTTTTCTGAAATGTAAAAATGTTTCAAATTAATATATTCATGCAGAGTAGCAGCAATGATAACACTAATATGTCTCTTGTAATAAGCTGTACAGCAAACTCTCTGTAGAAATTACCAGATGCATCACAATTCCTGATAGGGGAAGATGGTAAATTTTACTAGTTTTGGGTTAGTTTGGTTTTTTTCCTCTGCTGATACCATGTCAGATTCCAACTGTCAAAAACTTTTAGCAGCAAAAAGGACACAAAGATATACGGAAAAAAAAAAATCTACTTTGCAATATCCTCTACCTTTTAAATTAAAAAGAAGATAGAAATTTATAAAATGTCCCTGATTTTGTTGGCTTCTCCCTGATCAGATGGAACAGCCCAGAACAGAACAGGAAAAAAATTAAAGACATGGGAATATTAAGAATTAGAATTTTGCAGCTAAGTTGTCTCTGTGTTGAAAATGTATCTGTGTGCTCATGTAAGGAAGTCAGACATATATACCTATCTGTCTGTGTTGTTGGAGTTTGTTCAATATGAAATCATAAATACTTGTTTGTGCACAAATGCTTTGTAAAAGTAAGATGTAAACTCTTTGTGTTTAATCTAATTCCATGTTTTCATAATGTAACAGAGATGGCAAATTTCCCATCTATACAGCTAGAACCAAAATTTGTCTTCTCCTATCAAAAGAGACTTAGAGAAGAGCAAAATTGTCTTCTCATTTCACACACGTCAATTTACAATTGTGGATGCATACATATGTGACCAATTAATAAAAAATATGGCAAACTTTCAGAAAATTTTGTTAGTTTATTCAAGAATTTGCAGTTTATATTACTTCCTGTTACTTCCTTAGACTGCACATACTTACTATCAAAACACTGCAGGATATTTTATAAAAGGATCTAAATATACTTTTATGCTGTAGGACTGTCTTTTAATTTACCTTTGTTTCAAGATTTCTGGAGAAATCTTCACTTATAAAAGAGAAGGACATGCTGCTTGCTATTATGATTTTAGGGAAAATAGTTTTTCAAAGCAATTGCATTACACATTTTTAGCCTAAGATTGTGAAAGAGCACAAACAAGGTTTCATTTTAAGACACAATAGCCCCTCATTGTTGTTTAGTATATGGCATAGCATGTGTAAAATTGTAACAATTTAAACCTGGCTGAATCAAATAGGTATGAAATTATATGTAAAGAATACACTTAAATAATAATGGTACTATAGAGGTATTAGTTTTCCTCTCTATATCATTGCATACATATAAGGAATGTAGAATTTCCTCAGTTAAGAAAAGTTGATATTCTTACACATTTGCTGGCGGAAAGTATCTACATTTCTGTACAAAAACCTCAAATCATCCCAATCTCCAAATATATTGCAAAGTTCAGGAATATTATGACAAGAAAACTTAAAAATGTACCTACACCCAGTAAAGGTTTGTGGCATCATTCATATCTGATTTCTCTATACTCAAAAAAAAAAAAAGTGTATTTTTTGCTTTATTCTAAAATTAAATTTGTTAAATTCAAAATACTGGGCAGAGTTCTAATATATATACTAAATACTAAACTATATACTAAATTTAAAAAATTGCACCTTTTTTTCATCAGTGAAATGGAAAATTGCAAGTGGAATGGGATACTGATTTTCATATAAAAGACTTGCAAAATAACTATTATTAGAAATAATGTATTTCTTCTCTACTTCATGGGTATTTCACACCCATGAAGTAGAGACTCCAGAAAGGAAGGAGAGCTAAGGGTGGCAGCAAGGCCATCTTCTCTACAATCTTATTGTAGATGAACAGGTCTGGTTGAGTGATGAAGAGCATGGTTGACCACAGTCCAGCCAGGCAGGCAGGTCTGTAATGGGAATGCAGGACCCAGGTCAGGCTGGGGAGAGGATGCAGCAAGGGCAAGCCACAGCTAGGGATGGGCAAGACACAGACACAGGAAAAACTGTGGCATCATTTGGGCAGGGACTGATGGTGTAAATCAACATTAAGGCAAGGAGATGATAATTTAATCTTTTCTTTTACATGGCTGCACCACATCAGAGCAAACTTTGAACAGAGGCAGCTAAATCCCTTAGGGTTGCTACAGTTGCAAGAGCTGAGTACAGAGAAAGTACTTCAGGACAGCAAGATCCTGCTATACTCAGGGCCCTGAGAAAGAGCATGGCCTAGAGAGAAAAAGCAAGAAATTTGTTTGAGATGTCACTGAGATATCCTAGCAACAGTCCAAACTGGTGGCTGTAAGCAACTGGTTCGGATGAAGGATATTTATTAAAACCAGAGTGTGACTCTAAATCCAGTAGATTTTGAGTAATAGCATTTGACTTCTGGGAAAAAAAATACCCTGCAGATTTCTAGCTAAATATTCCCCATAGACAGTTTCCATAGTGTGCTACTGTTGTACTGTATACTTCCATGAGCTTCCAGCACGTCTCTATAAATTGTGACTTCTGACGGGACCATACCTCCAGCCACACAATTGCTGTATTTGCTGTACTGATGAAGACTGCCCCATATCTCCAGATATGACAATTCAGCAGAAATGTTTGCAATTAAAAGCCAGCATACAGAGGAAGGTATGTGTGAAATATAGCCCTCCTGAGGAACAAGAAATCAATCCTAATCAAGTTGTTGTCTGAGAAGTAGGCTTTTGTTGTTATCGTTTTGAATAAATAAGTCATTTTTATGAAAAAAATCTTTTTAGAACAAGTTTTAATTCCCCTCATAAAACTTCTTTCCTCTTCCTCTTACACAAGCAAAACATACACATACATAATATTGCTTTCCTATAGAAAAGATTTTATGAGCTGATTCTTAAACAAAAATTTATTTAATTTCTGCCTATTATTACAGCCAAAATTTTTACCTCTGTTTAAAATGTAACAGGACATTGATATGTGTGGGATGGGGCAGAACTATGGCTATTCCTGTGCCAAAGAAATCACAGTAGATTGACATAGTGTGAAGACAACATGGTAAATATCTGCAGGACCTGTCAAGTTTTCCCTTGCAACAGCACTGCATGTTTGTGAAAATTTTTCAGAATAGAATGAAGAATAGACTCATAGAATTGAGTCATAGAATCGCTAGTGTTGGAAGGGTCCTTCAAGATCACAGAATCATAGAATGATTTATGCTGCAAAAGACTTCAAAGATTACTGAGCCCAACCATCAAACTAACACTGCCAAGTCCGCCATAGAACCATGTCCCACATTGTTCCCTCCCTCCCTTCACTGTGTGCAGGGATACTTTCCAGTAGTCTAGGCTGCCCAGGGTCCCATCCAGCCTGGTCTTGAACATGTCCCTTCAGGGGAAAGAATTTCTCTCTTACAAATTATCTGAAACTAATCTCAGTCAGTTTGAAGCCATTCCCCCTTGTCCTATCACTGCATGCTCTTTTATCGAGTGCCTCTTCAGCTCTCTTTCAGGCCTCCTTTGGGTACTGGAATGTAGTGGTGTGGGATTTGTTTTGGTTTTATTGTATGTGATGTTAATTTATGGTTCATTCTGTGTACCCCTGTTTGTTCTCCCCAATGGTCTTTCCCTGTTTTTCTCCCCTCCAATCGTTATATGTCAATCCCCCACTCCCCCCTCCTCTTGGGTCTGCCTGTCATCTCGGGGCCTTCCCCTGGAGCCAGAAAGTTCTTCCAAGAGTGTCGAGTGATAAGTCAGATCCAGAGGGGGTCCCTCCTTATCATTTATATTTGGTTTATGAAAATGTCATTCACCAGGGTGGCGCCTCCCTGGTGATTCCTGATTGGTCCACCCCCTGCCTCTTCTCCTTGTACCACCCCCAAATAAGCAAGCAGCCTGGGGGGCTCTGCCTGGGCAGTTACCTGGAGGTCAGGAGGTCCCGCGCCAGGGCCCCAATAAAATCTTGTGACTCTGCTCAGCAGAGTCCACCTTTCTGTCTCTGCCATCGTTGTCTTGTACCACCTGTGCCTACCGCCGAGGTTGTGTGGGAGCCAAGACCCCACAGGATTGGATTAGCTGGCACAGCCAGCTGTCAATACCTTTTCACACCACAGTGTCTGAGTTAGCCCGGGCGAGCGCGAAGAACACACTTAGGCACCGCAACGCTGGAAGGTTCACCAAGGTCTCCCCAGAGCCTTCTCTGGGCTGAATATATCAAGCAGCAGTTTGTAAAGCAGAGAAGAATGAGAAAAATATCGTAGATGTGCTTCATTCTCTAGTGTGACTTACATGAGGATATAAGCTCAACGAGACTCAGGTAATATGCTAAGTGAAATCAAGGTTCTGAATGGTTAACCATTTCCATCTCTTTACATAATTATATTCTAACTGTGTTTGTTCTGGATTTAACTATGATTGAGTATCTTATGCAAGGGTTAATTTCCTAGCATTTAAAATTCTTTGTGACGCTGTTTCCATCTTTGCTTTTTAGTTGTCTGAATTCTGTCTTGAATATTTTCAGAATCTGGACAATAAAGAACAAGGCAAGCTCTCATCTTGCTCAGTGAGACTGAAAGGACTCATCAAGATAATTACTGACTAGTGTAGTCAATATATAGCTTAATTTCCAGTTTCTGTAACTCTAACTCACATTAATGTTAATCATTTAAGTATTGTCAAAATTCAATGTATTACTATTAGGTAAGCTTCATTCGGTTTCAAGATAACTAAGCTATGTGTTGGAAGAAGAGATTAACACAGAAGGAATTAAAATATTGGAATTGTATGACTTTCTTTTTTCATATGGAGAAGAGTCATGTCTATCATCTAAACACTGTTTTAATTTGCTTTGCTGAACTTGAACCATTCAGTCTAAAAATTCCATGAAGAATGACTGTGTCTCAGGCTGAAATGTCCTTGAAAATGCCACTTAAAACAATTCAGATATTTCTGAAAGCAAGATCAGAGAAGAAATATCTATTGTTTTGCCCTTACTGAAAGAACCAAGGCAATCATTTCTTAAGATATTGCACCATCTCTCTGTTTCGGAGCATGAATTGGAACTTCAGCCCTACCTTAATGAAAAAACCTAAAATTTGAATCAATTGTCTGTCTCTGAAAATCTCTGTGGTTCTTCTCAGATTTTCAGTATGAGTGGGTAGACTGTGACTGTTGAACACCCAAACAAATGATCTACACTTTTTTTTCAGATATATTCCCAGTCATAAGATACCAAAGAGTTATCTATAAAAATTCCCTTATTTTCAATGGCTATTATGGCTCCACAAACATAAAATGCAAGCTCTGGATGTAATGTAAGAGTTGCACTATAACATAAAGAAATATGACAATTTAAGAGATTCAAGTTAAGGTTCCACAGGTAAGAGTAACTATGGAATTAACTGTCTTAAAGATCAATGAGTAGTAATTGACATTTTTTCTTGTTTTATGTCATGGTTTACTTGATTTTGCTCATTGTAATACAGTAAAATATCAGCAGCATGCTATACATGCACATACACATATATTTTAACATTGTTACTATTGGCTGCAAAATACAACAGAAGAATACCTGGCAACTTTATGGTAGAGAAAAAAGCAACAACAACTGTCTTATCTATCTGTACAAAGGAATGAGATGAAAAGCAGCTAATAGGAAGAAAAAACCTTAATTTGATTCTGTTATCTTTTCAACACTCCTCTTGGAAATGAAGAGCAGATTTCATTTTTCTTACATTAAAATATCAGTCATGAAATTTTGACCCCAATCAAAAATATTTTATTTTGTGCTGCCAGTTAACAATACAGCAAGAAAGCATAGTAATTAACTGAATTTTAGTCTTTTAGTTAAAAAAAAGACATTCTAATAGTCTGAAAATTAGGGTCACTGATCAAAAAAGAAGTTGATTTCCCTTAATTTTTACTGTTTCATCAAACTTTCATTCAGATTTAAAAGTGATTGTTTTTCCTGCACATCTACTATTTTAATCCTCTATTTTCCTCCCTTTTCACTCTAGCCAAGCTTTCAGACAGTGGTAATTTTGTAAACAAAAAAAAACCAAAAAACAAAAAACAAAAAACAAAAAACAAAAACAAAAAAAAAAAAAAAAAAAAAAAAAAACAAAAACAACAAAAAAAAAACAAACAAAAAAAAAGGTTTAATTTTTTTTCTTTGTATGATCATGGAGTTAAGAAAGACATGTCCTGCTGACCAAATTGATCTCATTCTGTGGCAAGTTGACCTGCTTAGTGAACACTGGAAGGACTGTAGATGCTGTCTACTTTAAGCTTCAATAAAGAATTTGATCCTGTCTTCCACAGCATTCTCCAGAAAAAAACTGGCTGCTCATGGCTTGGACAGGTACCTTCTTCCCTAGATAAAAAAACCAGTTGGATGGCCAGGTCTAGGGAATGGTGGAGAATGGTTACACATCCAGGGGGTGGCCAGTCACTAGTCATGTTTCCTAGGGCTCAGTACATGAGATTTGTTTAATATCTTTATCAATGATCTGAATGAGAGGATCAAGGGCACTCTCAATGTTTATGCAGATACCAGGCTGGGTGCAACTATTGATCTGCACAAAGTCTATATGTTGGCATATAGAGAGGCTGGATTGGTGGGCCAAAGCCAATTGTATGAGGTTCATCAAGACTAGGTGCTAGATCCTGAATTTGCAACAACTGCAGGCAGCACTGCAAGCTAGGGGCAGAGTGGCTGGAAAACAGCCAAGCTAAGAAAGACCTGGGGATGTTGGTCGACAGAAGCTGAACATGAGCCGGAGGTCACCAAGAAAGCCAATGGCATCCTGGCCTTTATCAGCAAGAGTGTGACCAGCAGGACCAGGGCAGGGATTGTCCCCTGTACTTGGCACAGGTGAGGTCACAGTTCAAGTTCTGTGATGGGTTCTGGGCTTATTAGGAAGAGAAATTGGGTTTGCTGGAGTATGTCCGGAGAAGGACAATGAAGTGGGACCTAGAATGCAAATCTTATGAGGCACTGCTGTGGGAACTGGGGTTGTTTAGCATGGGAAAGAGAGGGAAGACCTTATCATTTTCTTTAACTACCTGAAAGCAGGTCTTAGCCAGGTGGATGCTGGCCTCTTTTCCCAAGTACCAGGTGATAGGATGAGAGGAAGTGGCCTCAAGTTCCACAAGGGGAGTTTTAGATTGATATTAGGGAAAATTTCTTCACAGAAAGGGCTGTCAAGCACTAGAACAGGGTGCCTGGGGAAGTGATGGAGACGCCATCCTTGCAGGTATTTAGAAGACAGGCAGGTGTGGCATTTAGGGGCATGGTTCAGTAGTGGACTTGGCAGTACTGGGTAAAGAGTTTGATTTGATATTCTTAAAGGTCTTTCCCAAACTAAATATTTCTGATTCTGCAATTTTGTGAAATCTTTAGAGTTTTTTGTTAACATTAGCAAATTAGTAATTTGCTAATGTTAAGTTATTCCTATTATTTTTCACTTATTACTGTTCTCTACTGATCTTTTTGTTTGTTTGTTTGTTTTCTTCTCATTGCATTGTTATTCTCCTAGATATAGTAATTCTTCAAAATCTTTTCTTGCTATTCATTTTTCTAGCAGAGCCACAATAGAATCAATACCTAAGGGGTATTTGAAATTATATTAAAAATTGCAATATTACACAGTCCATTTAAAATAAAAAAGAGTCAATGCTGTATTATTTCCTTTATATTTTCTAGTATTTTCTTTCTTTTGCTTTATAGTTGGACCATAAATCTTGGACAGCTGTACAGAATGAACAATGCATAGGACAATATTTGTCACAGCATGACCTAGGTCTATGTAGGATTATGAGCGTATGTCTTAACAGTGAGATATTCAGTGGAAAAACTTATTTCGTGTGGTCTAATTTTCCATATGTCCTGCCCAAAGCTGAATGACTTGGCAATCTGAACATAAGGTTTATTAGGAAGTACAGAAATATCTGTTCTTTCATACTTATCCTAAGATACCCCTGATAACAGCAAAATAGTTCTTGTTATTCATGAGACATAATTTGGCCCTCAAAAGGCTGTAATGTTTACATAACTTTTTGCGCTGTATTTGCATACTTTTAAGGCATTAAGTTTAAAAATCATAATGGGAAAAATTATGTAGCCATATATTATGCTGAAAAAAGTTCTATCTGCCGTCACTATGCCAACAATATTTGTGATATGGATTCAGATATATCAAGAGAAAATAAGTTTTATTAAATTAATTAATCTTGTTGCTCATGACAATGATGAAAAGATGAAAAAAAAACCCCAAAATTTTGTATTCTAATCTTCTGTCTATGTCAGAGCTAGACTTCAATATAATAGCAGTCCTTGCAGCACAGGTAATCCCTAGAGGAGCTTTCCACAGCTTCTTGCGTAGACAAATTATTTTCATAGTGAAACCATTGATTTTTAGTTTATACGTACCATGTGTCTTGTTCTGCAAGAATTCATTTGAAATATATGAGATTCAGACTACTTGGGAGACAGTCAGACAGCTCTTTCAAGTGAATAAGTAACTTCACTTACCTGAAAAATATATCAGGACAGACATTAACAAAATAAATAGGATAGACAGCCACAATTTGTGTTACGTGTACCACCTGGGAGGAACCACTGAAGCAAGGGAAATAGTGTGACAGCTGGGTGTTGTTTTGGTTGTTCACCAAAAAGCCATTTTACATATCTCTCTATCTGTCACTCATTCTATCTGTTATTTATGCAGATTCATTATTCAAATTCCATCATTAAATTTAAAGACTATTTAACTTACTATATATAAAATGAATCATTATTATAGGTACATCAGGCATAAGAATAATTAGATCAAATGAAGGGATCCACCGGGTAAAACTTTCAGGGCACAATTCATCTGATAAGCTTTAGATGTCTATTTTCAGAGATAATCAGACAACTTAAAGTGCCTTTATCTTTATTGACCATGGAGCCAGTCTTGAGTATTTGACCTTGAAGTAGATAATTTATACCACAGAAAAGCACTGGGATTTATCTAGCTTGTTGTGGGTTTCTCATATGAACACTGAAATATCTGAAATTATCCTCTTAGATCTTCCTTAGACTATGGAAATGTTGTCATTTTACTCAAATGAATCTAGTGTGAAAAGAGTCTCCTAGTTGTCTAAATTTAATCAAATTTAGCCTTAAACAAAAATGTAGATATGTAAAACTAGGTGAGATAAAGCCCCACCAGGGGCTCACATCTTTTTCTAACCATAGAGAAAATTACATGAGGACATGTAGTAGTCAGTATCCTTATATCTGAAAGAAGTATAAGAAATATTTCTTCATTTCAATCACCAACAGTCGTGCTCTGGGAAGGAACAGATGTCCAATTTACACAAAAATCCTGTCAAAACTTTTCAAATTACCTGAGAATTTTATTTGGTCTTTAACTAATAAGCATTTAATTGTTTGAATTCACTAAAATTCTCTGCTAAAGATATGTTTTCATGCATTGCAAGGAGTAAAGTCTGGATAACAGGTTATCTTTCTCCTAACTAAAACAAAAATGCTATCTTAGGACTGAAATGAAAAGATGAGATCATTTGATAAATACTTTTCAACTAAATTACACTGTTAAAAAGTTTTATACACTAATTTAGCAACTTTTAACAGTGGAAGCAAATATAATTTAAAGATAGCTAGCACATAGATTAACTAAGACTTTTAATATGCTCTTTATTTCAGTTATAGTCATTAAAAAGTTGAAAGCAATGGGAGATCATATATGGACAGATTTTTTTTTCTTTCTTATACTGAAAATGAGCCTGACCCAAAAAACTCCATGAAAACTATCTTAAAACCTGTTCAGTTTTGAAGTGGCTGATAATTTTGATCAGAATATATTATTTATTCAAAGTCAGAATTTTTTTGTAGTTGTTTTGATTTTTGTTAGAACATGTCTTTTTCAGTGAATGCTCATGTAAAATAGGAGATTTGTTATTAACACAAGCAGTGTAATTTGTTTTCTAAATTACAAATTCACTTTTGTCTTTTAACCAAAGGGATATATGATAGTTAACTCTGACCAGCCAATCACAAACATGAATGGTCAAATCATTTATCTGCTTGTTTACACTTATTTTACATTTCCCATTGAAAATTCATGCTTTGTTACTGATTAGATGTCTTGGTTTGGAAAGATGGGTATCTGCCAGGGAAAGCGGGAGCTTCCCATGAAATGGAAAATGTAAACCCTCTCTCTCCAAATTATTGTAATTGTGCCATTAAGGGCTTTCAGGCAAAGATATGGGAATAGGAATAACAGTTGTTTACTAGGAATATTAAAAATACAAATGTAGCAGTAAAAAAAACCCAAACAAACAAAAAAGAAACAAAAAGCAAACAAACAAAAAACTAAAAACAAGCAAACAAACAAAAAAATCCTAGAAACCCTGAAAGAGTCAGAATAAAACCTGACACCCTGTTGGTCAGGGTGTTGGAAGCAGTCCAAATAAATCGTCCTGGAGTAACAGATGTGGTTCTGTTGTAGTAGAAATAGTCCTGTAGAAAGAGTCCAGTGGTGGTGAGATGAGTACAGTCTTCCTCTGGAATCCAGTGGCAAAACAGGCTGTCCTGCAGTTCTGAACTGCAGATTTTATCCAGGTAGGAATGCTGGGCTTCTCCCACTGGGTGAAGCATGTCACAATGGGGTGATGTAATTTTATCAGACATGTGGTGAGCCTTAATAGCCCATTACCGGAAGATATCCCCTAGAAGGAGGATGAGTCATGGAAGAGGTAAGAACACTGCTCCACCTGGTTTTAACAGCTGGCCTATTAACAGAAGGCACCCACCCCCTCCCCCCCTGGAATTATGAGGAATGGGTTATACAAGAGATAAAGAAAAAAACACCTCCCCAACCAGTTTGAACAGACAGAAAATAGAATACACATTTTTGGTTACATATTGCAACATTAGATCAGTGAAAGCAATTTTATTACCAGAGGGTTAAAGCATTCACAGGAGTTATTTCGAGATCCACTGCAAATTTATTGTAGACAGCTAGGATGAACCTAAGTTGCAAGACTTATAGCTGAGTAATTAGAGTACTCATCTTCAAACTGAAACAAATTTCTATTTCACTTTCAGTGTCAGTGACTGACTAATATCTGTTTTCATGTAAAGGTCATACTTTTTTTCAATGCCAGCAAGTTCTGTTAGAAAGGAAAGCCATTCACCCACTCGGGTCACAGTTTTGATTTCGAATGAGTTCTATACGAAGCCACAGGAGAGTTAATTCAGGCACGCAAGAGTGCTTGAATATGTTCCTCTTAATTATGCAAATTCCTAGAAAATTAAGTACTCTTACAATTTTACTGGTTTTTATTTCACTTTCTGAGCCTTTCAGTATTATCACTTGGAAATACAGGAAGGATGTTCCCATAAGAAAGATCAGAAATTTCTCATAGGAATCCAAAGCCCTTGCAGCAAAGATGATTTTTGCATTGAAATTAACTCATGGAAAATTGCATGGTTTTGCAAGTTTCGAACTGAAACATGAATATCTCACAGGAAAATAAAATTCCAATTACCCAAAATAACTCTGGAGCATGTCTGTTTGCACCTCACTTAATTTATGATATTTCAACAGAAAAATTAACAGTTATTACACAGAGAGAACAGGTCTGTTCTCACAGAAATATGATAAAGAAACCACTAGCATTGGCAAAAACTATAATGACTGAAATTTTCATAGTTTTCAGATTTGGATAGGCAACATCACATTGTTAGTATCAATGGCCCTGCCCCAGTCTTATGGCTAGAAATGCAAAATCACATTTTTCTGAGAAAAAATTTTCCTGGATAGAAAGAAAACTAGTACATACTGCTGTCCTTTGATAACCAGCCTGAAGGAGCCACAAGCCTAGTGCTAATGCCAGCAACCAAAATGTCATTTGAGAAATGCAACTTTTCTTCATATAGCAAGCAGATAGGCTTGTCCACATTTTTAATTTGTCATATTACCATTAATGTGCCTTTTTATCTCTAGACATACCTTCATAATCCTGTCAAAACAGTTAAGGCGCAATGCATGTCCTCTCCTGAATTTAAGAGCAGCAGTGTGCCTTTGTCTTTCTACAGCTTGTGTAAGATATAGGGAAAACCATTATGTCTTTTCTTTTCCCCCACTTCCTAGAGCATAATATCCATGAAACAAAGAAATTGAACCTAATCTTTTACCACAAAACTCTTAATATTTTACCAGTATAATTATGCTGGCATTATAGTCAACTATTTTGATTTCAATGATTTGACAAGCACAAGAAGTTACACTGGCCAAAGCATAAAATATTGTGATAACTATATCTGCTTCATGGTTTTCCCAGGATAAGAGGCTGATAAAGACACATTCGCTTTCTTATGCTGATCTAACAGAAGGAGCCTCTCGGTTGCTCTACATAACTCGCAGTAAGGAAAACCAGCTTCTTTTCAAAGGAAAAAGGTAATGTTTCAAAGCCGGTACTATTTGTTTCAGTGAATTAGATTTTAGTGTCAATAGTATAATACAATATACATCTTAGTGAGGCAGCTGTAGATCAGGTAGGATATTTCCTTAGAAAGACACACGTGTACTGTTTCAGAAATTACCACTATTCCATTGGGGCAGGAAGGAAACAAGAAAGGGAGGGAGAGAAGACTGGAGGAAGAGAGGGAGGGTTTGTCCACAAACACAATATTTTTATTTGTAATAAGACACATATTTTTCATTTATCTCAGAGAACTCAAGATACTCCATAATATTTCTGAGAAAAAAAAAGGTTCTCTCCTTCTTTTGTTTTCCAAGGAAAAAATCCCACAGATGATATTTTTAGTTCATCTTAACCTTTAGAGATGCTTACACTTCCTTAGTGACCCCACTTAACCGGCTTTCTAACTCATGTCTCCTGCTGATACCTCCAGCAAAAAGCAGTTGGTGGCTTCATTTGCAGAGTAATAAATGCTGTCTCCCAGCCTGCAAAAAACTGATTGAAATAGATTACCTCCCAACAGTGCTTGTTAGCTATGATTGACATATCAATATGAGAGACTTTTCTTTTCAACTCTGTCCACCCTCAATTTCAAACAGAAACACATTTTAAAGGCACTGAAAATAACTAATATAAATTCTTTCTGTAAAGATTGCTATGGGTTTTCATGTCTCAGCATTATAATTTCCTCCTCATTTATCTCACTTCTTTTTCTTTTTTTTTTTTTTTTTTTTTTTTCTAGAAATGTGTAAGGGAGAAGCAGGTCCTAATATTCTCAAGCTTGCTCCATATTAAAGGATATTTTAACTGCCCTTTTAAAAAGAGCAAAACCATGACTTATTGTTGTCAGTTTTCTTTCAATACACCAAGTTCAGAATCCATCCAAGAACTGATCAGTAAACAAATGAAATACATGAGATGGGACAATTATCCAAATTTACTTTAGTATTGCTTGACAGATAACACAGATAAATAAACCAAATAGGACAAAGGTACAGGCAACTATTAAGTCCAAAATCTGTGTAATACAATGACCATCTTTTATTTGAGACATTTACTTAACACCTTCACTGACAAAACCTTCCAATGAACGGTTATCTTTCACATAGCTCAGCTGGTTTACCAGCTGGCAACTGTGCAGCATATTTTGGAAGTAGGATTAGAAATCTTGGTGACAGCTCCGTATTATAAACTACCATCCCCACAGCCAGAAAGAAGTCTGCACTTTCAGCTGAAATTTATTGACAATTTCAGCTTCAAGGCTAATGCTGTGTAGGCTCTACTTCTGTGACACATTTCTGCACAATGTGCTCTTTACTCATTACCAGTTCCTGATCCTGAAAACTCATTAACTTCCAGCACTACAGGGAAAAAAAGTGCCTTGAGTGCCTTGTAAAATGTTACAGGTGTATTCATGTGAATCAGAGTTAACATTTAAAACAGCCAGAATACATTTGCAGGAGGAGCTGGGGAATTCCCACTTCACTCATCTTACACTTACGTACAAATTGTAAGATCCAAACTTCTCACTCAGTTGCCACCTAACTCAAGACAAACTCCGGTTACTTCAGCTCTTTTCCATTCTATTTTGAAAACCAGCCAGCCCAGAATGCTGTCATTTTCAAAAGAATGATTGGTTTTCACAAGACCTCTGAAGGAGAAGCTACTGGTCCCACTGATGCTTTGTTTTATCTAATGGTACAGTACATATCAAAGGTTTATCCCAGACTAGAGAAGTACAAGCTTCTGTTTCCCAGGGGGTCTCTCACAGCTCTCTGATAGCGTGTGCAGGGCAGAAAGCAGAGTGAAGAGTCCTGTGCTGGAATTATTTCTTTCTTAGAAAACCTGGAGATCTGGTAGATCTTTCCCTGGAACATTTACCTACTTCACTCTAAGACTTGTTTCCTGTTCAGGGAAATGTTTATGTGACTTTTTCCAACCACTATTTAGTGGAAAATGCACAGTCCCTGAATCATGCCTGAAAAGCTGTCCAATAGCTAGAAGACCAATCCCCGGCCACTCATATATGGACTCTTGCTGCTTTTTTGTCCCTTCTTTCTGGTCTAGTGCAGTATAGATTTTTGACACATAGTGAAAGAAATTCAACAAAAAGGGAAGTGCTCCTCTGTCGCGGTGTCCACTGTGCGCGTAGAAGTGCTGGCCCACAGGCTAGCTCAGTCCCATACCACGGCGCACTTGCTTTTAGGTCGGAGTCGCTAGTTTGACTAGCTCCCTCCTCCCTGTGGTATCTTAGCTCCCCACACCCTGTGACGGACTTGATGGTAGTCACGACCATGGCGACGGATAGAAAGGTGACTCTCTGAGCAGGGTTAACAGGGTTTTATTGAGGGGGAGACCAAATGGGAGCTCCACACCTGACCACTGCTGCTTAGGAAAGACCCCGAACAATGGTTGTGCAGTAACTTTTAAATGGGGGAGGACCAAGAGGTGGTAACAACAGATTAACCAACCAGGCTAGCTCAGGGTGGAACTAGGGGTGTGAACTTTCAACAGGGGAACCACTCCTCGATGGGGGAAGAGGGATTTCCTGGGCACCAGCCTATCACTTGACACCCTCCCTGGATCTTTCCAGAATCTGGGGAAGGGTCCCAAAGTTACAGACAGGGTGCCCAAGGAGAGAGAGAGAGGAGTGAGAGCAATATATAACAAACATAAGGGGTAAGAACCATTGAGAAGAATGGGGGTACAGAGAACGAACCATTTTTCAAAACTTCCTATAAAAAACTGTAAATTAATTATATAAAACACTTAAAACCTAACAGAATAACTTTTGCACCACCACACTCCTCTTATCTGCAGTCTAGTGACCACATGAGTCTTCCAGAGGGTGGCAGTTTGAGTACCCTCTGGCAGAAAAAGCATTGACCTCAAGTGTAAATGCTCTAGTAAAAGAGTATTCAATCCAGTAACCAAAAAAGCTGCATAAAGGAAAACACCAAATCTTCCCTTTTTAACCATACTTAGAGAAGGGGGTTAATTAAAAAAAAAAAAAAAAAAAAAATTGCTTTGGTTCAGGTGACCATTATGAAAACTTGTAATTTGATTATGGAATGGAAGAAGGTGGAGAGATTATCACAATGTAGTAACTGCACACAGACACCCCTACCCCATATGGAGTTTACCTGAGGTGGAGTTAACTTTCCCCCCAGCACTGTAGCATTCCCTCACAGTGCTGTACTGTGTTTGGATTCTAAAAAGGTGTTGATAACACACCAATGTTTGGCTGCTGCTGAGCTGTGCTGACGTGCCACCAAGGCTGTCTCTCCAACATTCCCCCTTTCCAAAGGCCATCTGGCTGGAATGGGCAAGAAGCTGGAAGGGACAGAGACAGAACAGAGACTGAACAAAGAGATACTCCATACCATAAGGCATATGCTGATCTATAAAAAATAGGAGAAAGAAAGAGGAGGGAGCATTCATTATTTACGACACTAATCTTCCATACCAGCCACTTCACATACTGAAGCAGTACTTCTCAGTAAGAGGCTGTACATCACCTGAAGATGGGAAGTAAAAAATACATATTTTGTTTTCCTTTGCTTCTGTGTGTAAACTTTGCTTTTGTGTTATTAAACTGTCTTTATCTTGACCCATGAGGTGTTTTGCCATCTTATTTTTTCCCCTCCTTCCCAGCTGACAAGCATTGTGGCCACCTGGCATCCAACTAAAATCAACTCACCATACCCTTCCCTCCAAAACAAACAAATCAACCAACCACAAGAAAAGCAGATAGGAATTGTGTGAGAAATTGAAATTAGCTGCTGATTTTTTCTTTAGAGTAAAATATTGCAGAATTTAAAAAAAAAAAAAAAAAAAAAAAAATCCTTACTCAGACTATAGGAAAATATGAGTTAAGGAAACATTTTATTTGGTGGGAGACTACTTCATCAGTAGGCCGGAGAAAATTGAATACATGTTGACCCAGCTGCTACTGAAGCCTGGAAGCTTTTTGAATATTTCCTACAATTACACAAATCTCATCTGAGGAACTACAGATTTAAAAGAGTAAAATCCTCTGAAGAATATTTCCCCAGAGGCATTTATTCCTAACAGAAATTATTCCTTCAGATGTTTGAGTGAGTTTACTCCAGAGAAGTTTGGGGGTTTTTGCACAAACAAAATGCTGCAGAATAAAAAAATGTTGCTAACCACAGGTAGTAGTTACTATTATTCCATAACCTTTCCACTTTTTCAGTACATTCATTCCCATGATGCTGAGGTCTGATAAATTGTATTCCATTTCTTAAGAAGTAGCAAAACTTTCAGGAAAAAAAAAAAAAAAACCCAAAAAAAACCCCCACAACCATGCACAGGGACTGAAATTGTTCATATACAGATGAAAAAAAAAAAAAAAATCTTGCAAAAATAATTAAAGCTGGTCTGCACACAGCTGCATGTGAGTGATTCTGTTTAGAAAGAACAGGTTTGTCTCCAGGGGAAAATAGGTCCCACAGGTCTACTGCTCATCATTTAGATACACTGTTCCACACCTGCAGCTCTTCTATATTCTGATATATGATTTATGTGTATCCAGCAATACTTTTCCTAAAGTAATTTAAAACATAACCAGAAAATCGTACTTGCCAAAATGACTGTTACGGTATAATAAGGAAGACTGGAACACATTTTCTGAAAAATCGGTTAATGAAGAGTGAATGGGGATGTCTGCATGCATACATCAGAAGAAATAGAATAGGGCTCAGGGCTTATTCACAGGAACAGAGCTTTCTGAATGGCCTCCGTTAATGGCTACCAGATCATCCATTCATTTTCTATCATCAGGATCCCAGCAGGAGAAGACGTATCTGTAACTTACATGTAGTCCCCTTCCTAAAAGAAATCTTGGAGACATGAGGAGGATTTGACAGCTTATGTCCCTTTTCCACCATGTCATCACAATGGAACCTGGAATTCACATCCGGATTAACCTCAAGGTACCTGGCTGCTGGATAGGCTCCTTGGCCTCTGCACATCCTGGTGGTTCTGAGCATGAGACTGGGAGAGAGTGAGGGTAACTGAGGGAAAGATAGTTTGTTTCAGGTTTTATTTTAAATAAATTGCCTCACACTCCTAATAATATCTGGCAGGCTATTTCCTACAGGGCTAGTGCATGGTGACAATAGTATTTCCTGCAAACACTGTGGCACATAATTGTGCTAAGGCGTTATAAATCACAAACACAAGGAGGCTTCAAAAAACTTTTGGCTAGACAGAGCACTTGACATCAGTTTCTCAACCATATGGGAACAAATCCAGCTCTGCAGAAAGGCATGCGGACTTCTTCCAGTAAAGAGAGAAAAGTGTTCCTTCCTGATAAACCAAAAACTAAAGGACTGTGAAATATGCAATTGGGGAAAATGCACTGGGAAAACAGAAATACTAAAGTGAAAGAGTTATAGTAACAGTTGAAGTACAGATAATTTTCTCTTCAACATTCATATACTTTCTACCAGTATTCTGAACAATTCTGTAATATAATTTAAGAATTATTTAAAAAAAAAAAAAATGCAAATAAGAATTTCAAGAGAGAGGAATTATGTAAGTAACAGAGAAAATGATACCTGTTAGGGAATTGGTGTCAGAAGGAACTAGAGCTTATTCCTCTAGTTTCAAATCTTAGTTCAACCCACACAGATTTTGCCTATTCCTAAATAGAAGATATTCCTTAGAAGCATAGGGATTTCTTTCCCTAGGCTCCTCACTTATTTTCCCTGACAAGATTTTCATCAAAGTGCTAAGTGTTAAATTTTTGGGAAGTGTTTAGAGTTTTCCAAACCTAGCTAGCCAAATAAATAATATATTATTGAGAAATTCTGATCATCTTTAGTGCAAATGCTACTTTGCAGTCTTTGAAGCATATTTATTAAATTGTTTAAGATACGGTAATTTCAAATTTGTCACACTGTAACAGGACTTTTTTTCCTGTGCAAAGCAAAACACTTTTATTGAAAAAATTTCAAGAACATATACTCATTCAATTTCTGAAACAAAATTAAGATATTGTTCAGACTATTTTTCAGCTTCCATGAATAAGAAATATATTGTAAAAGTTGTTAGGTTGCTTCTAGGGTTTGTCTTTTTTTTTTTTTTTTTTTTTTTTGAGGCTCCAGCCACATTGCCAGTAGAGCATTAAATCTCAAATAATGTTTCTAATGATAACATATCTTAATTTAAAAAAAAATATTAAGGACATATAACATTGTAATTTTTAAAACCACTTAGCTACATACTATGCACTAAAAAATAAAAATCAGAATATACTCAGGAGACAGGTTTCTTCCTGGCCTTCTGGAAAGCCTAATCCATACAAATGCTTCTCTCTCACAAGCTACTAAACAAGGAAAGAAAGAACAACTCTGATATGATAGAATAGATTTAAGTTCCTTCTACCATTTTATTTCCTAGTGTTTCCTTCAATGTAATTCAGGCTATAACGTATTATAAAGGCCTCTGACACAGATTTGCTAAGAATCTTAGTTCCTAAAAAATATTAGTCCAGCACAGCCCAATAAATGGGAATGAGTCCTTGTGAAGAGAGAAGGAATATGATATAATCATCTAAGAATAACTTTGTGGTGTTCCTGAGATTAACAAGTCAGGGGACAGAACCACTCCTATCTAATGAATACACACACATCCTAACACTATGAAAGTTAGTAAGTTTAAGGAAGATTCAAGAATCTTCAAACAACCTCCTCATTGAAGGTAGGTGAGACAGTAAGATCAAAATCAAACCCCTGTCATAGCCAGACAGAGAAATATTTCTGGACTGTTTTGGGTGATAGGTTGGTTGGGTTTTTATTGTTGTTAATAATAGTTTGATATCCGAGAAAAGGAGGTAAATATGTGCTTTTAGTTGATTAATGAGATATATGTAGAAGTCTGGAAAACACTGAATTTTCACAAAATTACACAAAAGAACATGTAATTTCAGGAATCTCCATACTCGTTCTTAAATGGGGTAACATATAATCATAGAATCATTAAGATTGGAAAAGATTTCCAAGGTCATCAAGTCCAACAGGAAATCCTCTCCACAAACATTACTACCCTATACTGATATATTTATGATATATTTATGATTGAGATAGATAGATATAGATATAGATATAGATATAGATGATATAGATATAGATATAGATATAGATATAGATATAGATATAGATATAGATATAGATATAGATGTAGATATAGATCAATAGATAGATAGATATTTGACTTTCTTTCCCTGGTGAAGGTTTGGGACATTTATCTGGAAACCCTATAACATTAGAAAAAGACTGACCTGACTGACATTTGTAATTAGGATAGTTAAATTGATCCCAATAAGCGGTGGAAAAAAATTATTTTTTTTTCTTCAACCCCTGTAGCGGCTCTGTCTCTCTCTCGGAACCCGTGCTCTGTTTCAGCTAGCTTGAGAGAGAAACCACTTCATAAGGAATCTTCCTTGCAGGTCCTTAAAGCTACCCAGAGGCAAACCTTGGTTCTTTAGAGAGAAAATGCATCCGTCAATGGACGAAGGAAAGAGTCTGCTCTTTGTCCAGGGGGGATTACAGCTTTATTCAGGGGTCCTGCCCCTGCAGAATCCGGACCTCCATCTGGTCCCCATCCCCGGTAGAAGAGAGTGAGCCTCCAGCCATCTGAGGGCTTTTTCCCGGGGGGACAGGCCTAGAGGCAGGGACAAGCCACTACCCAATCAGGGACAAGGTGGGAGTGGAACAGAGCTGGGTTACATTCCAGTGTGGGGGGATGGGCGGGGTGGAGGAGCAGGGAGGGACAAACCACACAATACAGTTTCCAGGGGAATAGAAGAAACATTACAAACCCAATATAAAAATGAAATACAATATAAACCAAATTAACGCACTACAACAAACCCCCTTGTGCAAATATCTGACATACTTCACTTAAGCAAAATTGCATGAACTTGGATGTCTGCCTTTCCCAGTATGCCCAATGCAAATGAGGTGAAAAGAGGAGGTGAAGGAATTCCCTGGTGTGATATGTATTTTATGGAGATATTGAATTTCTTTCTTAGCACTTAAAAACTTTTGTTTAGCTTGAATAGCTTCTTCTTTGGTTAGGGAAGAGAGAAGGAGCCTAGGTCCACTATGCACTGATACACAAATGGAGATGAAGAAAGTTCAGTACAATATAGACTATTATTTTAATTTTTTCACTGTAGTAGAGCCCAGAGGTCCAGTCAAGGATCAGAGGCCCATTTTTGTGATGAATAAAAAGACAACCAAGATCTTTTCCAAAAGCAAGTAAAGACTTTTCCAGTTATTATCAGCAAAAGTCAACTTCTGTGTTTCCAAAATAATAAAATTCAAAGTTACTTCAGTACATATTACCTAGATCCAAGAGGTCAATAAGATTCAGGTTACTGGAAAAAACCCTCCTTTGGCTTACAACCAAATAGTTTCATACCTTCTAAATTCCCATTGATGCTGCCTTTAACTTACTACTTTTTCCAAATTTTTGCTATTTGTATTTATGACAGTAGATAGGAATATATAAAGTGTAATTTAAACCAGCATTTGGGGATGGTCTCTTCTCTTACTTGAATTCTTACAGAAACTCAATATCATTTCACCGTGTATCAGTGAAAATATTCCAAAATTTAATGAATATATTGCAGTTTATATTCATTTGTCGCTAGAGTTTCTCTGTATGCAGTGCCTTAATCCATTTAAAAATTATAGCAGAGTCTTTTCTAACTGAATCAGAGATAGTTCTCAAAGCTGATTATAAAAGACTTCATGGTGCATTGTAAGAAACTGAATTAATTCATCCATGAGTGATTATTCTTTGTGTTCTTTGGTGTTACAACATGATAAGGAAATACTTTTTGGGTGCAAATAGAGGAAAACCTATCATAACTGAGAGAAGTCATAAAGGCATGCATCTAGTTATGATCTAGCGCCATTAAGTCACTCTGCCTCAGTCAAAATTGATCTGGACTGACTTCTCTTCTCTGTCTGGACTGACTTCTCTGTCTTGAATTTGACACTGACAGCCCCTAATTTGAGTTAGAAGTGGGTTTTGCACAAGAAAATTCAAGTACTTTATAAGAATTTACTGCTGCACACAATTGTTTTTCAGATTTTATGTCTGCTCAGGGGAATGAAATAAAGAAATTCTAATTAATCACATATATATATATCCCCCTAAGATCACCTTATATTTATATAAGACATTTCTCCATAAAATACATTAAGTCAAGAGTATTCTGCTTTCTGAGGTGTTGTCTTGTAAACTTGACCTTGTTGCTGATTTATGTATTGTACACTGAGGAGTGAAAATGCTTCAAATATTAATCTTCAAGAACAAATGAATTTTCAAACATATGCCACGCACTCTCAGATTTCTTGGAAGCTTACACCACTTTTCTATATTGTACATACATATGGCTTAATTGCTTGGTAGTCCATGGCATGCTAATAGAGTATCAATCTGACTACAGAACCCTTTGAACTAACATTGGTGAACATATTGGAATGTCTCCACAATTTTTCCTAGAGAGTAAATTTAATTCTAATTATAAAATCAATGTAATATTTTGCAAATCTTTTATTTATAATGCAGTCATCTCTGCTACTTGTGGGGTTGTTAGCATTTCATAGAGATCACTGAAGACATGTAACTTCAGCTATTAGTTTCAGAGGTCATTGCACCAGCACTTGATTTCCTGAGGAAAAATACAGCTGCTGAAAAGCTCCTGTGCTCATACATTCTTAAGTTAATGTAATGCAGAATTGATAAATACATGAAAAATCAAGTTGAGGAAAAAAGACTGCATCAGAATATTCTGAAGAAGTTCTCTGTGGTGTTTTCCACTATTTATGAGAGTTCGGAAAGCAGTCAGGTATTTGTGAAAATGTTCATGAACTTTCAGATTGTTGTAATGCATTAATTGGGTTTATATTGTGTTTTATTGGATTTGTAATCTGTATCGTGGTTTTTCCTTACTCATCTGTAACCTAACTCTCTTTCACTCCCACTTCTCCCTGATTGGGTGGTGTCTTGTCCCTGCCTCTGGGCCCTGTCCCCTGGGGAAAAAGCCCCCGGATGGGTGGGGCCGAGCTCTCCCTGGCACCGGCAAGCTATTGGGAAGATCTCCAGCCAAGCAGGGCAGGACTGGAAAATAAACCAATATTTTCCCCCTGGACAAAGAGCAGGCTCTTTCTTTTTGCCATCTTCGGTCATCTAGTCTTGTGGAGAAATACCACAGCTGGTGCCTTATGTGTGGCTCGAAGCCACAAAAGATTCCCAAAAAGCTGGAAGAACCACTCAGGGAGCATGTGGCCAAGGAATCCCACGCAGAGACAGACCCGTCAGGCTTGGCATTTGCTGTGGAGCCTCCGGAACACAGGATTCCACAGGCCAGGGCTGTAGTTTTTTCCTTTGGACTCAAAAAACCCATCGGAGTGCTGCAATGAAGCCCCCCGAATGTCAAGGCTGCTCCCAGAGAAGGTGACCACATGTGTGTGGAAAGCTGGCCCTGGGAACCGAGACTGGAAGCTCTTTTTGCACCAAAAAGGGTCAGTCTCAGGCAAAAGGAGTGATTGGGAAAGAAGGAAAGGAACACTGGATTTTCGGTGAGTACTGCTTTTGGTTTTTTAAGGGAAAATCTTTTTAAGGGGCATTAAACCTCAGAGAAAAGAGTTGCTCCTTTCACAGAAGGTTTTTGCTTTCAGAGAAAAAAACCCTTCAAAGTGCTTTCTTTCCGCAGCCTGGGGGTGGGTGGAAAAGGAAACTGTTTCCCCTTTTTGGGCTTTTTTTTTTTTTTTTTTCTCTCCAGCAAGGTTTTTTTTTTTTCCTTTCAGGTTCTCAGTCACAGTTAAAAAGGGGACAGAGAAACTTAAAATCTGAGCCAAAAATGGGTGCTAGGCTATCTGTGTCTCAAAAAAAGAGCCTATTATCAGATTTTAAGTGTCTCAGATGATGGAAAAACCCATTTTTCCAAGAAGCAATTAAAAAGTTTCCTTCAGTGGTTATTTGCTCAATTTCCAGACGTACCATCTGAGCAAATAAGCTCCCCAGAATTTTGGGAAACTGCTGTAAAAAAATTGTCTCAATCAAGCTCCCCTAATGAAAAAGAAAATGCAAATTTTGCTCTTTGGAGCTTGCAGATTTTATTTGCATTGCAAAAAAAAAAAAAAAAAATGAATAGGAAAAAAACCAGTTCCTTGTGGATTTTCCCCAGTCTCCTCAGTTTCTCCCTATCCTGATCCCAAAATCCCTTCCACAAAATCAAATATTCCTCAAGAAACCCCTAAACTTTCCCCAAAACTCCCTTCTTCCCCAGTTTGTAAACCCTGGGTTCAGGTTGCTTTAGCAGGCAGTTCAAGTACAAAAAAAACCCATCTTAGTGAATCCCAAACTAGTCTTAGTTCGAAAGGGGGGTCACAAGATGGAGGGGACTACTTTGTTCCCCAAAATGGCCGAAACCATGTGCTCTTGAGTCAGGGGGAGCCTCTCTCTTTGTTTGTCCCTCCTTCCCGCAATCCCTTCCTCTCACCAGACCCCTTCTTCCCTTCAGTGCAGCCCCCGGCACTGCCCTCTCCTCTGACTCTGCCCCCTACCCTCAAACCTCCGCCCTCCAACTCCACCCCATGTGACTCAGGCCTCCAGCCTCTCCCTGCCCCTGGTTCCCATGGTTCCCCCACCCACAGTCCCAGTTCCCACGCCCCTGGGAAACAAGAAGTCCTCATGATCTGTTCACCTGGGGTCGTGGGTACGCCTATGTGTCCACTCCCCCAGGTCTCAAGTGGGTGCCAACTGAGTGGGTGAAACCTTTCATCCCTAGAAGTGCAAAGCCACCTGCAGAAGCCCCACAAGTGGCCAGTGCTTCCTGAAGGCGGAGAAAGCGACGAACCCTTTCCTTCAAATTATCCTTTTCCCTTAACAGTGTTTTTCTGGACAGTTTGTTTGCACTGGATGTCATTTTTTATTTTTCAGCTTTAAAGGTACTCAAGATCCGAACTCTGAGCATCTCCCATCGACTGAGCCTTCCTCCTTCTCAATTTAATAAGAAAGGGGGAGATGTTGTAGTGCATTAATTGGGTTTATATTGTATTTCATTTTGATATTGGGTTTTGTAATGGTTTCTCCTGTACCACCCTGTTCCCTTGGAAAATGTATCATGAGGTTTGTTCCTGCTCCTCTGCCCCGCCCTTCCTCCCACACTGGAATGTAACCCAACTCTGTTCTACTCCCACCTTGTCTCTGATTGGGTAGTGGCTTCTCCCTGCCTCTAGCCTCTTCCCCCTGGTTAAAAGCTCTGGGATCACGTGGGGATCTCTTTGGCTCTTGGGACCAGGACGGGGATGGGGACCGGACTGAGCTCCAGACTATGCCAGGGCAGGACCCCAGAATAAAGCTGTGATACACCCCCGGACCAAGGGCAGACTCTTTCCTTTTGCCATCGACGGACTCCTGCTCTCTCTAAAGAAAAAGGTTTGCAGCCTCCCTGGGATCTTTTGGGACCCTGAAGGGGAAATTCCTTCTAGCTTGGTTTCTCTCTCAAGCTAGCCAAGGCAAAAACAGAGCACAGGCTCCGAGGGAGAGAGAGAGCCACTTCATCTATGTTTCCATTTCCTTATCTCAAACAGCCTTTTTATCTGTCAGGTTTGAAATGCTTGGTCATAAATGTTGTTTATTTTATCCATCAAATCTTGACTTTATGAAAACTTTGTTCTTCCTTTCCTTTGGCATCAGTAATAAGTTGTCTGAAGTTTCACCTTAGTCACCTATTATTCACTCAAACCTTACCTCATTTTCTAAGTAAGGAGAGAAGATAACATTAATCATTCATTAAGCATCAGGCATATGTAGTACATATAGTTCTTCAGGTGCATATTATTTGAACCCCGACTTTTGATTTTCTGACTGACAAAATCCCTTTCAAGATGAGTGAATTTATTTCCTGCTGTTCCCAAAATTGATTGTTACCCAGAAAAACAAGTTAACTGACTATTGCCTTCCTTGATGAAATTTAAAATGAAAACATGATTGCCAACTCTCTAAATTTCTGAGGGAAAAGTCCAATTATTTTATGTTGTCAATTCAAAATAAATTTTGAAGTACATTTTAATGATGTGACTGAGATGTTTAAGAAACTTCCATGTAGCAGGATTTTTGGAGACAGACACAGAGAGGCCTGACAATGCTGGGAAAAGTTCTGTTGTTTTAGCACTGTCAAGGACGATGAGCCTGAGAACCAGGACCCTGAGCCTGAGAACCAGGACCCTGAGCCTGAGAACCAGCTTTTTCCCTCAACAAAGTGTAAACAGGTAACTGCAAAGGAATGCTTATGCAGATAACACTAGCCAATAGCGAGTAGTAAAATGCTGTGTGAACACCTTATGCACAAGAATGATATATGTATAAAAGAACCCTGTGTACTCTCAATAAACGAAGCATTCACCACTACTTCTGTGAAGAAGGTGTTTGACTTTGGCTGTTCCCCATGTTTTTGTTTTCATTTTGTTTTTCTTTTTTTCAAAAATCACCTTCAATTGGTGCCCGAACAGGGACCTTGGGGTGATGACCTGGAGGAGAAAATTAGCAGTGGGACACTGAGTGGCTGGACGCTGAACTCGCCAACAGATGCAGCTGCATTGAGGTGAGATCTCCGGAAAATAGCGGTCAGACGCTGATCTGCCGAGAGATGCATCAGCGTTGAGGCAGAGGCTCGCTGTCCTTGCAAAGAGTGCGAGGCTGAGCTGGTAAGGGGAACACGGGGCAGTTTCTTCAACAAAGGTAGAAGGCTCGAGTACTCACTTCCCTGCCCCATTGATGAGGCAAGCATGGAATGCGGATTTTGTACCCCAGGGAGATTTGATTGTTGGGTGAGAACTGTGTGTAATTATCGCTGTGTGCTGAATGGTACTGCCACTGTATGTAGCTGTATATTGCATATTGTTTTTTATATAGATGTATATGCATGTAGAGCTAGAGTATATATTAGTTTTAGTAAATTGACGATACGGGGATAAGGGGTGGAATGTCCTAGGGTAACTTTATGATGTTTGTATCCCCAATCGTCTGTTCTGTTTGTGCTGTATATTGAGTCCTGTGCCTTTAAGATTTGGTTCTAAGAGCAAGGAGAAGCACAGAGTTTGTTTTGAGAAAACTGCCTGACTCCTTGTCCTGGGGTGACTGTGTATCCCCAATCGTCTGTTGGGTGCAGGGGGGAGGGCAAGCACAGTTTGTTTTTCCCCAGGAAAACTCTGCTCCTCAGAGTGACCTTGAAGCGGGGGAGCTGGAACTCAGCAAGACTGAAGAAGCTCTGTTGTTTTTTTTTTTCCCCAGCAGTTAGTTAGTTTAGTGCTAGCGTAGTTAGACGCTGTAGAATAGCTGAAGCTTTTTTTTTGCTTTTTTTGCTTTTTTTTCCTTTTTTTCCTTTTTTTCTTTTTTTGCCCTCTCCTCAGAATTGTTCCAACCTCTCTGGACTAAGGACCTGGGGAAGCACCGGGGGCCTCCACAGGGGACCCACCCCACCAAGACCAGCCCTGCACATCTCCTTTTCTCCCAATGCCAGTGGAGACGGAGCGGTGGAGCACAGTGACGATCTTCAAGAGGAGAGACTTTCTTTAAGTTTGTTATCCCTCCGTAAGCGGCACGAAGCTCTTGTCATCGGGTATTGTGCTGGGAGTGCTTTGCCTGTTTAATAAACAGGTTTTTTCCACTTCTCTCTGAGGAAGTCTTTTCCTGAACCGGTTGGGGGAGGGGAGGGGGGCCCCTTGGGAGGATTTCTCCCAAAATCTGCCTGAAACCACCACACTCCTCCACATTCTTCTTCGGACGAGGTGTTCGGCGGAGGCTTGGAGAGACTGCAGGACAGAGATTTTTTTGCTTTTAGTTAGTTTCAGCTAGCTAAGGCAGAGAAGTTCCTTGGACTGTTTTTTTTTTTTTTTTTTCCTTTTTCTTGGAACTGTTTAAACCTGCTCTAGACTGAAAACCCAGGGGAGCACTGGGGGCTGCACCTGCAGCCCACCGGCGCCTGGACCTCGGCATTTTCAAGCAGCGCCAGAGGGACTGGGACTGATGAGAGACTGAGAGAGAGCCAAGCTCCACCCACGGCAAGGACTTTCTCAATTTGCCATCTCACTTCAGAAGGAGAGGTTTTATTGTTTCATATTATTCATTCTTTATACTTGTATGCACTTTATTTGTTTAGTGAAATAGTTTTTTCCACTGTTCTCCAAACAGGTTTTTTTTTTTGGACTGGTTGGAGGGAGAGGCCACTTGGGTTCCACTTCCCAGAGGCATCCTATACAGGGGTTTTCCCCCAAATTTGTCTCCAAACCAGGACACTGCCGCATTGAAGTTATTTACTCTCTGAGAGAGGAAAAACAGTAGCAGAAAAAGTACTGCAAAAGCTGATTAACTGGGCGTGGGGAAATGGACATTTAACAACTCCGCGGCACTGCGAAGTCGGGGAAGCGCCGCGGGAACCCTGCCATTCCCTCTGGCCGCCTCCGGCGCCCCGGCACCATCGCTGGCTGATGCCCGGCTCGCCGCTCCTGGCCCGTGGACGGCCCCCATCCCTCCGCGGCAGCGGCTCCATCGTGCCCGCCACCCCCACTGCCCCGCAGCAACAGGCAGGATGAGGAGGAAGCAGCCCCCGGGAGTCCGCACCGCCCCCCCCACGCTGCCGCCGCCATGGGCCAGGGCCGGGGCCGCCGCTACTCCCAATGCTGCCGCTCCCATAACGCATGCACCGAGTGTCGTCGTCGTTCCAGCTAAGCTGCTGCTGGAAAAACCCAAGAACTATCTACAATAAATGCTAAAAATCAGGAGGAGCCAACGTCTTTCAGCTCCCAGTTTACTGCAATACAACAATTGCTAGAACAAACTGCAGAAAGCAGTTCCCAGGCAACACCTTTGCCTGCCCCCCTCCCCCGTGACACGATGGTCAAAAATTATATGTGATGTTATACTAGAAGGACAGTGGGAACCTGCAGGACACATGGCATGTCCTGTAGCGTGTCCTGTCATGTTTAGAGATGGCAATCCTGTGTGTGAACAGCATGAATGGAAAATCTTGCAACAGGCAGAAAACCCACAGTAAAAGAGCACAGCTTGAAATCTGAAAAGTCCTCGAACAACATTAGATTGGACTCATACTGCAGATATACATTCTCCAGTCTGGATTGCCCCCAATCTGATCACCATCATCAAACTGTTAATAATGTATTTACAACTCGTTATTCGTATGTTACTGCTCAACAGCTTCAAAGGCAGCCACCTTCCTGGACATTCATTTCTTGTGCCTGTGGCATTCCAGTCCCTGAATGCTACAGATGGAAAACAAGCAAGAAGGACAAATAGCAGCACTCGGTTAAGAGACATTTTTGGTCATAGCTGTGATTCATTGTCCACAGTCTTTGTGGTTTTAGAAACTTGTATAGTTGTGCAGCTGGACACCAACCCTGATTGGATGTTCTTCTGCTGTTTTGCTGTGACATTCATGTTTTACTGCGCACACTGACAGACATATATCTCAAGAACGCTGTCCTTCGGCATGATTGATGTGACTGACGTAAAAATCTTCATAATAATCATGCATTTACTGGCAGTGAATGGAAGACCATCTTTTTAGCAATCTCTGATTCCAATGCTGAACATTCAGGTGAAAATACTCCCAGCTCTTTGTACTGTGGCAGGAACCATATTCTCCTGTGCAAACTGGAGTTGGCAAAAAAGGGATCCACTTTAGCAGGAACAAGTGTCCTCCCACCTTTTCTTCATATTGGCTCTGTGATTGCCTTGGCTGCAATGACCTACAAGAAATCTACTGTGCAGCTCTTTGGGAGGCATCTCTCCCTCTACATCCTGACTTTTGGCTTTGTGGCTGCCAAGATCACAAATCAACTGGTGGTTGCCCACATGACCAAGAGTGAAATGTATTTATATGACACAGCATTCATAAGCCCAGCATTGCTATTCCTTGACCAAGCATTTTAACAGCTTTATTGATAAGTATATTGTCCTCTGGATTGCCCTGATCCTGTCCCTGTTTAACCTGCTCCAACACTGTGTCAGCGTGTGCAGCCAGAATTGCTGCCCACCTGCACATCCACGTGTTCTGCATCAAGGGCTGCCCCATACCTTTGAACCATCACTAGGGATGGGAGCTGCCACAGAGGAATGGAAAAAGACTTAGGTTTCTACAGGAATGGATGAAGACTTGTAAGAGACAAACGCTAAAAGCAGATGAGAACAAAGTAATTTATAATAATCAATGTTGTATAACTTTTCTTCTTTGTTATCAGTAACACTTCTTAACTAATCTCCAGCCTGAGAGAGTGAATTCTGAGTTCACCCTAGTCAACTTTCCATGTAGTCAACTCTTGATTCCAAGCCTGGAAAAGCATGCAGGAAACGAATGTTCTCTTTGTAATTACCTTGATTACTAATTTCTCTCTATATAGTGAATAGATCCCCACCAACTGGAGTTTCTAATGTAGTATAATTACAGCTGCAATCTGCCTTGCTTTTAATTTTAACATTTCATCATCTCTTAGTGAAATACTTGTTTAGCGTCCGCTTGGAATTCATTTACTAGAGACTTAAGCTGGTGAAAACCCAAAGATATCTTACTAAGTTGTGTGGCTGCAGCAGCTGCCAAGTAAGAGCCAAGCTGGGGTGGTTTTTACTTGTGCATTGCTGACAGAGCAGTTTCATGCTGAACAGGGTCACAGTAAGCCTTCTGCACACAGTAAACACCACAAGCCCTCTGAAGATAAAAAGCCAGATGGTCAGCTCCAGAGAAGATAAGAGGAACACTTCTGGCCAGAGCAGCTGATCTCAAATTCGTCCCAGACTGACAGATCTCCAAGGGCCCTGGAATCTGTCACTCTGAAACCTGCTGGTCAGCGATCAGGACACCTCTGAGGCAAATTCGACAACAGCTGCACCCAAGCCTTTGAGCTTTGCATCTGGACCACAATGGGTACCGAGTAAATGGACTCGGCCAGCAAGGAAGGAAAAGAAGGATGAAGGATCATCAAGTCCTTGCTGAGACAGGTGGTGGTTGAGGCCGCTGATGAACAACAACCTCCTGGCCCAGACTGGGTTGTAGCATGCATTTTTGATCGCCAAGGCCCCTTGGGATCACTGGAACCTTCCCAGGACTTGCATGAGTGGCAAGAAAAAAGAGTGTCCTCAGTGTCAGGAAGTAATAGTTATAGAAGTGAGCTGCGGAGTTTGTGGTGCACAATTTGAGAGAGAGACATCAAAGCTTTGGTGGGAGGGTGGTCTGTGTGACCATTGCTATAATGGTACCCTTGGTGCCTTTTATCAAGCAGCACAGGTAGTGCTGAGAATACCTAACCCTGTTCCTGATGATTTTGTTGGAGTAGCAGCTTGGAGATTTGCACAGACACTATAGGACATTAAGAGAAAGATATGGTAGGTCCACATGGTAAGACGTTCTTGCATGTTGCGTGCCTTTTGCTCATGGTGTCAACAAGTCTTGCAAGATCTTCTCATTCAATTAGCTCATCAATTTTCCAAGAGAACTAATGTATGGGTGACATTTGCCAAAATGACTGGACAGGATTTTATTTGCCTTAGCCTGGCCAATCCCCAAGACCCATTCAAGAACTTGTTTAACAGGAACACCCCTTTGGAGCCCTCACGAATTTAAAGGTTATATGAAATATGAGACATTTCTGAATTTTACTGTGGCAAATGCCATGGTGTGGACATCAGATTTCACAGTCACCCAGGCTGATGGAGGCTGGCAGTAAAAATTATAGAGCAACTTGATGATACGCTTACTTCACCACCTGAAGAATTAGACCTCCTTGAATGTATGAATGCCAGCTCTACAAATAGAAGTGAGGGAGGTTGGGTGTCCTTTGAGCCCCCCCAAAGAGCAGAGTTTAAATATGCATAGCCAGATATGGGCTGCAATAAATTCAGCTTGACTATCTAGTGGCAGTGTATACCAAAAACTTTATTCCAAATGTAATTTGACTGTCAAACCAGTGCGATGCCTTCCACCAGGAACATTTTTAATATGTGGGGACCGCGCTTGGAATGGAGTCCCAGCCAGCCCACATGGGGGCCCATGCTATTTAGGGAAGCTTACCCTGTTTCACCCTAACATAACGACATTGATGACTTTAGCAAAAATCACTCAGAGAAAGCATGCCACACGAGTTGGACTGTACAGACATAAAAAATCCTAAATTCTGGTCCCAAGCTAGGACAGTGTTAACATCCATGTTTATATCAGGAGCAACAGCTGCCAGAGCAATGACCACATTGAAGCAGATGGCATGCTGGACCAAATCAGAATTGAATTTAATTAGTCAAATTTTAGATGAGCTATCAGTGGATGTTACCAGTGTTAATCATGCTGTTTTACAAAACCGTGCTGCAATTGATTTTTGCTTTTAGTACATAACCATAGGTGTGAAGAGTTTGAAGGAGTGTGTTGAATGAACCTGTCCAACCATTCTGGATCAATTCACAAAAATTGCAATTAATGAAGAACAAATTACATGATGTAAAAAAAAAGTGATAATGTATTTAGATATTAGTTAAGTAACCTTAGGATTACAAGATAGCTGAAGTTTGTTATTAAGCAAGTGTTTGTTATATTATTACTTATATTATTAGAATTATTAGTACTAAGTTGTGTTATGTCATGTATTAAGAATATGTTGTGTAAGACAATATCTAATGCTTAGCTTGTGCAAAAGAAAAAGGGGGAATTGTAGCAGGATTTTTGGAGACAGACACAGAGAGGCCTGACAATGCTGGGAAAGTTCTGTTGTTTTAGCACTGTCAAGGACGATGAGCCTGAGAACCAGGACACTGAGCCTGAGAACCAGCCTCTTCCCTCAACAAAATGTAAACAGGTAACTGCAAAGGAATGCTTATGCAGATAACACTAGCCAATAGCGAGTAGTAAAATGCTGTGTGAACAGCTTATGCACAAGAATGATATATGTATATTAGAACCCTGTGTACCTGCAATAAATGGAGCATTCACCACTACTTCTGTGAAGGTGTTTGACTCTGGCTGTTCCCCATGTTTTTGTTTTCATTTTGTTTATCTTTTTTTCAAAACTCACCTTCACTTCCAGCCTTCAATATCAGAGAAATGGAGAATTTCAACAACTTACTTTTTCCTCTTTAAAAATTCAGGGGAAAAATAAAACACAAGGACTCCAAAATATTTTGTGGAAAAGCTATTTTATAACATTTATACTAAATTAGTGAAATCACTAATTTGTGTTTTACAAAGCACAAATTCATCAGATTTGTTGGAGTCCAGGGCATTCCTTTGGTTGCCCTGGAGGCTCAGAGACCTGGGCAGGACCCCAGCCCAGAGCTCAGAGAGACACTGGATTTGATTTCAGTCCATGGGAAAGGCTTCTTGCACTGCAGGAAGCATTGCAGGCCACAAGAGTGTGAAAGATTGTAGTTTAGTATATCACAGAGTGAAAAAAGAATGGGTTTGGAATTTTGGCATTGAAGTGAATGGAGGCAAGATGGAGAATTTGGGGCATTGTCTCCTTCTTCTTCTTTCTTCTTCCCTCACTCCATTTCTGCAGTGACGTTGGCACAAAGTAGTTTGTGAGGATTGTATCAAAGTAAAGATGACCTTTTTAGTAATAGTGATAGACATTGGTAATAAATAGTAAATATCAAATACGTAGCAATTAGTATAAAAGATAAGGGACAACCCAGCACAGGGGGAGTTGTCAGATGTCCGAGCCGCGGCAAACATCTTGCTGGACACTGAGAAAATTGTAAGATAAGAACAATAAACATGAAGCATGCAACCTTGAAGACTCCATCTTTTCCTGCGTTTGGCTCAGAGCGTTGCAGAGGGCAAAAAAGACGTTAAAACCACCTAAATGCCGGGGAATTTAAACTCCTGCAAGGAGCCCCCAACAAGATTAATTTTCTACAGCTAAAAGAATTAACAATGAATAGCACTGCTATACAGAAAATTATTCTTTAAGCAGCATGAAAGCTGTGAGTCAAAGAACTGTTACATCATCTTGGAAGATTTTAACTTACAAGCAATGAAACTATCTATCCTCCATTAAGTTTTCCTGAAATAGAAAATTGTTTTGGTTATCTAACAAGTGTTGCATTCACTCTACATATAAAATCTAAATACAAAAGTAAATCTTATGGTAGAACAAAATAAGGGCATGTATGATACTTATCAAAGAGTTCTATGGTTGTTTTTACACAAAGATTAATTATTAAGGAGATAAAGATAAAATTCTTAATTAAACCATTTCTAACGTTCTCCAGAGTCAGCCCTTTCATATTGTTGTTCTCATTTTTCTCAATATCCTTTAGCTTCACACTAGGCATGGCTTCTCTCGTTAATGTTGGTTTTTTCACTTCCTTCCTTGCAATGTGTATATGTATTTCTCCATTTGGATCTGATAGGCTGCCACCATTAGCAGCAAAGTGTTGATATTTCCAGATACGGCACAGAAAATTGGCTAAATTATGTCAGCCACCTTTTGTTTGTTTGTTTTATGTTTCTTCTTGAGGGCACTCTCATGAGACAGGCATTTGAAAATGTCCCTGATGATCTAGAGGATGACATCTGACTAGATGACTTTAAAGGTGCCTTCCACCTCCAACTATTCTATGATTCTGAGATCTTACATGCACACTCCTCTGTGTCCGGTTCTGTCCCCGCTCCGGGCGGGAGATGACCTCTGGCTAGCTCGGTCAACACAGACACAGAAGTATCCAGTTCGTTTCGGCTTCTCGGCTTAGCAGCTGGACCCCATATGTCGAGACAGTCAACAGCAGCAGAAGAGAAAAGGCTGGCTCTCAGCTTCGCAGGTTAAAAGATGCTTATTAGCTCCAGAGTTGAGAAGCAGAGAGCTCCGAGCTCAGAGGCGAGCAGCTGAGAGCTCAGAGGCTGAGAGCTGAGCAGCTGAGAGGAGAGACTTTGAATCTCCCTCCTCTACCTTATAAGCAGGG
Organism: Progne subis subis; assembly: GCA_022316685.1. NCBI lineage: Eukaryota > Metazoa > Chordata > Aves > Passeriformes > Hirundinidae > Progne > Progne subis. Next base: position 185,879 of record JAKJHU010000110.1, on the reverse strand, counting down.
GAGGGGTTCCAGGGAGGATACAACAAGACAACAAATCAGGGGATTCAGGGGGTAACAAGGTGTGCCCACCCCCAAGCCTTGGACCAACCACCTTCAGAGGAAAAGAATTCCCCCCAGGCTACCTATCCACCCAAAGCCCTCTCCCTGAGGTTTCGCAATCTGGGAGGGACCCCTGGAGTGATAGACAGGCTGCCCCAGAGTGAGGGGGGCAGAGGGGATGTTACATGCCATGTGAGGGGTGGGATGATTGACACAAAACACCTTATTATACAGACGACACAAAAGGGATACAAAATTGGGGATACAGAGAAATTAACCATAACATAAACTTCTTACAAAAACCTAATAAAACAGTTCTGCACCACCACATCTCCCCCTTTTTTGTTTTAATAATAGGAGGAGGGCTGGAACGGAGGAGGATGATATTCGAAGTCCGGGTAACTCTCAGTGAGCCACTCTGGCTGAGTGGGCCACTCCATCTGAGGTTCTTCTTCTGGGTGTCTCCTGTCTTCTGGGTTTTCCTCCAGTTCCATGTTTTCCTCCCATCCAGGCACAGATGATACAGCAACTTGGTTCACAGAGGGGGCATGTGTGGTGCTAGAAATTAATCTACTTAACATTTTTTTGATGATACCAAATCCAATTAAAATTAACAGAATAACAAACAAAAACAACAAAACTGATTTCAAAATTGAACCCACCCAGCCCGAAATTCCCCAGTCCCCAAACAATCCTTTCAGCCAGTCACCAGTCTCTCTTTTGATGTCATTCACCATGTCTCGGATGTTCTGGCTGACTTTGTGGCCTGCCCCATTGCCCTGGTGGCTTTGGGCTGGGGCACCAACCATGCAGAGACAGGTGCAGCGAGACTGGCAAGCAGGAGGATGCCGAGGAGCAGGTGGAACTTCCTCAGCACAGGGGACTGGCGCTGGACAGGCTCTGTCAGAACCAAAAGAACTAAAACAAACAATTAGCATTCGAGCAGGGGTCATTCAGGAAAGCAAAATCATCCTGGGAAAAATCTTCCCTCCTTTTCCTCCTAAAAGCTGCCTGAGTGACCTGTGGCAGTTTCTTTTTCTCCTCTGAGACCTTCGGGACATAGGGCCTCACCCATTTTGATGGTAACCATCTTGGCCCCGTGGGGGTGGACACGCAAGTGTACCCACGGCCCCACGTAACCAAATCATGAGGTCCCTCTGTCCTTCCAGTTTCAGGGTCCCGGACCATGACTGGTGGCCTCTCTTTGATGTTTAGCTGAGGGTTTGCCCCGAAATGACGAACGATCGGAGGGTTTAAAAACTCGAAGGTGCTGTTTAAAAAATTCAAAGTGAATAGAGCCCTGGCCAATGGGGTCTGTGGTGTTTCTGTTTTCAACACTGGTTGTTGTTGGTTGAGGACCCTTTTGATTTCCCTGTGGGTCCTCTCCACTACTGCTTGGCCTGTCAGGGAATGAGGGATGCCTGTTTTATGACCCACTCCCCATTGTTGCAGGAAGCTGCAGAATTCCTTGGAACGGTACGCTGGGCCATTATCAGTTTTTAATTCTTTTGGGATGCCCATGAAGGAGAAAGCCTGGATGAGGTGTTCAATTGCATCCGAGGTTTTCTCCCCTGTGTGGGCGGAAGCGAAAACTGCACCGGAGAAAGTGTCCACCGACACGTGCACATATTTAGATCGGCCGAATTGGGGGATATGTGTCACGTCAGTCTGCCACAGCTCACAGCTGTTCAGACCTCTGGGGTTTACTCCCGCACTTAAGGTGGGGAGTGCATGCCGGTTACAGGAGGGACATGTAGCTACAATTGCCTTAGCCTGTTCCCGGGTGATGTGAAACTGGCGAACAAGGCCAGGTGCGTTCTGATGGTGAAGCTGATGGCTGAGCTTTGCCTGCTCAAAAATGCTTGGCAATGGGGCCATCGCTGCAGGAGCAGCAAGAGCATCAGCCCTTCTGTTCCCCTCAGCTATGAAACCCGGCAAATCGGTGTGTGATCTCGTATGCATCACAAAAAATGGCTGCTTTCTGCGGGAGACAAGCTTAACAAGCTTAGAAAGCAGCTCAAACAGTGCTGTGTTAGACACTTCCTGCAGTATTGCCTGATCTGCCCTCGATACCACCCCCGCCACATAAGCAGAGTCCGTTACTAAATTGAAGGGTTTGGGGAACCTTTCAAAAGCCCTGACGACAGCGGCCAACTCAGCAACCTGAGGTGATCCCTCAGGTGATCCACCTCGGCAACATCTGCCTCCCACTGCTGAGTCTGAGGGTCCTTCCAAGTCATGACTGACTTGTGGGACCTTCCGGACGCGTCCGTGAAAACTGTCAGGGCCTCTAAAGGCTTCCTGCTCCGAACATCTTTCAAATTCAGTGTGAATTTGGCATCCTGATTAAAAATTTTGTGGGCTGGCCGATGAATTGAGATTTGCCCAGTGAAGGAATCTAGAGCAAACTGCAGTGCTTCATTTTCCTGAAGCAGGTGTTCTAACAATGCCTTTGTAATTTGGCCCGATCTTAATCCAATTGGAATGTGAATGCATTCAAAATCACACCCTGCCAATTCCCTGATCCGGACTCTGGCTTTTCGGATCAGTTCAGCCACCAGTTCCTGTGGATGTGTCATTCTCTTGGACCTTTGATGGCTGAGAAAGACCCATTCTATAATTACAAACGGGTCTTCTCTGCCCTGGTCCTTTTTGATGTTATTTCTCCATTGGAAAATGACTCCATGTAGGTGTGGCAATTTCCCCACTATTATGAATTTGAAAGGCAGGTCTGGATCACACCTGTGAGCCTGCCGAGTGGACATCAGATGCTGTACCTTTTCCAGCGCCTCCTTTGCTTCCGGAGTTAGTTCCCTGGGAGAACTCAGCTCCTCTCCCCCTTTCAATAAATTGAAAAGAGGGGCTAGGTCCTCGGTTGTGAGGCCTAGCCAGGGTCTCACCCAATTCAATGCCCCACACGGCTGATGGACATCTGCAAGGGTCTGAATTTTGGCCTTGATTTCCAATTTCTGTGGCACAATGGTCCGCTTGCCAATTTCCAGTCCAAGGTACCTCCAAGGTGGCATCCTTTGAACTTTGTCTTCCTGCAGCTCGAACCCTGCAACAACCAATGCATTAATTGTCAGGTCAAGCGCGTGTGACAAGACATCATCGGTGGGGGCACACACAAGCACATCATCCATATAATGATGGATGATTGCTTTCTCTGCGGCTACGCGGATTGGGGACAGCAAGGAAGCCACATACCACTGGCAGATGATAGGTGACACCTTCATCCCTTGGGGAAGAACCCTCCAATGGTAGCGTTTCCTCGGGGCCTCTTGGTTAATGGTGGGAACCGAGAATGCAAAACATGGTGCGTCATCAGGGTGTAGGGGAATATGGAAGAAACAATCTTTTATATATATAACAGCCAATTTCCAATTTTGTGGGAGCATGGTCGGGGTAGGCATCCCAGGTTGAAGAGAGCCCATGTCTTCTATCACGTTGTTAATTTGTCTGAGATCCTGGAGGAGTCTCCACTTGTCCTTCCCCGTCCTCTGGATAACGAAAACCGGCAAATTCCAAGGGCTGGTGGTCTCTACAATGTGACCCTTAGCTAACTGCTCCTCCATGAGCTCTTCGAGCGCCTCCAATTTCTGTTTTGAGAGCGGCCACTGTTCCACACACACTGGCGAATCTGTTTTCCAATTCAGCTTGTGGGTAGGGCGCTCCTCAGCGACCGCTGCCCAAAAATCCTGTGGGGGGTCTGGGATGTCAATCGTGACTCCCCACTGGGCCATCAGGTCTCTCCCCAACAAGGGTTCCCTATAATCCAAAACAAAAGGGCGTAAACTGGCCAACTGCCCTTTTGGCCCCTTAATTTGCACCACACTCTTTGATTGTTTGGCCAATTGCATTCCCCCTATTCCTTGCACGTGTCCTGCCACGTTTTCCAAGGCCCAACCGGACGGCCAGTGCTTAGCTGGTATTACAGTCATGTCTGCGCCTGTGTCGAGCAGGCCTGTGATGTTAATGGCCTCATCACCCACCAGTAATTCCCATCCCACCTGGGGTTTCACTTCTGTGATGTTGTGCACGGGACAAGCTGTTGGTATGTTGTTTTCTTCCAGGTGTTCCCAGGTGGGTATGATCTGGGCAACTATCTGCCCTTTAGGTAGGAATGTTGGTGGGTGAGTGCAGCGTAGCCAGAGAACGAATTTTCCAGGATTGTTATCAAGTGTTCCTGGAAGAATTTCGATCTCTTTTGGGGTGTGTTTGCAGTCCCCCACAACGATGAGCTTACCTTTGACCCTTGGCCAGGTACCCTGCTCACTGTTGTCAACCGACACAAAATTCCAGTCGTCGTCTTTCAGGTGCAAACCCTCCGTGAGCTGCAGCCTGCAGGGGTATATTTAGAATTGGTTGTCAAAATCGGTTGTGCCATGTCATGATCCGTGTAAGTAATTTCCAGTGTGTTATTTTTCCCTTGGCTCCCTTTCCCCTCCCCTCCTGCCCGGTCCACCCCATTTTTTTCCTCACGCAGGGTGGACCTGCGCTCTTTCACCAGTTTTTTTGTGAGGGTTTAAACCCTCTCCCTTTTTCCCCTTCCCCTCCCCCTTTTTTGTTTTTGAGGTCCTCTAATTCTTTCTTGAGGGGGCATTTGGAAACCCAATGCCCCAAATTCCCGCACAAAAAACATTTCTGGGAGCTTTGAGCAGAAGGCTTCTTCCCGGTGTTCGGTGTTTTTTGGGAATCTTCCGCTTCCAGGGCTGCAACTTGATGAGGTTTGGGCTGTGGACCTGTAGAGGAGCTCATAAAAGGCACCTTTACCTGACATACCTGAAGCATGTCTGGTAAGGTTGGTTTGGGGTTTAGGGGTAAACTTAAAACCGCAGCACGACATAAATCATTTGCATTTGAAAACGCAATCTCTGTTAAAATGTGTACCCGAGCCATTTCATTTTTGACCTGAGCTTCAATAGCTCGGGACAGTCTGCCTACAAAATCTGTGAAAGACTCCCTTTGGTCCTGCCTGATTTTCGAATATGAAATCGCAGGACCTTGTGTTTGCTTGCTGAAGAATGCAGTCAGGGCTGTGTCTCTCACTACCTGGAGGCACTGGACAGGAATGACCACTTGGTCAGTGGCTTCTGCCCACTGCCCCTCACCAGCCAGGTGGTCTAGAGTGATGGGGTTTCCCTGAGCATCAACTCTAGTGTTAACATTGTTGAGAAGCCCTGGTAAGGCATCCTGGAGCAGCTGTTTCCAAGCTGTGACCTATAGGATATACTCCATTGGGTTCAACAAACAAGAAAACAGGTACTTTAAATCAGCAGGCACCACCTCCTCTGCAGAGAGATCTGCTCTGAGAAGCCCCCTGAAATATGGCCCATCTCGTCCATATATTCTGTGAGCTTTGCAGATCTCTTTGATGGTGGCTCGGGGAAATGGATGGTACTCTGCCCTGTTGTTACCTCCGCGGGCATTGCGGAAGGTAACAGGGGCAAGGGTGGGAATGGAGCAGGAGCAGGCAGCTGTATCTGCCCCCGTTCCCTGCTCAGGCACTTCCGGGTTTGAGAGAGCTGGGACGCCCGTGCCCTGAGGCACTTGGTTGCCTGGCAACTGCGTCCCTGCAGGGGGTGCGGTTTTCCCGGGGGGTGACATCATCGAGGAGTGGGGGGGGGGGGGGGATCCCGGCAGCGCGGGACCGGGCTGCTCCGAGGCGGGCGGCGGCGCAGCGGCTGCGGGGGGGAAGGGGTGCCGCAGTGCGCACGCGCAGCCACTGGGGGTTGGGGGGGGCAGCGCGGCAGCGGCGCGCGGCACGGCCGGCCCGGCGCCGCGTGGGGCGGGGGCGGGGCCGCGCGGCAGGCACCCGACGTCACAGGGGTAAGGCGGGGCGGGGGAGGGGGGCGGGAAGGGGCTGCACCGTGCGGGCACCACATCCCTGGGGTAGGGAGGGGTGGGTGGCACTGAGGGGGCGGGGGAGTCCCCTGCCATGCGGTCGCCGCCATCTTGGGGACCCCGAGCGGACCACGTGGCTTCGGACCCAGTTCCTCCCCCCCCACAGAAAAACGAACGCAGCATTTTTGAACCGGGGAAAATGGAGAGGGAGGATTATCTCCTGCAGCATGGCCAGTGCTGCCTGAAACTTCCCTCCCGGCCCCACCGGGCCAGCACGGCCATGGAGCCTGGGGCGTCCTGGAGACGGAGCGGGCGGGCGGGACCCCTGCCGCTCCATTCAGAACGGGACACGGGGACTGGGGAAAGGAGGAGGGGGGAGGAGGGGGAGAGCACGTTTCTCTGCTGGGCTCTTCCTGCACTCCCTTTTGAGATTGAATTGCCGAACCCAACTTCGTTGCTACAGTAAAATACTTTGTAGCTTTTTTGTCTCCAGTCTGAATGAGCCGAATTAATTCGTTTTCTACAGTGCTGCAGAAGTCGGCAGTGCAGACTCTGTCGGGAGAAACTTGGGGAAAATGCAGATGAACCCAGCAAACAAAACTTCTTAACTCGCCGTTTGAGATTTTCAATTTGTCCTCGTTAACAACAGAAGCATAGTTATAATACAACCTTTTCTGAGCAACTGTTAGCTTTCCACCCATGTTTTGATACTAAGTTGCTTTTGAACCCAAACCCAGATGAAAAGCACTCCCCCCCCACAGACCCCATTTGCTCAAAATCACAGGAGGTTTAACCCTTTAACCTGCGCAGCTATTTTTGGAGGACTTTTTTTTTTCCTCCCCAATGGCTTCCCCCTCCCTTGGGGGAACCCTAAAACCAGTAAATATGTCCCGTTGTGGGTATACTTACCTGTTCCTGTGCCTGGTGGGGTGCGTGGGTCTGGATGTTCTGCTGCAAGAAGGACTCCGGTCGGGGCCCGAAGCTCCCCTTCTTTCCCCTGGAATTTGCCTTGTTTAAAAGTCAATTTCACAGGGGTGCGTGATGCCCAGAGACTGTTCTTCAGGCTAAATCAGCCCCAGTCCGTTCGCAGGATCCGCCTCGTCTCCGGGGGCCCTGCGTGGGCACGGACGCTCTGTCTCCGTGGAGCCGTGCTCCACGTGGTCCAAGCTGCTTCTGCCGGCGTGGTCTGCTCCACGTTGGAGTGCCAAATTGTGTCCGGTTCTGTCCCCGCTCCGGGCGGGAGATGACCTCTGGCTAGCTCGGTCAACACAGACACAGAAGTATCCAGTTCGTTTCGGCTTCTCGGCTTAGCAGCTGGACCCCATATGTCGAGACAGTCAACAGCAGCAGAAGAGAAAAGGCTGGCTCTCAGCTTCGCAGGTTAAAAGATGCTTATTAGCTCCAGAGTTGAGAAGCAGAGAGCTCCGAGCTCAGAGGCGAGCAGCTGAGAGCTCAGAGGCTGAGAGCTGAGCAGCTGAGAGGAGAGACTTTGAATCTCCCTCCTCTACCTTATAAGCAGGGGAGGGGTTCCAGGGAGGATACAACAAGACAACAAATCAGGGGATTCAGGGGGTAACAAGGTGTGCCCACCCCCAAGCCTTGGACCAACCACCTTCAGAGGAAAAGAATTCCCCCCAGGCTACCTATCCACCCAAAGCCCTCTCCCTGAGGTTTCGCAATCTGGGAGGGACCCCTGGAGTGATAGACAGGCTGCCCCAGAGTGAGGGGGGGCAGAGGGGATGTTACATGCCATGTGAGGGGTGGGATGATTGACACAAAACACCTTATTATACAGACGACACAAAAGGGATACAAAATTGGGGATACAGAGAAATTAACCATAACATAAACTTCTTACAAAAACCTAATAAAACAGTTCTGCACCACCACACTCCTCAAAGACAAATTCTGAGTTTGCCTGTAGTTGTATGGTAATAAAATTCATTATTTATCTTGTTTCTGAAAAATTTAGCACTTAAAAATTCTTTTCTTCTGGGGTCTTGCAACAATATTTGCTATCAGGCATTGTTACACTTTTCAAACATAAGAAATAAACTTGAGCATGTTGACTATTTCTATTTAAAGGATTCAGTGACAGAGGGCAGAGAGTTCTTTCCTACAGTCATGTTCAATTACAAAACCAGAGAAGAGAGGCCTGACTTCTTAAACACAGTGAAAACTAAGTAAGAATTGTCTCAACCTCAGCTTTAGAGTTCTGAGGCTCTCATTAACCAGTAATTGTTCCCAATATCTGTTTTATGGCTTCTTTTCTAGGATCAGGCTAAAGATTTCTTCTTTGGGTATTCCTGAAATTCTATTTTTTTTTTTTTTCATGTATTTTTTTCCCATGGGTCTGTAGGAAGATTTTTGAGCAGTCCTATCCCTCTCTATCCCTATATTTTGCTTGCTATGGAAACTTTTAAAATGCACAATTTTACTTCCCCAAACTTTACTATTTTGGATAGCAACTCTTGATATTTAAGCTAGTTGCTCTTTAAAGATTTCAATAATTTTTACACTGGAGAGAAAAGAAGCTGTTTCATCCACCAGCTGTTGCATCTACCACTAAATAAGCCAAATCATGATGACAGCAAAACCAACTCCATAATAAAAAAATATTTTGTTTTATTCTTTTAAAGTTATACAGCTTTCAGAGATAACAGTCAGAGTGTTGTAGGAGTGTTTGTGCCTGGCTACTTACTTTGTTCCCCTTGGCCTACTTGGGTTCACGGCTTGACCTAGGACCTTTCTTGCCACTGCAGGGCTGCCTGGCCAGCTGTGGTATCTGACCATTGTCATCTTCACTAGATCTGGTCAGCTTTTTGCATATGGGTGCTATGGGACTCTGTTCTTTGTCACTGTGGACACTACCCTGACAGCCTTACTCTCAGTCTTTGGCTCCTATCTTGCTTTTCTTTGCAGAGCAGACACCCTTTGCCTTGAAAACAAGGGTTAAAGAACAAATACACACATACATGTATATTTTTGTATTTGTGAAGACTTCTAATTTCTTGGAATTTAATGCACTGAAACATTTCTTAATTGCACTTAATGAGGCCCCAGAAGTACTGAAAAGAAATGTAGGGAGGGCTGCCCTGGGGTGAGATAGCACCTCAGCTGTGTTATGGCCTCACATTTCACGCAATCACTATAATGAGTAACTTGGCGCTTGGGCAGTAACTCAGGTACTTAAGCATAGTTTAGCAGAGGTCAAATCAAAGATGACAGTTTTGGGTTTAGTCTCACCTTTAGGCCTGCACATTTTTATATGGGTTCAGCCTAAGAAATTCAGCTACAAGCAATTCAGTGTCATCCTGTACCTACTTTCAGGAGTCAGCATTACCTTTATCATGTGTAAGTATTAATGTTTAAATAAAATGCTTTAAATTGTAGACTGAATTTGAACAGTCTTCACAAAATAATGTGGGAAGTCCCATTTTTTCTTTTTTTTAATTAATACAAACAAACAAACAAACAGAAAACCAGCACAAAAAGGAGCCTCTTACACAAACTGCAGGTTATGATAAATAAAAAGTAGCTTACATATCTCCAGTATGCTGAGGAAAAATTCTAAGTGAATCCTAGCGTAAGTGAAGATGTAATGAGTGTTTATGATGCACATATTTATTTAAGTTTCCACTTGCCAAGTTTCTAAAGAGTTGGGTGTAATTAATCATATTATTGAAAGAAATACCTTTACCAAACAAAATTTACCATTCTGGCAAACGTAGGCATTTTTTAGGATATCTCATTATGATACTTCTGTGATAGATTCAGGTCTACACTGGAGTCCCAAACTTGTCTTCTTCACAAATTTATAAATTTTCCTACTCATATGAGAATTTTGCCAGATTTTGGAAGACAGCAGTTAGAATAATTACACCTCTGCTATTCCTTAATACAGAATATATATCCAAAGAAAAAGCTATTTACAGTGTGTACAGGTGAAATAATGCCACTTGGATCTTTTTCTCTTGCCGTGGCATCACAGAGCCAACAGCCAGCAACTGAGGCTCAGAGATGACACTTGGATATTGCTTTGTATGTACATACAAATTCAATTTTCCCTTATAATTGAGTCTCTAGGAATCTCCCATCTACATATGGATCTTACCTGGCTTTAGTACTCAACAGTGGAGAAGTCACATGGCTGCTTTCATACCATCTTCTTATGATAAAGCTGACAATTCTCTTATCAGGCTGTTTTTCCTTAGAAGTGAAGATATTTACCATGTCTTTCAAAGACAAAATACATCTGTAATGTATTGACAGGTCATGGACCTGCCTCATCTCTCTGTGTGATAACATCCAAAAAAGATGTAACAGTAGCTTTTGTCTTGGTGTGGCTAACACTTGACCAATAAGTCCATCTCCATCTTTTACACACTAACATTGGTCATCTTTCTCAGGTCAGCATGCAAAGCTTCCAGATGACTGAAAACCTCTTCCTATGGTGCTTAACAGATGTTATATGAAGAAATATGAGTTTGGAAAAGCTGCTAGGAAATCTATCTGCAAAAAATTGAAAAATACTAATATTTTAAATGTTTACTGAAGTACATCATTGTTTTTGGATGTCTGGGAGGTTATATCTGAATCAGGAAAATGCAGATGAGCACTTAGTATTTCACTGTCGCTATGGAGTCCAATAAAACAATTCACTGAACTCTGCAAAACTGTTAAGGAAAGCTTTTCAAAATGTCACCCTACATCTGATGCTGATAGAAAACTGGATTCCCAATTAGTTCAACATGTTTTCTAATAAATAAGGTATCTGAATATTCCCAGTGGAGAAGTACAATTCAAATCCCCTCTATGGTTCATCTCTTCATAAAGTAAATTTTTTCCTAATGAAAGGAAGTATTGTTCATCATTTACTACACCTGACATCAGAATTTAAAGAATTTAAATTGAGGAATTGGCAGAGAAGCATTAAATCCCAGAAAAAAACAAAAAAAAAACAAAAAAAAAAACCACAAAAAAAAAAAAAAAAAAACAAAAAAAAACCCCAACCCATGAAATGCAATAAGCAATGAATAATAATAATAATAATAAAATTGGAGATAGTAAGGCTAGCAATGACCAGGGCAAATTCAGTAGACAAATATCAGTTTTGCTCTCCATGTGTATGATGCCTACCTCCTTTGCAACTGTCAACCTGTTGGTTATATGAACATATTTTTCTCACTTCTGCATTAATTGCTCATAATTTATTTCTGTTATAACCATTCCTACTTTCAGCCAGCTGTTCCATTCAGGTCCATTTTGTATGGCTTTACTTAGAAAACACATGGGAGATTCAACCACACCAAAACTAAGGAAATCTGCCTGTCTACCACTAAAGGAGATTTTTTCAGGGAAATTTCAAGGGCCTGTGGGACATATTATGCCTTACAAACCCAACCACCATTCAGTGTGGATACAGATAAGTCAGAATCCCACAACTTGTGATGTTCTTGGACTAGGATAACTCTTGGAAACAACTTACACAAACACCAACCTGGCCTGTCACACCCACAGAAAAAGAGAGGCCACCTCTTTAGTTGCAATAAACACGCTAACTTTAATCAGTCTAAAATTCACAAGTGTAAGGTAAAATCCCTTCTAGAAAAAAAAACAGGGTACAGGGAACATCTGTTAATTAACTGCCCCACAGATTTTATTAACGAGATAAGTGAACTCAGTGTACTTTCCAGATGTGCAGTCAGATGCTTATTCTACAGAAGGCAGAATTTTAGAGAAAATGCTAAAGCTGCAAGCAGAGAAAGAGAGAGGAGAAAAGGGGCAAAGAGAAGCAAAGCATGCTGTGGGAGATTAGGGACAAGCGGTTGGAAGATACCGCGTTGTACGGGCAGACAGAACCCCTCCCTCAACACTTAGTTGTTTAGTGTCCCTGATAAGGTAAGCAACATGTAACTTGTAATGTAAGCAGACGGATATGTTGTACCAAACAGAGGTTTTATAACTCCATGTAATCAGTTAATAAAACGCCATTTTCCGTCCACCACATTGGTGTCTGTGAGCTGGTGGTCCAAGCAGCCTGGGTGTGGCTGCCGTGTTGTTCCCGAACCAGGTCGCTACACCTCAGCAGAGGCAGCAAGTGGTGCTGAAGCCCTGGGAGTCACCCGGGAGATCGGGAGTTGCCTGGACGGGTGAACAACGGCCAAGCGGCGGGGCCAGCTCGGCAAGGAGGGACGCCTCCGGGACCCGTGGGAGAAGGATGGAAGCTCTCGTGAAGGTCGTATCTCAGATTCATAAGCAGTGGGGAATTGATTGTAAAGCAAAAGATTTTACCCTCGCAGTGACGAGGCTTTTGCAACTTAGTATCATTGATCATCTGGTGGAAGTTCTCCACCCAGATATTTGGAATCAATGTACTAAAGCTCTAGCCAAGGAAACAATGTTTCTGGGTCGGCAAAGTATCTTAAGTCATGGGGGAGGGATGTGCAAGCTTTACAAAGGGCTTTGCAGGAGCAAGAGACCTGGAAAGCCACACAAAATTGTCTAAAATTTATGCCGCAGCTCGGTGTAGGAGCTGCGATGCAAACTGTTTTAGAAGCAACTTTTTCAGAGGAAACTTTTAAAGGGGATTATCAGAGCATAGAAAAATGCGATCTGATGGTCAGTGACTGTGTTCAGGCTGCTGATAAAGTTGATGCTGCCGACTGCAGAAACTTGGAGGAGCAAAATCTCCCTCCAAAGGCTTCAAGTCCAGAGTTAGCTGCTGAAGAAAAAAATCAGGCAAAATTGTTTTATGATCGATTAACTGAGGAAGCCAGGAATATTGCCAAAAATTCTGCCGGGGCAGGGGGTCACTGGTGGAAGGGGCTGAGGGGGGACCTCCACCCTATACGGCAAGAGATTTCAGTGAATCGCTGGGAGAGAACAAGAATGTATCCAGATTGGAATGTTTGGCAGATAGCCAAGAAGCAGCAAACAAAGAAAGTCTTTTCCATAGTGTTCTCATTGTTAACAGAAACAAAGATAGCACGGGCACAAGCGAACAGAAGAAAGAGGGAATTAAAGCTAGTCAGAACGCTTGCCAAAAAGCACATTCTTTTAAGGAACACAGTTTTAAAGGGGGAAGAAAGGGACTGCTCAGCCCTGAGAGAAAGGGACAGGGGCCCAGGGGGAAGGAGTGGCCCAGCCCTGAGAGAAAGGGGCGAGGGCCAAGAGGGAAGGGACGGCCCAGCCCTGAGGGAAAGGGGCGGGGTCGGAGCCCGACCAAAAGGGTCCAGAGCCCGGAAGCACCCAGTCAGTCGACTTCCGACTCTGAATCGGACTCTGGCTCAGAGGACTGGGACAACAGTCGTCTGCTGCTGGCTCTGCCTCCGGCTCCGACAAAGAAGAAGTAACAGTATATAAAATCAGTAACAACAATGTTTCTACTTGGGTTGAGGGGAAGTCAGAAAAAGAACGAACTCCTCCCACAGACTGGAGGAAGATAAAAATTGCATGCGCCGATTGGGGTTCATCGGCCACACTGGCTTTTCCAGTCCGAGTGGGGGGGTGCTGCCTCCACTGAGGCATAGCGACCTGTTTCAGGAGCAACACGGCAGCCACACCCAGGCTGCTTGGGCCACCAGCTCACAGACACCAGTGTGGTGGACGGCTAATGGTGTTTATTAACTGGTTACATGGAGTTATAAAACCTCTGTTTGCTACATCACATCCGTCTGCTTACGTTACAAGTTACGTGTTGCTTACCTTATCAAGGACACTAAACAACTAAGTGTTGAGGGAGGGGTTCTGTCTGCCCGTGCAACGCGATATCTTCCGACCGCCTGTCCCTAATCTCCCACATTTCCCCCCCACCTCATGATTAAGTAAAACACCTATAAAAGTATAAGTGTTATAAAAAATGCAAAAGCTGTTAAAGTTAGTATAATAGGATACAAAGTGATACAACATGTCAGTAATAAGTGCACTTCATGGTAATTGCAGGCGTTCGACAAATAGGATGTCGACTTTCTCTAAACAAACGACACTAACTTGTTCAAAATGCAAGGCCCAAAAATCAATATCAAGAGTATCATGGTGAGAGGGCCTATTAGGGTGGAAACAAGGGTGGCTAGCCATGGGGACTGATTGAACCATGACTCAAACCATCCCTGTTGGGCCCTCTCTCTCTTTCTCTGGGCTAGTCTTTATCTCAGTTCAGCCATGGAGTCTCGCACGACTCCGGTATGGTCTGCATAAAAACAGCATTCTTCTCTCATGGTGGCACACAGGCCTCCTTGCTGCATAAGCAAGAGGTCGAGTCCTCGCCTGTTCTGCAGGACAACTTCTGAAAGCAAGGAGATAGATTCCTCCAGAGAGGAGATGGATTTTTCAATTCTTAACAAGTCCTCATCAATTGTCATTTGCAGCTGAGAAAGTCCTTGGTGTTGGGTCATGAGAGCTGAAACACCTGTGGCTGTACCGGCAGCTCCTAGGCCAAGGAACATTGCAATGGTTATACCTGTCATTACTTCTCTTTTGTAGAGCTGGATGGTTTCTTCTAAAAAGCGATACATTTCCTCTTCTTGGTGATACAGGACTCTAGGAACAATCAGAACTTGGACACAAAAGTCAGCAAAGTTATTGAATTTACCAAGGTACACACAGGGTGTTATTCCAGATTGCTGACAAACCCAAATTCCTGGTACGAATGGGACTGCCAACTTATCAGTCTTTTGGCTAGGTTGGATGAACTCAGCACAGATATTTCCCATCTGCTTTGCTAAGGTTACATTGCCAAAGCACTTGCCTCGGCCTGTGACTTGACTCAGGGTAATTTCCCTTTGGGGGGTGTCCCATCTACAGTTGTGTGGATTATCTGCTGCAGAATATTCGAAAGGAACATCAAGAGCGACACCCTCATAAAAAGGAGGTTCTGCATTATAACATAACCAGCATGATTTTGTAAAGTTTGGATTGGATTGGTTCAACGACAAAAAGGTAGCATTTAACACACTAAGAAATGGATTGTAAGGATCTGACTTAGGTTTTTGGTAGATAGCTAAAGGACTGAATGAGGAGGAGGTGCCAGGTGTGGCCTCTCTCCTGTGTCTGCATGCTGTGAGAATCTGATAGGGCCTAATTGATTGGGGTACTGAAGGTAGGAGTCTGAAAATTTGCACGTTTGCCCAATTTAAATGCCTGGCTGCATTTAAAGCATGCCATTTCACTTGTGCAGTACGGATGGCTGCTTGGATTGGGGCAAAATGTTCCTCTTTTGCAACATGCCTGATCATGTCTGCAATGTTGGACCCTGGTGGTAATGACTTTGCATTTTTTATAACATTTATACTTTTATAGGTTTTCTAATTAATCGGGGGGGGGGGGGGGGGGGGGGAGAGATGTGGGAGATTAGGGACAAGCGGTCGGAAGATATTGCGTTGTACGGGCAGACAGAACCCCTCCCTCAACACTTAGTTGGTTAGTGTCCCTGATAAGGTAAGCAACATGTAACTTGTAACGTAAGCAGACGGATATGTTGTAGCAAACAGAGGTTTTATAACTCCATGTAAAGTTAATAAAACGCCATTTGCCATCCACCACATTGGTGTCTGTGAGCTGGTGGTCCGAGCAGCCTGGGTGTGGCTGCCGTGTTGTTCCCGAACCAGGTCACTACGCCTCAGCAGAGGCAGCAGCATGCTGCAAAGGCAACATTACTTTCTATTGATTTTACTGGCACGTAGTGAATTTTATTAATTTGTTAGAATTTTTGTTTTGCTTTGTTTGTTATCTTTTCTTAATTAACTGTGTTAGCTTGATAACTTAAGTAACTATGTTAGCAAGAGGTAAATGCCACACTTATAGTCACTTTCCTCACAACTCAAAAAATAATTTTAATCCAGAATAAATTAAGAAAACCGTAATTGGAGAAGGTCACAGATTCTGCAATAGTGTGCAATAATCAGAAATGTCTGCCATTTTGGGCTAGTGAACTTAGGTCAGGGAAATAGGAACATATTTATTCATGATACAGGGCAATTAAAACTACACACAGAAAAAAAAAGCAAAGAGAATACCAGTTATTTCAACAAAATGAAAAAATACAGAAAAATTAAAATAGACACACTTACATTAAAACCATTTTTCTAGTACTCATGGAGAAGTGGATGCATTTTGTTCACCATAGAATCATACATGAAATAGCCAGGGTTTAAAAAATAAAGATGATATTGACAGGCAAGGCTTCTACATTATGGCAATCACAGAAAATGAAACTAAAGATTATTTCCAATGATTATTGTAGTTTTCCTAGAAGAGCCAATATTGCCATATTTTTTCAAGATATCTGTAATAAAGTAGATTTCCGGAAGCTGTACATAATCTGCAGGTAGCATTCACAGTTTCCAGGTAATTATACCACGTTTCCCTCCCACACTCTGTCCTGTAAGTTCAAAGCAATTAATGTAGTTGGGTGGAAAGGAGTGATCTGTAAAACTTTGTTTCACTCTCTATATAGAGATAGAGCTGAAAAAAAAATTAATCTCCAGATAAAAAATATGTACAACAATTATTTCAAAATATCAGATGGCCAAAAAATTATAGGACCAGTTTAGACAAAGGATACTTTATCATAGGTGAAAATATATTGTCAAGTTGCCTATACATTAGTAAAATGGGCTAGGATAAAGGAGAAAATGTGCAATATATGAACAAAGAAACATTCAGGCTCAAAATATTTAATCACCAGTCATTAAAAATCTCTGAGGACCACTTTGAAACTTTAGTTAAGATTCTCATTAATCTTTAAACATGAGTCATTTTAAAACAATTAAAATAATGAAAAAAAACACAAACAAAACAAACAAACAAAAAACCCACACAAAACAACAACAACAAAAAAAACAAAACAACAACAAAAAAACAAAACAACAACAAAACCAACATTGATCCAAGTCCAAAGCTTCTACTGTCAGAAATAGATGGCCAAGTGTTGTGGTGCCTTTTGCATGGTCTCCACGCACACCCGGGCTAGCTCAGGCACCGCGGCATGATAAGGTACAGACAGCTGACCACACCAGCTAATCCAATCCTGTGGGGCCTTGGCTCCCACGCGACATCGGCAGCAAGAACAGGTGGTGGAGGGCAACGATGGTGGAGATAGAAAGGTGGACTCTGCTGAGCAGGTCACAAGAGTTTATTGGGGCTCTTGTGTGGGACCTCCTGACCTCCAGGTAACTGCCCAGGCAGAGCCCCCCAGGCTGCTTGCCAGAACCTTTTATTTGGTGGTGGTACAAGGAGAAGAGGCAGTGGGTCAGCAAATCAGGGATCACCAGGGAGGGGTCACGTGGATGAGTATTTTCATAAACCATACATAACTGATGGGGAGGGACCCCCTCTGGATCTGACCTATCACCTGATGCCCTTGGAAGAACTTTCTAGCTCCAGGAGAAGGCCCTGATATGACAGGCAGACCCCAGAGGAGGAGTGGGGGAGTGGGGGATTGACATATAACGATTGGAGGGGAGAAAAGGAGGGAAAGACCATTAGGGGGAATAAACCGGGGTACATAGAACGAACCATAAATTAACAGCATATAACAATAAAACCAAAAACAAATCCCACACCACTACAGCCAAGGTAAAGAACTTTCCTTTATCCAGTGAGAGATCCCACATCCAAAAGGCTAGTAGTAAAGCCACCACAGATAAAACCGAACTGTCAGAATCAGAGCAGTGAAGGGTACAATATACTCAATCAACGAATTGCAGAGCCTCTGTAATTCTTCAAATAATTTGCTGAATCCTCAGGAAGAATCTCATAATCAGAACAGAAAAGAAAGTTGAGTTCAGTGCCACATGCCACAAATGTCTCCTTTAATGAACAGGAAGATACTGTCCTCTTGCACCCAAGAAAATATTCCCTGTCACACACACACACACTACTATTAAATAAAAAAATAAAAAAATAATAATAATAATAAAAAATCCTTATAATGTTTACTCATTAAGAGAGAGAGAATAAATTTAAAGTTCTTTTTTAGTGAGCGCACATGCAGTGTTCTGTTTTCATTCTGTGATAACAATATTACCTAGTCCACTGCAGTTTTGTGTAACATGTCTAAAACTTAGATGATGACCTCTTCCCCATTGTGTCTCTTCTAAAGCCCATCTATCTGCAGAGGCCACATGCAGGTGACAGATGGCAAGGTAAGGTGATGTGTCTGTATTTTAGGTAACTATAGCATAAAAAGCATTCACACCAGCTGTTCTCCACTGCTGGCTGGCTTCACGGTTGCCTAAATTTGATCTGCAAAACTTAGTTGGATGGACATTTTCCGTTCAGTTGTTCTAGCCAGAGAATTTTTTCACTCCACTTATCGTTATGTCTAAACTCTATCAAGGTTCTCAGTAAACAAAGGGATGCCTAGAATCCATCTATTCTTTTTCTGTGGTGCATCATCTGATAAGAGTGCTAGCACACATACCATGTATGTACATATGCATTTTTCATCTATTGAAGAATAGAAATAAAGTTATATCATATTGTCTAATTAATTTGTAAGAAAGATGAATAAACAGTGTAATATTCATTGCTGCAGTAGAGTTTATATGTATTTGACATATTGTCTCAGTGGTTGACAGTGGTCTCAGACACTATACCTAAAGGTTCTGTTATTGTAAAGAAGGGTTAAGTAAGAGAGAATATTCTGTGTGAACCCTTTCATGAAACTGAACTTTAAAATTGACTGAAATCCTGTATTTGAAGGAAGACCAGAACACAGCAGTTCAGCATACTCATCACAATGAAGAAAACTTTTCAAAACTGACTAATACATCTTATAGTCACAACTAAAGGGAAATGAAAGTGCTCAGCAAAATTGATGACTCCTTTTGTGTTTTGTATCACTGAAATAAACAAATGCTAGTTATCTATAATTTTGTCCTGGATCTGTAACATACAAAGATGCTGGGGGGTCTCAAAGCATGCCATTATTGTGTGTAAGTTATGAACCTGGACTTCCTTTGCTTCAAAAAGATGGTGTGGGAAGTAGTGGTGCCCCTTAGCTCTGTTCTGCCCGGTCTGGAGCAGGGAGAGTAGCACATCTCATCTTTCCAGATAGAAGGTATTCTGCAAGTGATTAAATATGTTGTGCTACCAAAGGACAACTGAGATTTTCTTTAATCTTACTTGTGTTCTAGAAAAATTCTACAGTATTCCCTCTTAATAAAACTATGACTCGCTGTTTTTCTTCATATTCACTTTCCACAAGTGGTAAAGGAATTATACAGGACATGGACTGAAAATTCAGGGATTTTCACATTCCGAACAGAAACTGAAAATTCCATTAAGACCTCCATGACCTGGAGTAATTTTCAGGTACCTTTATCTGCTTTAAATCCACAAGATTCTTGGCTAGAATCAGGTTTCCAAGACACAGAGGTAAACACATTAAAAGTTAGTGAGAAGAAACATTTCTAATATAAAATACCTGAAGCTAAAAAGCCTATGAAAGCTGCATCTTAAAAACTGAATGCAGATTATTGGAAAGAGCATAACGCACAATCAACATTCTGAACCTGCTTATATTTTCACTCACAGTCACAGTAAATTCAAATACATTGCTGCTTTCTTGTTGAAAATAACAGTGTGAAAAGGAATAAAAAAGAAAGAACTTCAGGTTCTTTAAACAGGAAGAAACTATACTTCTGCCTCAGTTTTCACAGGGGGAATTAATTATTTGTTTTGTGTTTTGGATATACAAGTCTTTCTTATGTTTGATCAACAAGGAATTAAATTTAGCTTTAAACCCTGGAGTTTATTTTAACAATATTTGCCCAACTTCAGCTTTTTAAAATACTCTATTCTTACTACAAAATCTTGAAATACAATTTTTCTTGAATGAAATGTTATTTATGGTATTTGTATTGATAAAATATATGAGAAAATGTATTTCCAATTAATATAAATGTAAAATCCGGCTCATAAATATAACAATTTTCTAACTGCATTATTGAGAATTTTTTAACACATAACAAGAAAAGTAAATAATTGCAAGGTATTCTCAGGATTATGGTGGATCAGGTGGCAATCTTGACAGATTTCTGCAGAACACATAAAAATGTAAATAAATCTAGATTTCCTTTCTCAGTTTCTTTAACAAATATAAGGCTTTTCCTTCCATGAAACAAACATTAACATGTTTTTTAGCATTTGGAACAGGACTTCAAGTCTGGACATGGTTTATGTGGCAGAAATAGGGGAGAGGTACAAGTATATGGTAGCTAAAACTTCATATGCAAGTACTCTTTTTTTCCTCTATTTTCTCTGAAACTATAAAGTAAATAAATACATAGTTTAAATTTTTTATAAGAATAATCATGCTATGAAATAATGCAGTGATAGTCCTTGTCATTGATCATGACTTACTGCACTTTCTATAGAGATCTCCAGAATTTACTTTATTTATTTGACATGGTAAAAAAAAAGTGCATAGTGACAAATTGATAGTCCTGTAAGTCCCATGTATTAAGTGCCACAGGAAATATTCTTTAGGAATATTTTTGTCAGTAGCTCTACTTGTTTTTGAGAATTTAAATAGGTTCATATGCAATCACTTAAACTGAGAAGGAACAGCCCTGTTGGCCTTCCACGTTATCTAGTATTCTGCTCAAAATGAACATCTCTAATTTTTTTGCACATTAGGAGACAGAAACAAACAAACAAAAAGATGTATTGCTTAGATAAATTCCATTTCTGCTTCCCCTTGGTCGGCAGCTGGGCAGATCTTAAACTCCCTGATACTCTGATTCTGCTCCAGTTATACATTATCTTTTGACTCAGGAAGACACATGCTTGGTTGAAAATTATTCATACATTGCAGAGTTTCCATTCAGGCTATATATTTTATAACACTGTATTTTTATATATATCTCCAGCACTAGCAAATAGCATCCTAATACTATGGGGTTTATGTGGTATTGCAACATACACGGATGCCATGAAATTGTCTCCTTCCATGAGAAATCTATCACTCTGTGATTCATTGCAAAATCAGAAGAGACAGATTAACATGTGGGAATACTGGAAGGGTGTAACCCACAGCCTTTCCAGATCCTATAATAAAATTCACTTTCTGAGGTATGTTATAGATCAGAGGATTATATTTACATATATATATTGTGTGTGTGTGTGTGTGTGTGTGTGTATACACATATATATATACACACACACATATATATAAAAAAGTGACACTGAAAGCAGAAATCAGATGTTAAACCATAAAATAGGTCTGAAAATATTTGTGCTTATGGATCACCATTTTATAAAGGAAAAGGACATACAGAGAACTTGGTACATCATGCTATCTTCCTTGCTCAGCACCAAATTCTTAACGTAGTAAGCTGCATTCATTTTCCCCATTTCAGACATCCGAAAATCATACAGCTGAAGTGAATACCTCTTTTAATCTTCAGTAGAGAGAGAAGATTTTAAGATTAATTGCTTCCCTTTCTTTAAGTGTCTGCATCTCATTACTAATAATAAAGGAATCACAAAAGGAATTATTTTGATTTATACTTTCAGACAGTTACGTTACTGCCAATGTATCCCACAGAGTGACAAGTTAGTGCTCTGCTTTGCCAAATTGACAATCAGCTGATCAATGATGCTTATCAACATTAGGCTTAAAATTTCTTTCTTCTTAAATACCAGTTTTACTAACCAGCAGAGGAAAAGATAACCTTACTTTCATTCCCATCTGAATTGTCCTTAAATGAATAGCATTATCCCAAAGGGAATGTAAACCTTAAAAGACATGTTATTACTGCAAAATATCAAACTCAGAACATGCAACTGGATTTTAAAATATACTGCAAGCACCTTTTAATTCCTAATCTATTTCTTGATGAGACTAGCTAAAAACTAGAGCTATACAAGCATATTGAACAGGAAATAGATGATCTGAAATAATTTTTCAGCAAATCAATACAAATTTGCCTTGTAAATAAAAGTAATATTGTGATGTTACTTCCAATGAAAACAGAAGAGAAAGAGGAAAAAGAGGAAGAAGCAAAAGAACAATAAGGACTTGTGGGATAGCTGAACTGTTCCTGCTACTTAAAATTCACATTTCTCTTTGCCTTCTCTTTGCCTTGGTACCTTGCAATAAGTGTTGAAAACCATTGCAATAGTATGCTATTGAATAAAGTCACTTCTTGTTAAATTAAGAGTAAACATGGATTATGCCTACAGTTTTAGTTGATGAGATTACTGGTGTTTTCTGAGTAATTATTACAAAAACCCTTAGAACTGTTTATTCTGGAAGGGAAAAAAACTATGACTATACATTCACTAAAACTAATCAGTTCATTAGGATCACTGAAAACCTCAGAGGAAAGAAAGAAATTACTTCTTGCCTTGGATTCCATGTCACACTAGAATCCTCAAAATAATTTGGAACTAATAACACTTTACATTCTGTTTAAACAATTTGTCTAAATGAAGCTTTAAAACAATCAGCAGGATGAAGCCCTATTAAACTTGGAAAAACTACTTTAATAACATGTATTATTAAATTCTGAGGCGTAACTGGATCAGCTGGATCCAACTTTATCCAAGAAACATCATTCCAGGTCTGTGAAACTTCAATGTGATCTATGGTTCTGTGGGGTTTTTTTTTCCAAGTTTGCTTAGCACATTTTCATGACCACAACTTCTTTCCCTCTTTTCCTGACTATAAAATGGTGAGAGTTCCATTTCATTCTTCAACAGCTATCAGCATTACCTCACATAAAATTACCATTTTATATCACCAAGTTACATCCTGATTAGATATTGTAGGGTTTCACGTTTACTAAATTTTGGTCTTGGTACTTACTCTTTTTGTGGGGAAGAGACTAGGAGAAAAACAAAGCAGGCTTAACTTTAAAATTAACAAATAGTTTATTAACATACACTAAAAGAATAGAAAAAAAGGAAGTTTAAAAAAAAAACTAAAACAGAATGAAACTTCAAAAACACTCTTCCCACCCCTTACAAACTATTCACTTTCTTACAAAACAACATAAAGAGACAAAACTTGTAATTTTCAGTCAGTTTCACTATCTGATAATAGTCTTTCATCAATTCATTAGGGGAAGAGTATCTTTTTGAGTCATGGATCTCACTGACAACTTAGAACAGTTCTCTTGTGGGTTTTAAACTGTCACAAAAACAACTGCCCGGAGAAACTTGCCTTTGTGACCCTCCCAGGAGCAGTTTCCCAAGCTGCTTATGGGTCATGAGTCTTAGACTTTTGCATACTGGGGTGTCACCTTTTAAAGATGAATAACTCTAAAGCAAAGGATTCTTCACTTCAAGGTTTAGAGATACCTTCTCACTTCTTCACTGGCACAGGGGGCTTCTTATCCTATAAGATGACTGAACAAAGATAAAGATATTACTTAGTTCATCACAAACACCTTTGCTTAAATCTACACACAAATTAAAACAATCATCTCCCCAAATGCGTATCTTTCCCATGATTTAAAGGAATGACCTAAATATAGAGTTCATTTCCATCGCTCAAGTAAGAATAGAACAACTAACTCTTCAACCCTTTGTCCCAATAGTCTTTTCACTCTTGCTTTACTGACTTCATGCTGTTGTTCTTTATGTCCACTCTGTCCTTTCTTACTCTCTTAGAGAAGGGCTAGGTTCTGGAAGCTTCAAGTTGCTAAGAGAGTTAATTAAATCTGCTCGGAGTCTTTGTCTCTCTCTCTGTAGCTCATGGTGTTAGATGTTCTAGGCCGAGCTGATGAGGGAGGAAGAACTCACAGAAACATCAGAGACTGGAGCACTCAGGCAGTCTGGAATCTCAAAAAACCAGGCAGGATCATAAATGCCTTTTCAGCCCACCTCTCAGTGTAAATCGGGGTGGCTTTGGCCCAAATGGTGCCCATAGCTCTTATCAGGGCCCAGCAGAGATCTCTCCCTGTTCCGAGAAGTCTGAAGAAAGTAGCTGTTACAAAACAGCAACCTCATCTTCCCCCCCTTCACCCAGGAGCCGATGGAATCTGGCCAGGCTTCAGGCCAGATCCCCCCCGCAAAAAGGGGGAGCAGCAGGCCCAGCTCGATGTTACTTGTCTCTCTCTGGCCAAAGGAAGAAGAAAAAGGGCCTACCTACAGGAAATCAAGGGGGTTTATATGGTATTTCCCAAAGTCGCAGCTAACAATTTCAGTGGTCAGAATAGATGCCAATATTCCAACTAACTCTCTGATAGGTCCCTGTCTCTTCTAAAGCAATTCTCAAATTCTGACCTGGAGAATTATTTTACATTCTTTTATAACTGAAAAACTAAACTGTACTAACCCATGACACATATAAATTAAAGACTGCAGAGACTGTAAAGTCCATTTTTTTCCCATTCTAGTGCAGATTAGGTCAGCAATTCCCAAGACTGCAGAAAATATTGATTTTGCAACTTTTTCAACCCAAAACATTTTCAATGAAAATTAGTATCTTTAGGGATGCCATACTAACTTCTCCAAATGTAATAATATTGTCCTGAGTGGGAATGAAATAATGTTTTTGTAGTTTGTGAAAAGTTTTGAGATCAAGCTTGCAAAATATAGTAAATTCTTTCCAATGACATGCATGTCTAATTTTTGCTATAGACACAGTACTTTGTAGTATGTGGCCATTTTCTAAGAGAACTGACTGTTATCCTATAATTGAAAATGGTGGTGCTTTTAAACTCTCAATAAGTCATGAATATCGTATTTTTGCCATGCTTATGTTAGAGAGTAGTCTTATTTTCTACCTGCATACATGCCTGCATTTTGAAAGTCAGTCATTTTTCTCAAAAATTAATAATCAAACTAATATGAAAATATGTCTGAGAAGTTTTATTCTTGATTATATATATTATGCATATACCTAGTTTTATAAAAATATAGGATGGGAAATCTTATGTCATAGTTTTTTTCCTGTATCTTAACTACTTTGGCTCTTTGACCTTATATCAGATATTTTCCAATGAAATCCTTTAATCGTACTAAATAACCCCTGTCACCAGTGCAGGTTGGGGAAACTGACCTGCAGGAAAACTGCTTTGCAGAGAAGGACCTGGAGGTCCTGGTGGACAACAAGTGTCCATGAGGAACATTCTATGCCTTCATCAAGGACTCTGTTAAGGTATATCACAATCAACAAGTGATTATAAAGGACTTTAAAATGAAGAATAGTTAGTGAGATGGGTTGGTTAGCTATCAAGGCCTGGTTGTTCATAGGTTCCAAACAGACACCTAGATAACTAAAAGGTAATTTTCCTTCCTGAGAAATTAAAGGATACTTCTGATGTAGTCAAAATGGTTCCTTTGTGAAAATAAACCTTTGTGCAAGGTCTTCTCTTAGGACTGGGTCTGGTCTGGACTGCAGGACACCTCTGCTGTGCCTCTGGCCCCACATGCAGCCTGTCTCTAGGTTAAGATGAGAGCTGGATGACAGCCATGAAAGGAGGGAGCTGCACTGTGGAAAGCAGGGTCATACAAAGCTGAGACAAAACAACTATAGGTATTTCCAAGGTGATTTAAGAAATAGCTTAAATATTGATGGCATATGATTATAATAATGGGGTCTACATCCACAGAAAATAAAAATAACCCAAAAGAATTGAAGACGTGACAAAAGGAATTGCAAAATTACAGCTACAGTCTTTCTTGCAGTGACAAGGCATATTCAGGGTATTTATTTACTTTTTAGAAACTATTGATTATGAGGAATTTCTGATCCTTCCAAAATGCATTTAGAAAGATGAGTTAAATGAACTACAAAACCCCAAAATCCTTACAGATACAGTTCTGAACATAGAAAACAAACCATTACCTAAACAACTTCAGACATTTCCCAACTCTGCTATAATAAATTGACTAAAGGAAAGCATATACTTTCCTAAGAAAACATAAGTGTTGGAGTCCAGGGCATTCCTTTGGTTGCCCTGGAGGGTCAGAGACCTGGGCAGGGGGCTCTGAGACCCCAGCCCAGAGCTCAGAGAGACTCTGGCTTTGATCTCAGTCCATGGGAAAAACTTCCTAAACTGAGAGAGGGTTTGCAGGCCACGGGAGTGTGAAAAATAGTAGTTCAGTTTATCATAGAGTGAAAAAATAGTAATTTTAGGTTCATAGCATTGGAGTGAATGGGGACAAGATGGAGAATCTGGGGCGTTGCCTCCTTCTTCTTCCTTCTCCTTCCCTCACTCCATTTCTGCTATGACGTTGGCACAAAGTAGTTAGTGAGGATTGGGTCAGTGTATAGATGACCTTTTTAGTAATAGTGATAGACATTGGTAAGAAATAGTAAATAACGAACACGTAGTAATTAGTATAAAAGATTAAGGACTGCCCAGCTCGGGGGGAGACATGAGAAGTCCATGCAGCTGCAAACATCATGTTGGACTGTGAGAAATTTGTAAGATAAGAAACAATAAACGAAAAATGCAACCTTGAAAAATCTACACCTGAAGACTCCGTCTCTTCCTTCGGCTTGGCTCGGAGCTGTGCAGGGGAGAAAGGGACCCTGAAACCACCTGAATGTTGGGGAAGCCCCCCGACATCTGGCGTCCCTGGGTGGGCGAAAGAAACACCTGGCTTCTCTGAGTGAGTGGGCAGAAACATCTAGCGTCCCTGGCCGGACAACATCTGGCATCCCTGACTCGCACTCCTGAAAAGGAGCACCGAAAAAAGGTCACAAAACCTCTGCAGAAAAATCAAAAGCTCCCAGAACATCAAACTGCCAGGCCGAGATCTCCGGAGAAGAAAAACACCTGTTTGGCCAAAAGAAGAACACCTCGTTCCACTTTGTCCCAGACGACGGCTTTCCAGGGCCCGGGAACCCGTCATCCTGAGATCTGCTGGACAGACATCGGGACATCTCTGAGACAAATTGGACCAGAGCTGCAGCAAACCTTTGGATTGGTATGACCAGTGAGATTCAGAATACACCACACCCATGGGAGGGACAACATCACAAGAGAGAATTATCATATTAGAACAGTTAAAAGAAATAATATCAAAATACAATATAGAGCTGAAAGATAAGGAGCTCCGAGCCCTAATGTTATGGGTCAAATGTAACTACTCACAATGTGAGACCCAGTTTCTTTTTGAGCCAGGTTTTTGGCAGGAAGTGAACAGAAAACTTTATGATAATGCCACAAGAAAAGATAAAATTGCCGCAAAACTTTTGTCGGCTGGGAGAATTATGTTAGAAGTTATAACAGAATATAGCAGGGAAGCGTCCGGGGTTGGACACCTGCCAAGCAAGCAAAGGGAGGTTAGCACAGAGCCAGAAGAGATAGCCATGCTAACTCCAGGATTGACACATCCCCCAGGGGAAAGAGAAGGGGGAGGGGAAAGAACAAAGCTATCTCAAGGTCCAACAGAAAGCTCATCAAAAGCCCCAAAATTGATTCCAGGAGAAATGAAGCTTCTGATCCATCCAACAGAGCAGGAGGATTTGGACATGCTTTTCTTTGAAGCAATCCAAGAACAAACTCCACATTCGCACACGGAGGGGGGGGGAAGAACTCCACCTAGAAGTCCCTTTACTCCTCCAGAGTCGCCGCAGCGACAAACCCCTCCTTCGCCATTCCTCCTTTCCCTTCCCGTGGGAAAACCGGGTGCGGGTGGAGAGGACGGGGGGGCGAAAGAGCAGGGGCGAGTGCCATCAGAACCGCGGAGGGGGAGCGAAGCTGCGCGGGGGAGCGAGACTGCGCGGGAGAGCGAGATTGCGCGGGGGGGCGAGACCGCGGGGGGGGGGGCGAGGCGGCGGGATGCGACGGGGCGCGATTGCAAGGCACGTCGGGAGACAGAGGTGCCGATCGCCGAGAACAGTCTGTGGGGGATGGGGCCACAGCGGGGGAGGGCTCGAGAACGGGCCGAATACTACAAACCCCAGAAATCCTTGCGGCCGGTCCAGGCGCAGGCGCGACAGGGGCAGGGCAAAGCCCGAGGCGCGTTCCTCTTCGGGGGGGGGGCTGATTCCGATGACGAAAGAGACGGGGCGGACCTTGAACGTGAGATGGGGCGGGGTATCCCGCCGGAGACCGCCGGGCCGAGATGGGCAGGGGCGGGGCCAGCGGAGACGGAGCGGGCAGGGACGGGGCGTGGCCGAGGCGGGGAGAGCCTCGAGGGTACCACCCCCAGGCAGCCGGGGCTGCGGGGCCCGATCACGTCCACGGGCAGCTATGAACCTGAGCCGCCTGCGTGCGGTGATCCAGGGACAGCTGCTGAGGTATTGCGGATGGGCGCGCGTCCAAAAATATCTCAGATTTTACAGGCTTTTCCAGAATTTAAAAGATACTTCAGAACTCCGAGCCCGCAGAGAACAGCTGTCAGTGTGCCGACGTCACCGAGGGGCGGGGCAGAGAGGCAGCGAGCACGGAGATCATCAGTTGCATCGACCGAAGCATCGGTTTGGGAGGACACACCCACGCTGCATCATTTTTTTCCAGTTTCATATAAAAAATCAACCTCTTCAGAACAACGATTCAAACAGAAGCCGAGAGAACCTCTGCCAATGCTGAAGGATGATGATGTGGTTGAGGAGGACCAGGAGATGTCAATCACAGATGAAGATATAATCAGAATCACAGCATCAGAGGGGATTCCTGCCACAAGAGTAAAGGCACTTGAGTTCGCACAGCAAGCTTCATCATTTTTGTTATCTGAGGACTTTATGAACAAGTTTTTTCGCAGGTTCACTGAAACAGCATTTCGCCACGATCCCACATCTTCTTTCTCTCAAAGTTTTTTCTCAGGGACAGATGCTTCAGAAAAATTTGAGGATGTTCAGCAAACCCTGATTCCTCTCCAAAGAGAGAGAGAAAGAGAGAGAGAGAGAGAGAGAAAAAAAGAAAGAGAGAAAGAAAGAGAGAAAGAAAGGGAGAAAGAAAGGGAGAAAGAAAGGGAGAAAGAGAGAGAGAAAGAGAAAGAGAAAGAAAGGGAGAAGGAAAAAGAGAGAGAAAGGGAAACAGAGAAAGAAACAAAACCCGATGAGGTGAAGCCTGCAAAACAGGTGGGTTCAGGGAGAGATGAAGCAGCAAAGGAGACAATTTTAGAGGCAGACACTGCACAGGCTTCTGCCAAGCCAGAATTCCGTCCAACTGATTGGACCGACATAAAGAAATATGCATTGAAAGGGGATACACTTTCAATGGGTTCAAAGGGCATGGCTATGCTAGTGACATATGATGCACAGGATGCAAACCCAAAATGGGAGAGGTTGGATCGTGAAGTTGTCAGAGATCTGATGAAAGCCGTTCGTGACAATGGATTGGGGTCTCCATATTTCAAACAACTTTTAAAAGGGACATTTAATATATATGATTTAACACCATATGACCTCCGATTCCTTGCCTCGATGATCCTGAGTGATGCACAATTCATCATTTGGGAAGCAAAATGGAGAAAAATTTTAAATGATTACAGAATCAAATACCAAGGAGGAGCAAATGCAGGTTTCACATTGGCACAATTGGCCGGTGATCCACCGCTTGACAGTGCAGCTCGTCAAGCCAGGTTTCTTCCTCGAGATGTGTTGACAGACATCAAGGATGCAGCCAGAAAGACAATGGTACAAGTTTCACCAACAGGAGTCACAGAAAGTATTTTTACAGAGGTGAGACAAGGTCCTTCAGAACCCTTCAGTGCATTCATCGATCGTCTCACACAAGCAGTGGACAGGCAAGTCACAGATGAAGCAGTGAAGTCACATTTGATTCGGTGTCTTGCATTTGCAAATGCCAACCCAGAATGCAAGCGCGTCATCAGTGCAATGCCAGGCCAACCCACCATGGCAGAAATTCTTGAGGCATGCAGCAAGGTGGGGACACCACAGCACGTTGCAGCAATTTTGGGAGATCAAGTGGAAAAAGCTGTCAAAGACGCATTTGCAAACTTTCAACAAAGACAGTGTTACAAGTGTGGCAGATCAGGGCATTTCAAGAAGGATTGTCCACAAATTACCAACAATGCAAATTCAACAGATCATTGTCCGACATGCGGGAGAGGGAATTATCACACTGCAAAAAACAATGCGAGTGGAAAAACTCAGTCGGGAAACTCCAGAAAGAGCGCGAATCGTCAACGCGCGACGACACAAGTACTGGCGATGGCTCAAGAGCAGGTTCCGCAAGGGGGACAATCATTGGGGAACAACAATCCAGCGCCCTCAGCAGGACAATTTGTAGGATCCCCAGTGATCCAGAGTTACTCCCACCAGGGGCGCAATGTGACTTGGCAACTTCCAAAGTGATATGTTTTTTGGATGACAATTATGCAGTGATACCCACTGGTGTCACTGGATCCTCGTGGAAGAGACAGGACTTTCTAATTATAGGTAAGGACAGAAGCAGTGTTTTGGGACTTGTTATTTACCCTTCTGTCATTTCAGCAGATCGCAATGACGAGTTGACAGTTTTAGCGAAGCCTCATCAGCCACCATTGATCATTCCTCCAAACACCTCGATTGCCAGAGCAATTGCATTGCCACCTCATGCAGCAGAACAAGTCTTGCCAGTGCTCCGGGAACAAGATCCTCCTTCAGGTGAGCACATGGAGGTTCATGCCTCCTGGGTGAAACACATAGGCCGAGACAGACCAATTCTCGTCTGTGAATTGACCCAGGGTGACAAGACAATCGCAGTCAAAGGGATGCTTGACACAGGGGCGGACATCACGGTAATTTCATATCTTTTTTGGCCCAAGAATTGGAACTTAATTGCTCCCTTGAGTCCTCTTTCAGGCATAGCGGGGAACACCTTATGTCTGCAGAGTGAAGATGCGGTTGTTGTCTCGGGGCCAGGAGGTAAGACTGCAATCATTCGCCCATTTGTTGTGCAAAGACCCATCACAGTGTGGGGAAGGGACATTTTAGTACAATGGGGCGTGAGGTTGGAAGTGGATTTTTAGTGGGGGCCACTGTGGCACTCACCACTTTGAAATTGACCTGGAAAACAGACAATCCTGTCTGGGTGGATCAGTGGCCCCTCGAAAGGAAAAAATTGAGTGCTCTCAAAAATTTAGTCAGAGAACAATTGGAAAAGGGACACATTGTACCAACAAACAGTCCCTGGAATTCCCCAGTGTTTGTCATTCGCAAGAAAGCCTCCGGATCATGGAGATTGCTTCATGATCTCAGAAAAATCAATGAGGTCATTGAGGAAATGGGACCACTTCAGCTGGGGCTTCCATCTCTCTCAATGATTCCGAGAGATTGGCCGCTTGTGATCATTGATCTCAAAGACTGTTTTTTCAACATTCCACTTCATCCAGATGATGCTCCTCGATTTGCCTTTTCCATCCCAAGTGTCAACAGGGAGGAGCCTCTGCAGAGATACCATTGGGTTGTTCTTCCTCAAGGACTCCGGAACTCGCCGACCATCTGCCAATGGTTTGTTGCACGGGCACTGTCTCCAGCTCGAGAGAAACATCCAGGAGCAAAAATCATTCATTATATGGATGATCTGCTCATTGCAGCACCGACACAACAGGAATTGCAGAGAGCTCGTGACTGTGTGATCACAGAGGTGCGACATGCAGGTTTGGAAATTTCAACTCCAAAAATTCAGGAAATTGCACCTTGGAAATACTTAGGATGGAAAATCACTGAACAAACAGTGAAACCACAGAAAATAGAAATTAAAACAGAAGTTAACAACTTACAGGATTTGCAACAACTTTTGGGGGAAATCAACTGGATGAGATCCATCTTAGGGATCACAAATGATGAACTTGCGCCGTTGTTCAATCTCTTGAAAGGGGACAGTAACATCAAATATCCCAGGAGCCTCACCCCAGAGGCTCGGGAGGCCCTTGAGAAAATTGCTGGAGCCCTCCAGCAGAGACAGGCACATCGCTTTGTAACATCTTTACCTTTTTTTCTTGCAGTGTTGGGGGAAAAAATACAGTTGTATGGATTGATTTTTCAGTGGGATTCATCACAGAAAGACCCATTGTTGATTTTAGAGTGGATTTTTTTATCTTACAGGTCTCCGAAGACGATCCTCTCAAGTCTGGAAATGATAGCTCAGATCATCATCAAAGCTAGGACCAGGCTGCAAACAATGGCAGGCAAAGATTTTACAACAATTTACCTGCCTTTGAAAAAAGATTATTTTGATTGGGCTTTGCAAAAGTCAGAGGATTTGCAGATTGCATTGTTAGATTACTCAGGTGTTTGTACTATTCATTTCCCAAGTCACAGGCTGTTGAAAGCAAAAATAAGTTTCAGAGAAAAACCAAAAATAAGTGAAGTGCCGTTGGATGCAATAACAGTTTTTACCGACGGCTCAGGAAAGACTCACAAATCAGTAAGTACATGGCAGGATGACATCACGGGGGAGTGGAAATCAGATATAAGAATAGTACAAGGGTCACCACAAATAGTAGAATTAGCAGCAGTGGTCAGAACTTTTGAGCTGTTCCAGCAACCTTTTAACTTGATCACAGACTCAGCTTACGTAGCTAATGTGGTCAAGAGGCTTGAGGGTTCACTTTTGAGAGAAGTTGACAATGAAAAATTGTATTCATATTTACTATGTATGAAGACATTGTTGCAAAACAGAAAACATAAATACTTTGTCTCTCACATCAGAGCACATTCATCCCTTCCAGGTTTTTTAGCAGAAGGCAATGCACACGCAGACAAATTGACCATGCCAATTTCAAGGACTTTACCGAACATTTTTGAACAGGCAAAATTGAGTCATGCATTCTTTCATCAGAATGCTCAAGCACTAATGGAAGGCTTTCACATTTCCAAAAGTCAGGCAAAAGAAATCATTAGTGCTTGCCCAGATTGCCAGCTTGTGCAGCCTCCTGCATCAATGGGAGCAGTCAATCCAAGAGGATTGCACAGTTTGCAGTTATGGCAAACTGATGTCACAAAGTATCCATCCTTTGGGAAACTCAAAAAAGTTCATGTTTCAGTTGACACATTTTCAGGTGCAGTCTTCGCATCATTGCACACAGGTGAGACAGCACAACATGCCTGTCGACATTTCTTGCAGGCATTTGCATCTTTAGGTGTGCCGCAAGAAATCAAAACAGACAACGGACCAACATACATAGGGAAAGTGCTTGACAAATTCCTGAAGAGGTGGGGTGTCCATCATACCTTTGGTATCCCACACTCTCCAACAGGTCAAGCAATCATTGAAAGAACACATCAAACATTGAAATCCCTTTTGGACAGACAAAAAAGAGGAGAAGCAGAAGCAACACCATACATGCGCTTGAATAAAGCCTTGTATGTGTTGAATTTTCTCAATGGCTCTTTTACAGAGCCAACTCCACCAATCATGAGGCATTTTTCAAACAGCACGAGAGCAAAACTGAAGGAAAACCCTTTAGTTTTGGTCAGAAACCCAGAAACAGGTCAAATTGAAGGACCATTCAAATTGATAACTTGGGGCAAGGGATTTGCTTGTGTCTCCACAGCAGTTGGGCCAAAGTGGCTGGCAGCAAGACACGTGAAACCGTACCGAGTCCAGACGCAAGCAGAGACGGACCCCAAGACCGGAGGAAGAGAAGTGGGCACGCAGACGTGAGCTGGTGTCAGAGCAGCAGACATCCCTTCGTTCTACGTGCAAAAAAGACTCTGGGACTTGAGTTCTTTGGGACTTGGGTGGTGTTGCATTTTTAGGGATTCCCATGGGAAAAAGGTCAGTGAAAATGAAAGAACTATCCTTATGCCTCATTCTCTTCTTGGTTGCCTTGAGCAATGCGGCAGTTTTGCCCGTGGCTCAACCAAAAGAGAATGTTTGGGAAACTCTAGCCAATGCATCAGGTTTGGATACCATCTGCCTGACACACTCAAGACCAGGGAAACCTTTCTCAACATGTTTAGTTGGATTGCCAGTGACTGAATGGCCGATTCCAAAAAACATCCCTTCAGAAATTTCAAAGTCCATTGTAAATCCAGTGGACCAATGGGATGTTTGGGTGAAATTCCTTCCTGTGGCTCCTTTTGAACCCCAGGAACTGGAAATTCTTGGATCAGTCCCAATGCAATTCTGTGTGAAATTCGGCCTTTCTGGAGTGGCAAAAAAT
Organism: Progne subis subis; assembly: GCA_022316685.1. Lineage (NCBI taxonomy): Eukaryota > Metazoa > Chordata > Aves > Passeriformes > Hirundinidae > Progne > Progne subis. Next base: position 151,967 of record JAKJHU010000110.1, on the reverse strand, counting down.
AAAACTATAGACGTCACTCCAAACCTCAATTTTTACAGAAATTCATCATCTTGGTGTAATTACACTAAGATGCTGAAAAAACCATCCAATCATGTTCCAGCTCAGTTACCAAGGGGAAACTTTTTCATTTGTGGGAACAAAATTTGGCCCGCAATTCCTGCAAATGCCACAGGTGGTCCGTGCAGCATTGGAATGCTTTCATTGCTAACACCCGACATGACACTGATGAGAAAACTAAAACAGAGAGGGAAAAGATCAGTTCAAATGTATGACCCAAATTGTGATGATGAAGTTCACACATGGAGCAAGGCTCAGAGAATTGCAGTTGCAATTTTTTACCCACAGGTAGCATCAGGAGCAGCCTTGACACAATTGGATCATGTGGGTTATTGGCTGAGCAAACATGCCCGAGCTGTTTCTCTTGCACTGAGTGACATGTTGTTAGACATTGACAGTGTAAGACGAGCAACTCTCCAAAACAGGGCAGCGATTGATTACCTTTTGCTGACCCACGGGCATGGGTGTGAGGAATTTGAGGGAATGTGCTGCATGAATTTGTCAGATCATTCCAAATCCATTCATGAAAACGTCAAGCAATTGCAGGAGAGTGTGAACAAACTTGGAGAGGTAACTGCATCATGGATGGATGGTTTGTTCAATTTGTTTAACCTTTCATCACTGTGGAAGGAACTTTTAAAAATAGTTATATATATTTTAATGGGGCTTGTAATCCTTCTCATGATTTTGCCGTGTTTGTTTCTATGTATACGGCGAGCCGTGGACAGAGTGGCCAAGGAAGTGTTTTTGGTTCAAACAGGAGGGAGAGATGTTGGAGTCCAGGGCATTCCTTTGGTTGCCCTGGAGGGTCAGAGACCTGGGCAGGGGGCTCTGAGACCCCAGCCCAGAGCTCAGAGAGACTCTGGCTTTGATCTCAGTCCATGGGAAAAACTTCCTAAACTGAGAGAGGGTTTGCAGGCCACGGGAGTGTGAAAAATAGTAGTTTAGTTTATCATAGAGTGAAAAAATAGTAATTTTAGGTTCATAGCATTGGAGTGAATGGGGACAAGATGGAGAATCTGGGGCGTTGCCTCCTTCTTCTTCCTTCTCCTTCCCTCACTCCATTTCTGCTATGACGTTGGCACAAAGTAGTTAGTGAGGATTGGGTCAGTGTATAGATGACCTTTTTAGTAATAGTGATAGACATTGGTAAGAAATAGTAAATAACGAACACGTAGTAATTAGTATAAAAGATTAAGGACTGCCCAGCTCGGGGGGAGACATGAGAAGTCCATGCAGCTGCAAACATCATGTTGGACTGTGAGAAATTTGTAAGATAAGAAACAATAAACGAAAAACCTTGAAAAATCTACACCTGAAGACTCCGTCTCTTCCTTCGGCTTGGCTCGGAGCTGTGCAGGGGAGAAAGGGACCCTGAAACCACCTGAATGTTGGGGAAGCCCCCCGACACATAAGCCCCTTGTTTTTTCTTAATCATACCTGACATCCTCCCTGCCAACATATGTTTTTCTTCTACAGTGCAACTACCCCTTTCAACAGAGATCAATTTTTTGCCAAGTTAATACTTGCATGATGGGTAGAAAAATACAAACATACATTTTGCAATAATAAGCCAGGTGTATGCAAGAAGAATGCAATTCTTTTATTTAAAATTAGCATTGGCTAACTTGAGTATTTTCTCCCTAAATGTATGTCATCATTCCCATTTTCTCCAAACATGGACTCTTTTTCTGTCTTGTTAATTTCAATATATTTAATTGTAAGTTGTTTGCATGTGGTGAACTAAAATATTGCTCAAGCTTTTGAGTATCACTTTGAGTTGTATTTGGATGGCTAGGAACTTGAACAAAAACTCAGATTCTATTTTGTGCTAAAACATACCACAGCTTCATGGATCAGACTGAGTCATTCAAATATCATATTTTATTCATACAAAAGCACGGAAGTGTTAACCATATATATTCACAAAATGCTTTCTAATGCAAATATTTCACAAAACCAAAACAAACAAAAAACCCACAAAAAACAACAACAAAAACCCCCACCAAAATCAACAAACTATCTTTGCTGTCAAAACTCAGCATTTCCAGAGAGTCATAGTTAACAGCCCCAGGTATACATATTTTTATAATGAATGTAAGATCCATTAAGAATACAGAATTACATCTACATTTTAGTAGTTGTCATCCTTTTTTAAATACTGCTGTTCATAAGAATATGACATATATTTAGTCCCTCATGCAAAATCTCAAAGTAATCATGATTTTTTTTTTGGTGAAAGATTCAGATGCAAAATACACCTTGAAAAGGAAATATTGACAACCTTGGTCACACAAGCCTTGGATGTAAGCTTTGCTGTAGCTCTTAACTATAATTCTCTCCCTTTGTTCAAAATGGAACAGTGCAGAATGGGAATTTCTTCACCAGGTTCTGACCAGGAATTGTATGATCTTCTGATCTTCTGGTACATAAAGTGCCTGTACCATGACACTGGTCAAAGTTCTAGTTCCAGCTCTAGAGACATTCCTTTTTTCTCCAACTGCAACTAGTGGTCAGTAATCTTCTACAGCTTTGGGCATGTTTTACTGTTCTGCAGACAACCACACCACCATTTGCAGTGCTGAAATACTGCCTTCTGAACTATTTTGCATGAAAGAGTAAGCGGAGAGAATTGTCCCCAAATTTGCCAAAGTTCTTAAAGGACTTCTATTCTCTTTAGCAGAATAAAAAAACAACTAACCATCGGCTTCTTAAAATACATTATAACATTATTTTCTGATTGTGCATATTCTATTCATGCAAAATAAATTCTATGACATAAAAAACAGTTTTTGTGCTGCTACAATTTTTCAGTCAATGTACATGCATTATAAACTTGACATACTTGGTTTAGAATACTTCTTATACATCAGACACAATGCATAAATATTAGAGATTACAGTTTTAGAAATAAATCACTGTGTGTGTTCTATTTACCCTATAGTAGTGTGATTTCCTGATCTATATGCTTTAGCTAAACTTAGAAAAACAGTTTTCTTATTTAACTCCTAAAATGTAGTTCATCAATATTTGGTCTTGAAATTAAACAGTAATACAAACATCCCCATACTCCTAATTCTCAACTCAAAAATTGTACTTTCAGATTCTGTATTGTTAACAAACACAGCTGGAATCAATCAGAAGAACAAACAAGTTAGTGGCTCAATAAATTAAAAAAACAAACAAACAAAAAACAAACAAACAAACAAACAAACAAACATTTAAGTAATAAAACTGTGTCTACCTATGTCTTCACATCCAGTTCCGGTCATCTGGAACCAATCCTATGCAATATGCTCTTGGATGACCATGTTTGAGTGGGAAAGTTGGATGAGATGATCCCTTCCAAACTTAGATAATTTGTAATTCTGTGATTATAAAGACTGCCAGAATAAACACAGACACAAACAAAAAAGTAATTATTAGAAGATGGGAATAAAGAGTCTTTAATACACAGAACAAGTCCTTTTAAAAAAAGTGGCAGAGTATGACCATTTTTTTGTGTAAGAGACCCAGTATTAGATGGCATTTCCACATCAGGTCTATCAGCATTTCACAAAACTAATTCTGTGCTAAGAAATACATAAGGAGGAGTTAAAGCCCCTTGTGAGAAAACACTTGAAATCAGAGAACTAAGTGTAGCAAACACCCTGGAAAGGAGAGATGATCAAATAAAAAGCAATTGAAAAAAAACCAAAAAATTTGCAAATGGAGTGGCTACAAGCAAATGTAATAAGATGAATGGAGGTGCAGGAAAAAGGACTGAAATTTGCCAAAATTATCCCAGTTGAAATCCCAAAATCACGGAAGAAAGTTAAGCAAAGAGACAGGAGAAGAAATGGAAGAAATGAAATTCTAAAAAAAATAAAAGAGAAACCTCTGAGAGCAGGTTAAAATTATAAAAGCCACTGGTTTTTTGTATTGGTCAGGGAGTTAAAAATGATACTTACATACATAAATAACAATCTTGCCTTTTAGTTTAGTAAGCTGACATGGTTTATAATTAATTTGATTTGCAGTATACATTTCCAGATTACAGCAACGAGTTTAAAATATCGAAAATATTGCTGTGATTATAGAAAGGCTTCAGGAAGATAGAAAGAATATAAGTTTTTCCTTTCTCTCTGGAACATGGAGGAATGGAAAGGCTTGAAACAAAACAACCAAATGTCAAGCGTTCAGGTTCTGTCTTGTTAAGTTACATTCCAGAGTTAAAAAACCCCACAAACCAACAAACAACAAACAAGCCCTGTTAAAGAAAACATTAAATATGTCTTAATTTTTTTTTTTCCCTTTAGCTCCCATAAAGAGCTTTGTCTAGAAACTGTTAAAAATTTTCCAGAACCATGCACATATTTTGTCCAATATATATACTTGGATCCAAGATGAAGAGTATTCATTTTTAAAACACTGAATATAGGGCTTTATGGAAAATCAGACTATTTTCTTGATACTTGGAAATATCTTTCTTGTTGGCATGATTATCTGTATGGGTTATGGTTGCATATTTATCACTACTACCTTATAAAACATTTATTTAATTTAAGTTTCAAATTAATAATATATCGTTAATATCCTTTCCAATCCTAAAGAATAATGTAATTTCATTTTGCAGAAGAAATCTTTATTAGAGGGATGACTTTTTTTAGAGTACCAAAATTATTTTGAATTCATCACTGTTTGTTGTACTGAGCGATTTATAATTATCTCCCAATTTAATTTCAAAAGCAATTAGATTTTATCCCACTGTGTAATAAAAAATAAAGGCAAGTTTAAGTTACCTATTTATTTGGGGGGAGGAAACAGCTGGGAAGTATGTAAAGCAGCTTGAAATAATTTTAATTATTAGCTCTCTCGGTGGAGTCTGCCATTTTAGAATATATTTATTAATATTGGTTTAGGTGCTGATCCTATAAAGATCCCTGATCTAGATAAAGAATTCCATATTCTGCCTGATAAGGGTAAAATTGAGATAAGTAAAACAAGAAAAATAATTATTATTGAGGTTTATGACCAGAAAATTATACTTAGTAGTGTATTTCAACTTTTATAAATTATTTAAAAGTCATGCTAACATAGAAAAGTACTTGGGTTGAGTTATAAGAGCAGCTCAAGTGCTGTTTCTTAGTATAACACTGAGGATATCATAGAAATAAATTCAGGACAGTCTGAAAATATATAGCTGGGGAAAGTCTGTAGATGCAAAAAAGTGGTGTGGGCTATTTCCCTGTTCGATGTTGAAGGCAGCAATGCAGAATATCAAAATGAGGACAAACAGGTAAAAAGTTGGCTATGATAGACAGAACTGTAATATTTCCCATATCACTTTCGCAAAGCAAACAGTTAATTACCAGAAGTTCATGCTGCATATATAAATTTCCTCTATCATGTGTAAGAAGAAAAAGGTATCTCAGCATGAATATCAAATATCCACAAAACTCAAAAAGGCTTCTCCTATAAGCAACACAGACTTAAATTATTTGGAGTAGATGGAGAGAATGGTGAACCGTAAATCCAGGTTTTTGGAACAGCACCTTCAGATAGATCATAGAACTTCTGGAAGTTCTCCATTACAAGTGGTGAAGTACTTTTCTAAGTAATAGTTTGGTCCTTATGGACTCATCTGGAAAATGAGGATTGAGGTCCCTCCTCTTACAGTGTGTTGCAGTGCATCTAACTTAGTACTTTAAGTAACAGAAGAGTTGGCCCAGGGGCTTACCAGCTTCATCTCTCTCTAACCTAGCTCCACAGAGGCAGATACCCAAACAAGAAACTCCCCCCTACTTCTCAAATACGGAGTCAATATGAAAGCAGGAGGCAGTGAAACCTTGGTGCCCAGGCCTTGTCTCCTTTTCTGCAGCACAGTCTTCCTCCCTTTTGTCATTCTTCAAGCTGGAACACAAGGAGACCTTGAACAAATTTGAAAGTGGGGCCAGTCCAGAAAAAAGGTAAACAACTCTTTCTTTTCCCCTGCCTGGTTAGGGGGTGTTTGTCTTGATATCATGTCTGGCAGATGCAAGAAAAGACAGCAGCTTGGCAATGGAGATACTAAACACCAATTCAAGATGTTTTCTGATAGTATCCTGAACCTTATTAAGCTAGATATCCATTACCAGTGAGAGCTTGAAGCATATTTCAGGAAATTCTTGGAGCACTAGGGGTGTTCCAGGAAAATGTTAAATGAGATGCCATTACCTAACCTGGAACCAGACTGACTATGACTGCCAACAAGCTGAGCTCCAAAGCCTCACACTATAGATTTTTGGCAGTTAAACCTTGCTTTCAACACATTTGGACTGTTTTGAAAAACTTAATTTGTAAGAGGTACTGTTTTTATTCCTGTTCCCTTGGGAGCAGGTTAGAAATTTAGGCTGGAACCCACCACAGGAGACATCATTTACCCACCAACTAAAAAGGCCTTTAAAATGCAAGGGTTTACGGTGTTTCCTTCTCCTTCCCTAAGCCATTCAGAACCTTAACGCTTATGGGAAGACTTTAGACCACACTGATGTAAAGTTCAAAGTAGATAACTTGACAGGTTTTGCGGGGGGTGAGGGGAGGAAAGGAAGTATTTTTTTTCCATGCAAGAAGTGTGGGCCAGAAGTCTTGGCTTTTGTGGCTGAGAAACCTGTTTGTGTTATTGAAAACCTGTAGTCAATCATATAAACATCTATTAATTTAAAATTCTATCTCTAGGGTATATCTCCTTTCAGTCTAACTCTGAATTCTTTGGGCTATCAGATGCCTCTCACTAGGGGAAGCAGAAGTTTTCAAAGCAGTAATCCAGTCTCCAGAAATGCACAGACCTTCTAAACATTCTTCAACCTGGCTGCAGACAGGCAACCCAAAAGTGGACAGTGTCTTCCACAGAAAGTCAGTGTGACAGGTAGGATTGTAGCACAACAGATGCCCTAATAATTACTTTTTTTCCCCCTTTTTATATTAGAAAATGTCATGGCAAATCTGCAAATTATCTTCTATCGTGCTTAGGAAGCAAAAACTGAAGCAGGTAATTGACTATTTCAGCCATCACCTTAGTAGCTTAATTCTTTTCTAATTACACCAGCTAATTTACTTCAAAAAACTCCCAAATTGGAGTCAAGCCCAAACTAAATCTTCATGTATGAAATTCAATGGCTTAAAAGCATGACTAGATCAGATGTGACTGAAGGCACCACGATTTGAAAACAGCCAAAGAGTTATTGGTTTAATAAAAATGAACACTGAATAACACCCAGAAAATTTTACAAGAATTTGAATGAACACAATTAAGGATATTATTGCAAGTCTGCTAAAAGTAAAAAAAAAGTACTTGTGATATAAAACAAGTTAAGGGAGAAATTAAAAAAAAAAAAAAAAAAAAGGCACGGGCTTAATTTTTTTGTTTCTTGTTTTTCAACTTGTCGGGTACCAGTTGTGGATTGACCCTTGCCAAACACCAGGCACCCATGAAGGTCACTCGCTCACCCTCCCCTGCCACAGATGGGGAGAGGAGAGAAAAAAAAATTAATGAACGGTTCATGAGCTGAGACAGGACCAGGAGAAAATACTCCAAGGGCAAAACAGAGTCAACTTAAAGGTACAAAGTGAATTCATTACTAACAGGGTAAGAGGAGGATAATGGGAAGTAAAAGAAGCCCTTAAAACACCTTTTTTTCCCCCAGCTCCTCCCTCTTTCCCACTGACAGCACAAGGAGACAGGACGTGGGGGTTTGGGTCAGTTCATTGCCTGAAGATTTTGTTTCACTGCTCAGGGAGAGGAGTCTTTCCCCTGCTGCACTGTGGGGTCCCTTCCCACAGGAGACAGCTCTCCATGAACTTCTCCAACATAGGTCCACTCTCAAGAGCAGCAGAACTGCTGCAATATGAGTCCCTATCATCGGCACACAGTCCTCCCAAAACTGCTGTGACATGGGTCTCTCTTTCCATGGGGTGCAGTACTCCAGGGACAGGCTGCTCCAGCCTGGCAGCAGGGCCCTCTCGCTTCAACAGGTCTCTATTGGATCACAGCCTTCTCCAGACATCCACCCACTCCGGCATGGGCACCTACCCCATGGGCTGTGGGTGGATCTTTGCATCCGCCATGGATCTCCATGGGCTAGAGGGGCACAGCTGCTTCACCATGGTCTCACCACGGCCTACAGAGGAATCTCAGCTCCAGCACCTGGAGCAGTTCCTCCCCCTTCTTCTCCACTCACCTTGGTGTTTCCATGTTGTTTTCCCTCACATGTTCTCACCTCCTCCTCTTCTCTGACTAGAAGAAAAAAACTGTGTACTTTGTTTTTGTGTGAAGACAGATATAGATAGTGCTAAAGGAAATCTTGCTCCCCATACATTGTAGCTGTGTTAATTATGAAAGAATGGGAACAGCCTTGTCCTCACAGCTATGGGTGTGATAAAAGAGTGAATTAACCAGTAGAGCAGTCAGTTGGAGTCTGCTGGGCATGCTGTGAAGAGGAAGGGACAGGAGGTCATGCGAGGGACAGAAAAGATGCCGTATGAGGGACAGACAGGGTTAGGCAGCCATGCTAGGAACAGGAAGCGGCGAGCTGGAAATACAGAATGAAGGTAGAAGGAGAAAAAGAGCCAGAGCTGTGTGGAGCTACTCATGGGACTGCAGCATAGAGAAGGTATGAAAGACCTTTAGATAACAAGGTGCTGATGCTTGGAGCCCTCTGAAATTTTTAAAGGAGCACTCTTGAGTGCTGTGGCCATCTCGCTGATGACATGTTTTGATTTTCTTCTTAGATATATTATCACAGAGGTGTTACCAAACTCCCTAATAGGCCCAGCTTTGGCCAGCAGTATGTCCATCTTCAGAGCCATCAGGGATTGGTTCTGCTGGACATGGTGGAACCTTCTGGCAGCTTCCCACACAAGTCACCTCTATGGCCCCCCCACTACCAAAAATTAGTGCAAATTCAACACAGTACCTTATAAAAATTCTAAATGAAACTCATACAGCAGTTTGCATGATGTTTCATTTTGCCAACAATGTTGTGATTCCATATGTGTTGGCAACAGTACATTTGTCTTTGTCTAGTCCCCTGCCCAACTGTCTACCTCCTTCTCCCTCCATCCCAAAAATAACAAGTCAATACTGAAGGTTTTCTTCTATATGAGGTAATGTAACACAATATGTTAATTGTATTTCAGTAAAATATAACAACCGCATTTTCTTAATCCCTGAGAGACCTTCCCATCACATGCCATAATTTCAGCCTTGTAATCTCTTCCAATAAAATCCCCTTGGACTTCTGCATGCAGAAGCTTGCACCATCATGCATGAAAGACTTTAGGCTGAAACAACCTGCAAGTAGATTATGGTGTCAATATTCATAGTACTGTTCCAAGCATAACTACATCACTGCAATCTGCTGTTAAGGTTCAAAAAGAGGGTTTCCTGTGGGCTGCAATTTGGCATGCAGCACCTCAATTTATGAGCACATTTTAGAAGTATGAGTATTCACAGAATCATTTGGGTAGCCAAGAGTTAACCAGATTAACATATCAGTTTTACAGATGATGCTTAAACAAAAAAACTCAGTTGGTGAAACAAAATGTTAGCAGAGCAGTTGTTCAGTATTTCCAAAAAAAAAAAAAAAAAAAAAAAAAAAAGAGGATATAAAGAAATCTTCCATGTCCTTTCATATTTCTAAATACTAGCTTGGATTTGAAGAGCTCGGTTCTAGTTTGCTCCTGTTACCAGAGAAAATCCATGAGGAAGCAAAGTATATTGAGACATGACTTTAAAGAGTTAAGATTTTAGCTAAGGGTTAGAAGAAATTTATATTGATCAAGTTGTAAGTTAGATTAGCAAATGGGAGGTTAATGATTATTAGATGCCCAAGCTAGAGCTAACTATTATATTATGAGCTTGTTTATAGAAAAAGTGGAGTAAGTGAACCGTCATAAGAACAGATTGAAACCATGGCCATAAGAACAACGGCCAGCACCTGGACTTGGTATCAATCAATCACGAAGCAGGGGACCTTGGACAGTGCCAGAGGGTCACAGAGACCTGATGAAGACTCTCCTGACTTCATCCTTTGAGACCACTGACCCAATTCGAGACCACCGACCCAATTCAAGAGAAGAACTGCGCACGCATGAAGGACTGATAGCCTCATTTTAATACAGAGCGGGGATGGGAGGTGCTGGGGTTATGCATATGTATTGTATGTAAGATCTTGGAAAATAAATAGAGAGCAAAGAGCCTTGTTCGGGGTGGCCACATCTTTCAGAGATGACTCCCATGCCGCCCGCCGGTGAATAAACATACCACTTTCTAACTTTAATCAGTTAGAGGGCCTTTGTCTGTGACTATATCGGTTTTCAACGACTCAATATGTCAAAACTTGTTACTTGTTTTGTCTTAAAAATTAGTTCTTTACTTATGGAATTTCTGAATTCCCTTCTGCCAAACCCTCCTTTTTAGGCACATCTTTCGCTTAGAACACTGTGCATAAAGACTTCTAATCCTTACCTCTGTGGAAGTGTTTCTGAAGTCATTATACAAGATTAGGATGAAGTTGATTAGATGCTTTGGAATAGGGCACATGGGGTAGGTGGAGCAATATATTTGCAACATCTTGAACTAAGCAGCTCTCCTGTGATTGGCAAATGTCATTTTACTCTGAAGAAAAAACTGAAAGTTATTCGGTAATAATCCTCACATAGCAAGATACCCTAACAACAATATGCTAACAGGAATAATGCAGAAATTATTATGTGAAGAAGCTAGAGTGTTCCTTTTCTTTTCAAAGTTGGATATAGTATGGTAGTCAGTTCGGCAGACTATACTAGTCACATTTAAGCCAAAGCTATCAATAAGTATGTGACAGGTTTCGTCAGTCATGCTTGCCCATCCTGTGCCCCAGATTATTCAGATCAGAGAATTTGTTGAAGGAGGGTATGTCTGATTTCTGGTGTGCACTGCTTGATTTTACTCCCCTGGAAACTCAGATATGATAAAGAGGGAAAGGCCCTGCACCTCAATCTTAACTTCTAATGCAGTTAGGTCACAGATAGAAACTTCTCACTTTCAGGAACTGAGAGGTGCACCTGAGATCACACTCAGGTGTGATCTAGAGACAGGATCCTCTGTCCTAGAGACAGGACTAATAAATTGATAAACTAATAAATTGATAAACTAATAAATCTTCATTGGCATTCTTATTTTTTTATTTCGACTTTTGTCACAACCATATACTTTAGTGATGCAGAAATTTTGATGCCACAGTTTGCAACACAGTTAAAAGTAAAAAAAAAAAAAAACCAACAAAAACTGAAATTTTATGGCTCATTCTGACATTTAACTTTTAAATTTATGTAGTTAACTACAAATTTATGGTTTTTTATTAATCTTGGCCATTTTTTCATTTGAAAAATGGAACATATGGTTTGACACATGGTTATTTCTATGTTAATAAAATCAGGCCATTGCAAGTGAGATGTGGAAAGGAAAAGAATGTGTAACAGTGAGGGTGTTAAAGGAGAGCCTTCTTTTTGCCCTAGTAACTACTAGTCTATCATATGTCAGTCACTTCTACTTACATCCACTCAAGGAAAGGTACAGCCCTTCTTTATTAAAGCATATGTTCCAACAATACTATATGCAAAAGGTTTTCTTGGGTCACTCAATCCAGATGGGAAAACTAAGTCTTTGTATACTGAGTTACAAAATGATCAGCCAGAGGTCTTTTCAGTTCTACTAACAGAAGTAGCTGTTAATAATATATCAGGAGAGACATGATCAAATATATATCAAATTTTTCTTGCACAAATAATGTGATTTTCATCATTTTGTAAATAGGATATGTTTTGGATTTTTTTTTTTTTTCAGTTAAACGTTATTTTAAAAACTGAAGACTTTAGATGTAGGTCTAAAATTAATTTAAAACCATGAAAATTTAATTAAAAGTTTCAATACAACCAAAATGTGTTGATTTTGTGGACCTGGACATTTTTGGATTTTAACTTGCTTTGGAGGACTTTTAAAAATGTTTCTAGTTTGATTTGAAACAAGAAAATACATAAAAAGCATGGAAAATTTTTTGAAATGGAGAATCTAGTTCTTGCCCGTCCTACTCTAATTCCTGTTCATCTGAATACTTTTGGTTTTCAAAATGCAAATTAATTAAGTTTCTTGGTCCCATAAGTATCTTCAATGATGTCATATTTTTCGTCAGAATATTTTTGGTCTCTGCAACAGCCATCCAGCCCTAACTCTGCGTTTTGTTGAGGCTTTCAGCCTCTTCAGAAGTTACACAAGTGAAGCTGTCTCTGTTTGCCAGATGGGGTTATAGCACTAAGAAAAATAAAAAGCAGAATAAGAGGCAATCTGACTCCCACCAACTTTTTGTACAATCTCAACTACTGAAACCATCTCATTTCACAGTGACGAGGCAAAACAGAAAATAGCTACCTTGCTGTATTTCCCAATTTGTAAGAGGCTTGCAATGATGTTTTGGAAGAGGAGAAAGGAAAAGTATTTCATGGGAGAAAGGAAAACAATTCAAAGGAAAAAATTCCTTGTATAAAAAAATTCATTGTATAGGATTATAATATACATGCTGTGGTTTAGGAATGTCATTCTCTAATTTAGTGCTCCCATTAAAAGGAAAACCAAGCATTCCTCTTTTCCCCTAGCCTCTTCAGTGATAGACAAAAAAGGCAGAGATCCCAAGCTGAGATACAAACAGTTTACTGAAAACAACAATGAGATGAGAGAACAATCAGTAACAGCAACAATATTAACAATAAAAGTGGAAAAAAGGGTGATTTACTTCTAAACAATACTCATCAACAGACCTACCCAGTGCCACCTGATCCATGAGACAAAGAACAACATGGCAGCAGACTCTCCCTGCACCACCTTTTTCTTCCTGACAGTAATCCATTCCCGCCACCCTTCTTGGAAACGAGAATCCCTTACTTCTGTCACTGGTAGTGATGTACAGAATAACAAACTAGATGTTCACATGGCTTCATGCTCCACGCCCTCAGCTACTATGAAAACCTGTACAAGTCTGATTATTAATGCGAACAAAAAGAAAGAGCAATTTTTAAACTCTGACTTGAAACTGTGCTCACACAACTCTTTATACTTTACTCAGTAAAAGTGCTGCAGCATGTTGAATCCTAGGGTCATTGTTTACAAGTAAACTAAACACCCTGGACCACAGAGATTTACTGAAGTGTGGTATTATCAACAGATCATTCATCAGATGAAGTGTGAAAAATTCAACAGATACTATGAGATTTTATGTTTCTGAAAAAGTATCTTATCTAAACCAGAACCTATTTTAATATCATTTTGAAATCTGTGTAGTTAAAAACTTTCTGGTTTATTATATTTTTTTATTGTGCAGCCTGTTCAGTTTTGAAACAAATCCCTAAGTAATATTTACTGTTGTTTGTGGTTTATAAAACAGACTGAAATGTACAGACCTTAGTAAACTTACTTAAAAATGTGTAGGAAATGGAGTGTGGGATTATTGTTAGTTATTTAGGGTGTTTTTCTTTACATGGGTAGAACACTTACGCAGAATGACAGAAAGTCCCAAAGCTAATGCTGTAGCATGTTGTTAAAAATGTGACTTTGTTTGTGTTGTTTACATTAGGTAGATTTTTCTGTCTGCTAAATAAGAAACGGGTGAAATAATTTTCAGTGCTTACTATGGCAAGAAAGAGCAGAAATTAGACCTGTTGTTTTTTCTGTTGTGTGCCTATCAATCCAGTGGCGCTATTTCTAAGCAGCTATTATTAGCCAAGGGAAGGTTTCCTAATAGTTGTGTCTACAGTTTGTTGCTGCGTTGCATTATTTGTTTTCATATTGCATTTTATAATGAGTTTTGTGTTATAATGGTTTGTTCTGTACTCCCCTGTTCTCCTGGAAAATGTTATGTCCTGAGGTTTGTCCCTGCCCTTCTTCCCTGTCAATTCTCCCACACTCCTCCCAGTCCCTTCCTACGGGCCCTGTCTGTCATTCAGCTGTTCCTCCCAGATTCTGGAGAGTTCGGGTAAAGACATCTAATGATAGGGCTAGAGCTGAGGAGGTTCCTCCCTTTATGCTCCCGTTGGTTTCTTTAAATATCCCTCCAACCCTGTTCCACTCCCACCTTATCCCTCATTGGGTGTTGGTTTGTCCCCTCCTTTAGCCTCTGACCTGTATATAAGCCCAGACCACGAGGCTGAGCGAGGACCTGGCTTGAGCTGTGGACTGAGGCAGAAATTCAAACAGGACAGGACAGGACAGGACAGGACAGGACAGGACAGGACAGGACAGGACAAAGTCTGGAATAAAGACCTTGGTCTCGCCCTCAGATCAAGTCTTTCTCCTTTCCTCTGCCACCGACAGGGTCTCTCTCTCTCTCTCGTGATAAGGGGAAAAAGCCCCTTTACCGGGTTTTTAGGACCCAGGGGAGTTTTCCAGTCTTGTCACAGCCTTGAGCTAGCCTGGGCAAAACGGAGCCAGCAACTGTGATAGAGACAAGAGGCAGTTTGTATACTGCGTTTTACCACATATTGTAGTGTCATCCTTTACAAACTGAACTGTGCTGAAATGACAAGAAGTCATTCATGACTATGCATATTCAGAAGTGGGAAGTAACTTAGAGAAAGTAACTTATTCAGCCTGTTTTTTTCTGTTCTTCAGCTAAGAATAAATAAAGGTTTTTCCTAAAGCTTTATAAATTTGAATGTCTCTGTAACTCATTGAATTTCTATTTTCATCGGGACATGATTAAGTTACAAAAGAAAAGTACTTTGAAAGTATAGAAAATCCTGTGGTCAGTCACCAGTACAAGAAAATCTAAATCAAATTACTGAAGTTCTTACAGGACAATCCAATCATGAATGCTAACACCTGGCATTTCAGAAGATGTCAGTAGGATATTCAGACAAACCTAAAGGAATTTTGAATAGAAAAATTCAGGAGATATTTGGCATGATCCCTTTCATGTACAAAGGGTAGTTTGTCTTGCAAACACCTGGGCTGACACACATTGCACTTACTTGTCTTTACTTAGGTTTAGCTACCTTCCTTAGAACTACCCCTTACACTTCTGAGGAAGATAGTGACTATGAAGGCATGTAGCCATCTTGAGGGTTTGCTCAAAACAGAAGGGATTTTAAAAAAAAAAAAATTAAATAGTCTGCTATAGCATTTACAATATATTAAATACATTTTATATGTAATATATTAAATACATTTTATAGTATTTACTTTTTTTTAGGTTACCACCAATACAATTCCAGCCAAAGATTGCTGATCTTTGTAGTCTTCTTTAGCCCTTGCCCTTCTTTTTCAAATCCCTATATTATTTTTAGTGATTTATGTATTTACAAGTATATTTTTGTCCTTAGGAGAATAACAGAAAAAAAAAGACAAAGTTCCATGCATGAAAATCCAAGTTATACTTCATGCATTCTCTATTGCTTAAATTGCATAATGCAGTGAATATGTTCAGATGATAAGGCAAATTTTTTCTACATCTTTTTGGTTACATATCAGATACTTCATGATAGAACAAATCACCACCCTGTTCCACCTTCGATTTTGTTGCGTTTTTTTAAGACCTAGTAGACCACAGTGTACCTTCTAGACCTTCTACAGGGAATTGAAATCTTAATTTTACAGCAGGTGACCTTAGAACTGCCTGAATCAAATACAAATGCTGTAGCACAGAAAAAGAGGAGGTAGAGGGCAAGCCAGTTATTCCAGGAATAGGAACCCACAGAGCAGAGTAAGAATTCACAAATTAAAATCCCAAGAATCAAAAGCTAAATGTTCAGGAGGCTGGAAAAATGCAAGGAGCTGCTGACATTGTGTGAAGGTTTCAGTATGCTCATGATGGCTGTAAAGCTTTTAGAATACTTGTCAGATTCAGAAAAACAAAACAAAACCCAAAACCAACAACAACAACAACAAAATACAATAGTATTTTAGTCCTGCTAAGGAAGTTGTATTGCTGAGATCAGTCGATATGTAATTGTTTTGGAATTTTTCTAGAGGGCAATTTTGAATTTTCTCTTACATAGGAATCGTGGTTACTCAGTACATCTTAATTTAAAGGTGTGCCTTTTTTTTTCTTCTTAATAATATGCTAGCTGATTAACAAGCCCTTTGTTTTCTAATCAGTCCCTCAGAGTTAAATCTGGTTTTATATAAACCCATAAACAAATCAATGATTTCTTTTGAAATCATGAATGTATTTTCAAAGTGAGATAAAAACAATTAAAGCAGAAGATCAGCTTTTCCATTCATACACTATATTCATTATTTGATCATTATTATTATTGTTCATTATTATTGTTTTAATATTTCCTTTCCAATTTGTTCATATCAGTCTTTACTCATCTTTGTGTTAAGCTCAAGTACTGACCTATCTGTCCACTTTCTTAAAATTTCTAGTTCTTTCTCTGATTGGTGCTTTCTCAACTCTGTTAATTAATAGCCTTCCTCTGACCCCCTCACATACTGCTTCTCTCGTAAAACACAGACAATTAACTTTCACAAATTGCAAACTTTCTCTGTGATCTGTACTTCTTTACTGCCCTTGTGTCATCTCCATTGACACTATGGGATGTTTGAGGAATACTATAATCCACCATAACTTCATGTAATTTACAGAGCATGAAGCAGAACAAAGGCACATTTTTAGCTGAATTATGAAAAATCCCTGACGAAAAATTATAGAACAAAAAGATGGAAAGAGAAAAAAATATAAATAGTTTAGAATAGAATAGATGCTCTCATATTGGGTAAAACATCACCTAACTAAGCTATCATTAATAAAAAAGCAGTTTTATTTGAAAGTTCCAAAATACTGTAATATTTTTTCTTTGGCTACTCATACAAAGATACAAGACTGTCTGCAATAGGTCTGCAATTACTGTCACCACAGTAATTAGTTCAAATGTAAGCAATTACAGTGACTATCTTCTGTCATAAAATTGTTCCATAACAGAAGAGGATAGACAAATCTCAACTTTTCTTAAGATTCCATATAGAGTACTCGAAAATATACAAAATCTTCTAAAGCTTCTAAAGAAAAATGCTTTATCCTGCAATGTAGTTTGGGATGTATTGCACTTCACAATGAATAAAATCCAAAGGTTTTGGTAAATCTTTAATGTGTTAAGCAGTAAAGGTCATCTAAAGAAATACAGTTAACTTTTGATCTTTTAGTGAGAATTTGCACTTTTTTTTTTAGTAAGAGTAGTGTTCACTAGCAGTGAAAAAAATTATTTTGATAAAATATTTAGCAAAAATAGCCAATGACTATGACTATAAGCGACATCTTTTAATATTTAATGTTAAGAGGCTCTTGACAGATACAGAGGTTGAACTTTCAATAACATTTAACACTTCAAAACCTTTCAGCACCTAGAAAAGAAATGTAAACTGTAATACTAGACAATAACTGGAGGCTTCCTTCTATGGCATTTCATGTTCTAACTGTTCTGTGACTGGAAAATAGCTTATAAAATACTTTTAAAGCCTAGATAGCATGAACAATATGTAAGAAACTATGCACTTCCTGTACCTTCACACCTCCATCTCTGCCTGAATGAACGTTTTTCTGATGGCAATCACCGCAGTGTTCCTCTGTTCTTTCATTTACCCCAGAGTCATTGCTCAGTGTCCCCTTCTCACTGCTAATGCTTCATTCCCCTACTGACCTACCACACTCAGTATTTCAAGGAGACAGCAGTCTTCAGAGATTATTCTTGAGAAAAGTGCACCTTTAATGAGATTTTCTTTTAACTCACGAAACACATTAACGGAGAAGGTCACAGGTGCTGTATATGAATGCTTGGATGTCAGATCTTTGTGGCCCACAGTCAATCACATTCAGCAGTGACACAGAAGTGTAACTTTTTAAGTGCTTTTGCATGTGACATTCTGGGCATTCATCCTTTAATATTTCATAACTTGATATCCCACCCCACTTTTCCCGAACTTTAGTAATTTCTTAACATTTGAATTTTAAGCTTTTATACAAAACAAAGTGTCACCTTTTAACTGTCCAAGGCATTAATACAGTCTGAACTTGCCACAATTATCCAAACACTTCTCATATAATGTCTTCTGAATATTTTTTTTTTTCCCCTGAATGCATCATGGTCTGCTGACAAAGGCTTCTGCAACTCAATGGGCTCTTTTTCAAGACCTAATGTGGTCTTCTCCAAAACTGGAAGAAAAACACATGTAATTCCATTTCGGGCTGGTCCACATCTTGAGCAACTTGAAAAAAATTACCTTTGCCTTGAGCAAGAGAGACCAAACAACTTCCAGAGGTCCCAACCAACCTGTATGAATTTATGTTGTTACATGTTGTTAGACACGTATGCTATTGGTCTATATGTTCTCGATGTTATGTCTATAAATAATGCACCATGTTCCAAGCACAGAAGAGAAATAGTTAAGCCACTGATGGGAAAAATTGTTACATAAATATACAATTCATTCTTAGAGGAAATTTGTCTGAGAAACCCACAGCAAGGGGTGCATCAGCAGCCAGAAATGAAAGACACAAGAAAAAGAAACTTTATTCCAGTTACCCAGCAGCTGGTTTAAACTACTGTTAATTTTATGGCTAACAATGAAGAGATGTACTTTAAAAATAGTTTTATGACAGAACATCTTTTAACCACAGGGTTTGGAGAAATTAACAAAATGGATTTGTGAGTTTTGGGATATAATTTCCTAGTCCAGCTAGGGATAAATCCTACCGTGTTGTAATGCATTAATTGGGTTTATATTTCATCGGTAATGTTTTTTCTATGTATCATGTGATCTGTCCTTGCCCAGCAGTGCCCATCCCCCATACTGAAATGTAACCTAAGTCTGTTCCCCTGCCGCTTCTCCCTGATTGGGTGGTGCCTCTGGGCCCTGCCCCCTGGGGGAAAAAGCCATGATGGGGGAGGAGCCATGGCTCTCTGGCATCGACGAGTCTTCGGGAAAGGTGTCCAGTTAGCAGAGCAGGACTTGAGAATAAAAGCTGTAATATCCAACCCGGTGCCAGAGAGCCAGACTCTTACTTTTGCCATTGGCAGCTGTCTAGTCTCATGGGGAAAACTACACTACCCCTTCTCGGAGTCAAAATTCATCAGGTTGTGCTGAAGGCTAGCAACATAGAAGACAGACTGAATAGGACTGTATGTATCTAAAATGGATGCGCTGTTAGAATGCATCTAGCTCAAGGTAAATATTCTGTGAAATATGCCACCAAGAAATTGTTGTAAAAACCAGGGGTTAGGTTTAAAGATTGCCTTTCATACAGAGGCACCCAGTATTTTATATTTTGGGTAGGTTGGGATTTGTCTCCAAAGAGAGGCAGGAAGATGTAGCAAAGCTAGCAGTAGGCTTTTACTCTCTCACACTTGTCTGCGTACACTTTTTGTTAGAACACTAATGTTTTCAATTGTTTTTATATACGCCCATTTAAACTGGAGCCCAGCTCCAGCTCCATTTATATATATATATATATATATATATACATATATATATATATATATATATAATCTTTATGTTTTCTTCTGAATTTTCAGTTTCTTCTAATATAATGCAAACTGCATTATTAACTGCAAATTCCTCTGACAATGCTAGTTCTATAAGTCAGTCCTGCTCTGTACCTGATACAGGGTTAAAACAGTGAAGAAAATTTTGAATTTTTGAAAACCTTAACTGCCTACTGATCTTGACTAAAACTGCTGGAAAGCTCCAAAGGCTCACTACCAGCAGAGAATAAATCTTGCTGGGACAAGATTTCAGATCCTGTGATAATTGGATCTAATTATTCCATATGCAGTGAGATAGATTACAATCAGATCAGGGTATTTCTTCTTCACAGGCACCCAAAATTCAGGGCTTTAAAGATGTGCCTACCTCACAGCATTGTTTGTTTGTTTAAAGTTGGATTAGTCAACACCTACATTTTTGTCATTTTCCAATACCAGGCATTTGGTTTACTTTTAGTGGGCTTAGATAGATACTTTGCTTGTGAAGACATTTTGCCAGGTACTAATTAGAAGATCTGTAAGAGAATAGTTTTGCTGCTAATTTATAAAGAGTATTTCCTTCTATTAAACTATTTCTTTTGTTTTCAGTCTGATGACTGCACTTTTTTTCTGCATAGCTGCATGATTTTCCCATTAATTTCACTGCTCATAACATTTTTGGGCCGTCATCCCCATTTCCTTGTTCAGTAACATTCAATGAAGGTAGAAGTATGCTAATCTTACTAGAAGCTCTATGCTTCTACCTACCTTGGTCTTCTGGCAATGAACACACAAAGTACAAGAGTCTAAACAACAGTGTTGCAATTTGGCACCTACTGACCTCTGTAGCAAAATCAAGGTATTATTTTTCTGATAGTTTTTATAAGGTAATTTAACTTTTTACTAAAACCTGTGTAAACTGCTTTTATTGGAGAGTTCTCTGTTCTTACCTATCACCCGCTTCATTTTGGCACTTGTTTTTTGACTGAATTACTTCTTTGCTTTATATAGTCTTGCATCCAGCGGTTTTCTGTTGAAGTATTCTGGGAAAAAGGCATGTCAGAGTCTGTTCAAAAATGTGATTTTGCAATCTGTGTCTATGACTTTTAGGCAGACTTTCACACAAACATCTCTCCGGGTGTCAGAAAAGAGCCCTCTCTAAAAGTCACAAGGCAATACAGGAATTTAATTTTATCTTTAGTTTTGCTCCAACTGAACACAAAGACATTTCCAATCACAAATTCAGCAAGACGAAAGCAATACAAAAAGCAAAACAGACTGTAGAGACAGTCAACATTTCACCACATCTTCTTTTCACACCAAGGAAAGGGACTAGACACTAGTACCCCTCAATACATATCAGAGCCAAGATTTTTTCCCATAAGCATGTTTTTAATTTTCTACTAGTCTGAATCATTATAAGCAGTCAATAAAGCTGTCCAATAAATCCAGGATATAGCTGAACAATCCCCATTTTGTTCTGGTTGGGTCACCCAGGATTTAATGGTTGATTTCTTCCATTTTCCATAAAATTTGTACCAGTATTTAATGTACTGATATCTGTTCCTTGGTACAGGAGGATTTAATGATAATGTGCTGCAATGTAAACGTGTGATTACTGTGAACATTTCCCAAAAGAAATATGTCATCAGTCTGATGCAGCCTTTTAAGACTCATTGCACAAAACAACTTCTTCCTTTGTAAGGAAGGAAATTAGAATGAATTTGAAATGTCATTTTATGTCTATTTTCCTGCTGAGTTAACAGTTTATCATGGGTTAGCACAATTTTGTTTTCTAGGTATAGAGAAATGTAAAATGTTTTTCCCTGCCCTGACCGTTGAGTGGGCTGCAGGGGGAGGACAAGGACCTATCAAAAAGCAGGCTGGGATATTGGCAGCTAAGTTGACCGATGAGAACTGTCAGTGCGACTTCGGAAGGAACATTTAAAACTAATCTGCTGAGACCGCCTCTCTCTCTCACTTTAGAATCAGCAATGAGGTAATATCGGAAGTGGCAGGCGGCCTTGGGTCGGGCCTTGCTGCCCTTTTGGGCAGCTGGGCTGGGCCTGGCCGGGGGTCTGAGGGCTGCTGCCCACACAGAGAGAGCCTGAGCCAGATGAGCCTCTTTCCCTTGCTTGCTGGCAGGGGAGAGGGGCAGCTGCAGCTCGGCAGTGCGGGGCCATGTGCTCAGACCAGCTTCTGCTCTGGCAGAAGGGGCCAGAACATGGCCCAGCTTAATCACTGCCGGCAGCAGAGAAAGCAAGCCTGCAGCTCCACAACAACTCTGAGCTTGACTGCCCTAGATGAGACCGAGGGGTGGAAAAAAGGACCTTTACCAGCTTCCTTTATCAGCATGGCCTTGCATTTTTTCTTCAGACCTGCAGCCCAGCGCTTGAATGTGGCCTTTGTAAGCCCAGGCAGATTTAACTCTTTCTTAGCAACACGGAACTTTTAAAGCACAATTCTTCCCTAAAAGAAAGAAGAAAGAAAAAAACCCAGAAGGTACATGGAACGCACACTGCATGAAGTCAGTTAGATGAGAAGTGAAAGAACTAATAATATTGGAATAGGATTGAAGAAGTGGACATTTTTAACCGGACTTTTCTAAGGTAAATTATGAAGAAATTAACTGTTCTTTGTAGCATCTTAGTATTATTTGGGTAGAATGTTATTCTAATCCAAATTAAGGACTGATGTAATAGAGATTTATTTGGGAACTTTGTAACCCCCGCTCCTGGGTCAAAAGGAAGTCTCAGCCTTTTGAGACAAGGATAATTTTAGATCAGAAGTATTCGTAAATAATACCCCAGATACACTGAGAAGCTCTGTGGATAGAACACCACAGTCTGCAAAAACTCCGGGCGGCAGCAGAATGTGTAACATTGAGAGCACTGGACTATTTTGTCTTGTAGCAAACATCTTCATAAAAAGATCTTAGAAGGACTCTTCTCCTAGAGTAATGAGTAGTTATGCCTAAGTGGTAAAATGGACTGAAAATCCTAAATGGAGACTTTCTGTGTTGTTCAATAAGGAAGTTAATATTTTGTAAGAGGAAAGAAGCGTGTTTTAAGATATCATTCTGTTTTAGTTTATGTTTTTTCTTGTTTCTCAACTTTTTTTTTCTTTTCTCAGTCTTCTAATATATGTTAATAAAACTATTTTTGTTCATTTTTAAGCTTAAGCCTGCTTTGTTTATTTTTCTCCTAATCTCTCCCTCCCACAAAAATATTAACACTAAAACGCCTAGATTAATTGGTGTTTCCGCCCAGTTTTATTAAATTAAAACCATTACACAGTTTCATAGGAAACAGGTTTTCAGATATGTTTTCCCAGGAACCAAAAAGTATTTTTAAAAATGTAGCTGTGGTGAAGGACTCTGAAGCTCATATTGGTTTATTCTCCAGAGCTCATTGTTACAGTTCTTAAGGCCAGAGGAATGATATCATTTGCATAATACAGCAAACATATTTTAACCTAATTTTGACTCTGGCATTCTCTCAGAAAACAGATGGAATGGCTGCACTCACAAATGCAGTCAAGAATGAAGTATGAGAATGAATGCATGAATTATATAAGAGCTCAGGATATTTTGCAATCACAACTATAAACTGCAACTCAAAGTTAGAGATTAATGTATCCTATCCTTGAAAGTTATGCTTTCTATTCTAAAATTCTAAAATTATACTTCTTGGATATTCTTAGAGTACATTTCCCCTAATTATCAAACTTAGTAATGAAAGAATAGGCATAAAAACCAATATTTCATAAAACTGCTGAAGTAGATTAAATTTGTCCACTAGGGAGGGTAGGATTTGAAACTTATGACAGCTTTATACAATTTTTCTTAAAGACGGTAAGTGATATATAATTAATTAGAAACTTCTTCAAAAGTATGAGGGGTAAAAAAACCCAAACAAACAGACTGCTGTGTGAAAAGTGAACAGAAGTAAAAAACTGAATTTCTGCCTCAGTTCCAGTCAAAAGCACATATTTTGTTCAGACAGCAAAACACTTCAACAATCTTTGTATTTTTTGAGAGCTGTTTGGAATGCAATTGAGACAGAATATGCTGGGAATCACTGTGAAATATTACTTATCTTCTTTGATGAAAAATAGGAATTAGCCTCAATTTTCACCTCTTCATTCCATCTACTTTATCTGAGAAGGTAGGTTATAATGAATGAAGTGTTGTGCATCAGCTATTCTTTGGTTACGTTCTGCAAGTCTTCTGCAGAAAACCACAAAAAGCAGAATGTATTTTTTTTTATGGCATTGAATTCTATGAGATACAATTTGATGCAACCACAAGCTTTCGTTCTCAAATAAATATCTTCATAGTGTAACAAATTAGAAGTTCCCTGAATGTGTGGAGAGAGGGATTATTCACTTACCATCAGATATCTTGTCTCTATCAAATGGCTTCAAGCTAATTGTATCAGTCCTATGAATTCTGGAAAAATTTAGTAAATTCCTTCTGAAATGTTTTGCTTTCTGGAATATATATATATATATATATATATATATATATATAATGTTTTAGCAATGTTAAAAAAATCACTTTAGTTTTCAATTATTTATCAGATAGCTGTGTAGCTGCTTCTTGTGAAACACCTTTCTCTCTTTTGAAAACAAAATTCAGTTGCAGAAAACATAATTAGACAACTGTCCACAAGTTCAAAAATACAACTCACATTATATTCCATTTGAAATATTATTACTTCAGTGCTGATTACAGGCCTCAGTACATGAATATGGGAATTTGAAATCTGACCACAAGTGTTCTGAGCTGGTGCATTCTTTTCAGCAGTTTGTGAAACTAAGCCATGTGGTAGGACATTATTTACATATATCTCTTTTAAAATCTTTCTGCCATGAACAGGAGAATCTAGATAGTGCATTACCATTTGTTTGTTATTAGAACATTTTGGTTTTACCATTCAGCTGCTGTCACAATCCAAGAAGCTGACAGAAGTTGCAGTTAGTGTGTATTACACATTGGGTTTTTTGGATAGGACTAGTCAAAAGGATTCAGTATTATTTAGGTTACTGAACAGCTAGAAAGCTCAGATCTTGGGTTAGGGTCCTACAGAGGAGAGGGAGAGGGAGAGGGACAGGGACAGGGACAGGGACAGGGACAGGGACAGGGACAGGACAGGACAGGAGAAGAGGCTAAATTTATTCAATATTCCTGTAGAAATAACAGTATCTTAAACTAAACATTTCTAAAAGTAATGTTAAAGCAAAAGATAATACATGTTTCAGTAAGAATCTCAGAGTATATATGACTTTTAAAACTTGCTATAACATTTCTTATAAAATGTAAACATGAAAAAACAATTCTAGAAACAAACAATTCCGCAACTTTACTCCATCTAGGATTAATGTAAATTAAAATATGCAAAAGTAACATCATGTGCAGAGAAGGCAATAACCTAGAAGTTATTATATTTATATTTTTCCTGTTTTAAATTACTTAAAACAATGTTTTTATAATTTATACTATATGTTTTGTACTGGTTGGATGTTTCTTTTTCTAGTCTGACTCTGTGGTCCTTTTGAAATATTTAATGTTTTTCACTTCATTCTACAACCCTATAACTTCAGTGGTGGAACTACCTGGGGTTTCCTAACACTCCCTGGCTCATTCATGAGTCTGAAGAAACTAGAGTACAAACAAAAGGCATCTAGGTCTGGTGGCCTGACAGCATTTTTCAGGCTGTCTTTCATCACTTTGTGATTGTGCCATGATTTAAGACAGTATGATGATGAACTGTACAAGCAGTTCCCAGGCCAGTCCTCTCTCATCTGTGATTAGCTAGTTTCTGTCCTTTCTTTGTTACTGATCATGCTCCCAGCCAACTATCCTATATTTTCATATAGTGCTTATATTCCCTAGAAGTCTATAATCATATTCTTATCTTCCCTCTAACATCTTCCTAATGCCAAGCTTCTGTTTTCTAGCTTATCACCTCCCAATCAAACTATCCTTGCACACCATTCCATCTGTTGCCTTTCTGTTACAAAATTTGGTATTTGAGAAGGTTTGGAGAAGCTCCTGCATTATTGAGCAAATGTCCCTCCAACTTCAGAAACATTGGTTCAGATTTCTGGCCTAGATTCAGATCCTCTCAGAGGTCTTAAGCAGTGTTCATAAACGTGAGGGAGGTAGTTTGAAATGAGACATGTGAAAAGAAAACTAAAGAGATGAAGACGAAAAACCTGGTTCCAGTCTCTTTTTAAAAGTCAATATTCAAATGTTATCAGATATTTACTGGAACAGAGATGGGGCTTTTGAAGCAGGTTTTACACATAATTCCAGATATGAAATTGTGCTGTATTCTATTACTTGCGCACAACAACAGTAACACTTATGCTTCATTGAAATGGAACTTTGTGGGATACAGCACAGTACAGAAGGTGAGAAGAAGGCAGAGCCAATGTACTACACACACAAATCTCAAGTGAGCATCCTTGCTCTTGCACTAAAGTACATCATTCTCAAAAGAACTGCATGCGTATAAGAACATGCTTCAGTGTTTCACTAGCATTTTTTTAGAATCTGCTGTCTTCCTACCATTGGGGAAGATTGCTTTGGTATAAGATTTGAATACTCATATAATTCCTCTGGTGGTGAATTGTGTTGCAGCGCATTGGTGGCTAGTCACTGATGGTGTCCCCACGGATCAGTTTTGGGGCAGTCCTCATTAATATCTGTATTGAGGATCTGGATGAGGGGATTGCAATTCTCAGACAACAAAAAGTTGGGTGTGTGTATTGATCTGCTGGAGGGTAGGAGGGCTCTGCAGAAGGGCCCTGGATGGGCTGGATCCCTGGGCTGAATCCAGCGATACAAGGTTCAACAAGACCAAGTGCTGTGTCCAGTACTTTAGCCACAACAGCCCCATGCAGGGCTACAGGCTGGGGGAAGAGTGGCTGGACACCGGTCAGACAGAAAGGGACCTGGTGCTGCTGATCAGCAGCAGCTGAACATGAGGCAGCAGTGTGCCCAGGTGGCCAAGAAGGCCAATCCTGGCCTGTATCAGGAATAGTGTGGCCAGCAGTAGCAGAGGAAGGATTTTTCCCTGGTACTCAACACTGCTGCACCTTGAGTGCTGTGTCCAGTGCTGGCCTCCTCAGTTTAGGAAGGACATTGAAATGCTGGAGCACATCCAGAGAAGGGCAACAAGGCTGGGGAAGGGTGTGGAACACCAGTCCAGGGAGGAGTGGCTGAAGGAGCTCCTGTGAGAAGACGTTTAGCCTGAAGAAAAGGCTCAAGAGAGACCCTGTCACTCTCCCTGAAATGAGGCTGTAGGCAGGGTGTAGACCAACACAAGTGTGGGTTGGTCTCCTCTCCCAGGCAACCAGCTATAAGACAAGAGGACAGTCTAAAGCTCCATCAGTGGAGGTTTACATTGGACATTAGCAAGAAGTTCTTCACAGAAGGGGTGATTTTTCATTGGAATGGGCTGCCCAGGGAGATGGCAGAATCACTGTCCCTAGAAATATTTAAGAAAAGACTGGATGTGGCATTCAGTGCCATGGCCTAGTTGACAAAGTGGTGTTGGACTCTGTGATCTCAAATACTGTTTCCAAATGAGTTGATTCTGTAGTTCTTTTGCATCCAACCACTGTATTCACAAGCTTTATGGCCTCTGCCATATTCTGGTGGCCTCTGTAATTAATTAGGACAGAGATTTTTAGTCTTGCCTTTTTTTTTTTTTTTTTTTTTTTTTTTTTTTTTCCAGTTTTAGTGAGTCAATCTTGGTTTTTAGTTCCAAGATTCAGGTGGTCTTAGAGTCTTTTTGCCTTCTGCAAAGCTCTGAGCCAGATGCAAGAAAGAAACGGGGTCTTCGGGTTCTGATTTTTCAAGGTTGCATGCTTTGCCTATTGTTTCCTATCTTACAATTTTCTCAGTGCCCAACAAAGGTCTGTGCTGCTGCTTAGGCATCTGGTGACTCCCCAACTCTTCGACTCCTCCCAGACTGGGCTGTCGCTATCTTTTATACTAATTGTTACGTGTTCTTTATTTATCATTATTTGCCAATACCTATCACTTATACTAAAAAGGTCATCCCTAATTTGACCTAATCTCTTTAAACTACTTTGTGCCACCATCACTGCAGAAAATGGAGTGAAGGAAGAAGAAAGAAGAAGCAGGAGACAACACCCCAAATCCTCCATCTTGCTCCCATTCACTTCCATACTAAAAACCCAAACCTACTGTTTTCTCACCCTGTGATAAGCTAAACTACTATCTTTCACACTTTTGTGGCTTGCAATCCTTCCTGCAGTGCAGGAAACCTTTCCCATGGACTGAGATCAAAGCCAATGTCCCTCTGGGCTCTGGGCCCTGGGCCAGGGTCCCAGACCCCCCCATCCAGGTCTCTGACCCTCCAGGGCAGCCAAAGGAATGCCCTGGACTCCAACAAGGCAATATCTTCTTTCAGCTGGTCATTAAATTTTGCTTCCATTACCAGTGATGGATTTTTCAAACATATTTGCTGCTTGTTACTCTTGGGAGTAATTTCCTGTTATCATTCATAAAACTATCCTAAGTTCTCCTTAAAAATTATTCTTTAAAACCCTTCCCTTTTAGGAATAGAAGGTACGTGAAAATTATTATCTCAGTCAAAGTTCATGCTTCCCAACTTGGACATTGGCCAGGACAACCAAAAATTCCTTACTGTTTCCCTGCTTTCTTTTTAAATCTGGTAATATGTTTTGTCACCTCCCAAGACCTTTCACACAAACACACACACACACACACACACACACAGAGACTCCAATTACAATCACTATAGTCCTAGAGAAACTATTTACTCTGTTTTCAGAACACTTAGCATAGTCTCTAGTCGTGGGCCTTCATTCATGTCTAGGAATTTCAACAATCAGATTAAAAGAATCTCAGTCTTTGTGCTTTTCTATTAGACCCTATTGCAAGAGATATGAGAGTCAAAACTAGACTATCCCTTAAAGGCCCCTTCAAAAACATGATCATTTAGTAATATCACTAATTACATGATCTCATTCTAAAGAATGGCATTGCTATAGTGCACTTCCAGTAATCACTGCCTTGAAAGGTTTGTTTGTTTGTTTATTTTTTTCCTTAAGCCTAAAAGCCATTGCTAGGCAGATCTGTGACATACAGATTTTTTTTAAACAAATAATTTTTTGAAACCATTGTAAAATTCTCTATGATGCTTCTTGGCTCAAACCATACACTGACTGGTGGCAGAGACATAGCATCTTCTGACATAGTTTTTATGGTGAAGCATGTTCTTCTTAGAGGAGTCAGGCTTGGTTTTGCCTTTGTAAAGAAATTGCATGTTATATACAGGTTTACCCCAGGATCCTGTTTGACTTGCATGGCTTTAGACATCTTACACCACCTAGCAGAAAGACAAAGTGAGACTTAGAGGTTCTGTATTAACTGTAAGCCCATATGTACAGTTACATACAAAACTATATGTATATTTAAGGATTTTTCTTCATGAAATACTGAAAAATCTAGAGGAGATAAATCCCTGAAAATCTGAAGCACAACATAACCTGTATACATATTTTATGGTAACAAGATAAGGAAGCAAGGAGTGGAGAATAATTAACTAATTATAAGTTGATAAACTGTGCATGCTCATTTGAGGAAAGATGTTTCAATTTAGACACAGAAGTGATTATGTTAATATCCCGTGTGACAACAGAACTTTCCAGGCCAATTTCTGCAACATATTTATCCTGTTTCTTTATCCTAGATGACCTTTTGCCCCACAGTATGAATTTGAAGCTTTAGTACAAATGTTGTTGAAATAAAATTATCTAGAGAAAATAGATATGCCTACAAGGCTACAAGGGAAGAGGGAAAGTTTGTTCCAAAGACATGTAAGCATGTTAAAGTTTATCTCAGTTGAACATCATTCTTGATTTTTCTTTGCCAACAAAATTGAATTTCCTCATAAATGTAAGAGATTTTTGCACTTACACTAAATTGTAAAATACAGCATCAGCTTAATGTCTTCTTTCATCCAGATGGCACACATCAAAACTTGAAAGTGACAAAATTAGGACACACTGGGGGAATCACTTAATTGTCATAAATATTTATAAGTTGAAATATTAAAAAATATATAATTGTGTTGTCAGTTATATAAAATATAGGAGCTTATGTTGGCTTTCTAGTTTTTGTTCAGAACCTGGGCATATAACATCAGAGGTTGGATCTGCAAGCTTAAGAACCTTTTTGGTTCAATTGTCTTCTACCAGTAGGTGTCTTGCAGTTCCAAAAGCTATACCAGGACTCTTGTGCTTTGATCATAAATACCTCAGCATAGAAATGGAGCAAAAGTAGAATGTGCTTTTATTAGAATATGTTCCAAGAAGAGAAATATTTTAAAAGGTCAAATTCTGCAAGTGTAATTTTTTTATAAGCTCTTGTATGGAAAACTAATCTAAAGATTCCTGGAACATAGCATGCTTTCATGCTGATCCCAAGGAAATGGGATCAAATTAGTAACAGACTTACTATGCAATGGAATGCCTGCACAGCATAATGTAATGCTACATACAGGTAGCAAGCTGCCCTTAAGTGAGCCAGCTCAGCTGTTGGGTATGGACTCTTTACCAAGACAAAAGTACTGGACTGTGTGGAGCAGTGGTGATCAGACATGAGCTGATTCCAGAAGTTAAGATTTCTCAGGTGAAAAGAAAGATGTTGCTGTCCTTGGAACTGTTCGGGAACCCATTGAAACATTCTTCTGATTGAACTGTGTTTAATTTCATATGAACATTTTTAATGAGTGAACATTTTTGTTTTGTGAAAGAGAAAATTACGTCAGAAAAGATTTTTTTTTTTTTTTTTCCTGATGTGGAGTGCACTACTGTAAATGTATGAATTCTGCTGCTTCTTGAGGTGCTTATATTTACTGTTCATTCAGTAAGGTTTCTCAAACATCTCTGTCTACTTCTGCCTATAGTATAACTGGCCCAGAAGTAAATGGATTTATCTTAACTGTATACAGAGAAATGCTCCTCCCTTAGGACAGGGGAAAAGCTGTGGATATCTATCTAGATTTCAGTAAAGTGTTTGCCCACTGTCTCCCACAGCATTCTCCTGAAGAATGCTGGATGCTCATGGTTTGGATGGAAGTACTCTTCACTGGGTTAAAGCTGGTTGAATGGCCAGGTCCAGAGAGTGGCAGTGAATAAAACTAAATCCATTTGGTGGCTGGTCACCAGTAGCATTCCCCAGGGTTCAGGATTGGGCTGGTCCTATTTAATATCTGTAATGATGATATGTAGGAGAGGTTTGAGTGCATCCTCAGTAAGTTTACAGATGACACAATGTTAGCAGTGAGTGTTGATCTGCTGGAGGGTAGGAGGGCTCTACAAAGAAACCTGAACAGCTTGAAGCAATGGGCTGAGGACAAATGTATGAGGTTCACCAAAGCTAAGTGCCAAGCCCTGCGCTTGGATCACAACAACCCCAGGCAGTGTTATGGGCTTGGGTAAGAATGACTTGAGAACTGCTCAGCAGAAAGGAATTTGAGGGTGCTGGTTTCCAGACAGCTGAACATGAGGCAGTTATGTCTCCAGGTAGACAAGAAGGCCAATGACAACCTGGCCTGTATCAGGAATGGTGTGGTCAGCAGGACCTGGGAAGTGGTTGTCACCCTGTACTTTACACAGATGAGGCCACACCTCAAATCCCAGTGTTTGGTCTGGAGCACAAATCTTGTGAGGAACAGTTGGGGTTGTTTAGCCTGGGGAAGGGTAGTCCCAGGGGAGAACTTACCACTCTTTACAAATACCTGAAAGGAAGTTGTAATCAGGTGAGGGTCCATCTCTTCTGCCATGTCTCAAGTGAAAGGATGAAAGGAAATAGCCATAAGTTACCAGAGGTCCAGATTAATTATTAGCAAAAAATTTTTTCACTGAAAAAAAATTTCCGGCACTGGCGTCAGTTTCAGAGGGAGGTAGTGCAGCTATTGTCTCCGCAAGTGTTCAAGACATGATCTGGACATGCTTGAGCGAACATTAAAGACTAGTGTATTGTTGTGTAAATGCCTCCATTACAAAGATTGATTTAGATAATGCAGAGCCTCCAGCTTATATGGAGCATTAACATATGTCTCTGTATATTGTAATATATGCTTAGAAAGTAATATTATTTATTGGGACATCAAATATAACAGTTCCCATTTGTACAGACTGCAACTAAATTCTTTTCCAACCTTCATCACCATTCTAATTTTCTCCCCAGAATTTATTTGCAAAAGTATTTGAAAAAAGTTCAGAAAAGACTATGTGACTTCTGTTGTTGTTGGGAACTAAAGTTTCTGTGTTGATCTGTATTATGTTTGACTTCAAAGCTACAACACAGAGATATGCAGAATGGTGAAAAAAAAATCTGTGTTTCATTCAGCATCTTGCAATGACCTCTTCTGGACAAGTCAGGCTTAAAAAATGACAATAAAAGGAAATAGTGACACTTATCTGAAACTGTCCTAGCCTACGGTGATTTGTAGCTCATGGTTTCTTTCAGCAAGATGTAGTAGTTTGGGTTTAATAACGTTTGATTAGCTTATCTTTCATAAATTTTGCCTCATCAGTTTTTGGACTTAAATCTTCTGATGTAGAATTTCATAGAAAGTATTTGCCTTGAAGCTGGATTTCAACTTTTAAGGATAGCTTAACTTTTGTATTCATATTTTTTATCTGAATATAAATATATATTATGTTTATTCAGGGTGTTCTCTTCCATCCACTACAGGTTGCTTTAATTATAAGCCTGCCTATTAATGTAGAGAATAATTTTAAGTCTGCCTGATCCCACATTTCTTCTCTATGGGACCTTTGCTCTGTGCACAGAGCACAGAGCAATAGTACTCTATAACTACACAAAGTACCTTTAGTACTTCCTCAGTCATACTAGTGTCATTCTCTCTACAGCTCACAATCTCCGCAGAAAATCTGCTAATAAAAACTTTATCACTGCTGAGAACCAAGGTACTTTTTTTTTTTTTCCTTAGTCTATTCATTCAAAGAAAATAGTTGCTTACTATATACAGAGTGCTAACAAATCCCATCTTGTTGCACAACAATCTACTCTTGTTCTGGAAAATGTTTTTTACTATCATCACTTGTTTGTAGAAAGCAAATGATACATTAAGACATTGCCAGAAACAACTGTAAGGAAAGCAGGACTTGACTACTTCCATTTTGTAGATATGCAGCAAAAGTAAATAAGAAACTACAAACTTGTGTTGCTAAAAACACCATCTTCTGAAAATGCGGAAACTCAGAACTAGGAACATTAATTGCTATAAACTTCCAATAGAATATGTGGTAGCTAATAGTATGCTCTTTCTTCTTTCTTTGTCTCTCATTTAATCTACCCTCCTTCACTTTGATGTATTGCCTCCTGTGCTGTCACTACATGCTGTTGGGGGTTAAGTTTTCCTGTGGAATTTCCACCCCCCCCCCCATAAGTTGCTAGAAGATTAAATACTGATGCTTAAAGGGTGCTTGACCCGTACAAAAGAAGTAGATCACTTAGTTTGGGGGGGAGGGAAAGGCTTCCGGGAGCTGAGGGTGGTGCACTCGCTGCTCTCGGTTTTCCGGGGAGGACAGTTGGGCAATGACTAGCTGCATGGATTCCACTGTTAATGGAGGGGTTTGGTCCTGAGAATTCTATCATCTGTTGGAGCACCCAGGAATTCGGAGTTTTTCGCCTGCCCTGCTGGATCTGGGTCAGCCTGGGTCCAGCCACCGCAGCTTCTTCAGCACTGTTCACTTTGCCTGCTGGGACACCCCCTGCCTGCTGGGACAACCCACCGTTTCCAGCCATCAGCCCGGAGTTTCCACCGTTTTGGCTTGGTGCTCTTGGGGTCCCAAGAGATCAGACTGCCTGGGACTTGTGAGACAAAGCCCCTCGGGGTTCTTAGTTCTGTTTATTATTATTATTACTGCTGTTGTTGTTTTTGTCTGTCCTGTTATATTTACTAGTAAAGGACTTTTATTCCTTTCTCCATAGCTCTGACTGAAAAGGTTTTTTTTAATCTTCCAAATTATAATTACACGGAGGGAAGGGATTGGAATTCCCCATTCCTAGAGAAGCCCCGTTTCTCCCTAGCAGATACCTGTCTTTTCAAACCAAGACATATGCCTTGGTAAAAAGTCCCTCTCCATCTTTCTTCTAAGCCCCTTTCATGCAGTGAAAGGTTACAACATCTCCCTACGTTCTGGAAAAAAAAAAAAGAAAGAGTCAGAGAGACTGGAGACTTGCTCTTTTGTATGTTTTTATTATCTAGTTTGGCTCTGGGGGAGAGCTTGCTTGCTCCCTTGGCAACGCGGAGGAGAAGGTACACACAGCTTCGCTTCACAGCGAAGCTGGGACTCCCACACCCCTCGTGGGCTTTTTCCCCTTGCCAGGGAGTCTGTTTCACTTCGCTGATCAGGGGTCATCCAGCGATGGGGGACCCCTCCTCAGGTCACGGCGACTAAATAAAGCTGCTTCGGCGAACCCCCGTACCCCTTGCACTAGTCTAAAGTGCAACCTCAGTCCTGGATTCTACTTTGGTTCCCTGCTTTTCAGAGTCTCCCATTCTTGAGTCGTTCCCAGAATTCCAGTGTTCTTTTTATTTGCATATTCAGATGCTATCCAACAAATGGGAGCAGAGATACAGGTAATAAGGTGAATTCTTAATTAACAAACAAGTAAATAAGGTGATTAATCAATATTGAAAAAGGAATAAGGCAAATTCTTTAAACAGAACTAGCATTAACAATCTTAATGGAATTACTTAAAAATTAAGTAACTAAAACATAGATCATTTAAATAGAACTTGTTTATAACACCTAGAGCCTTCTCTTCTCCAGGCTGAACAGCCTCCACACACTCAGCCTCTCTTCATATGAGAAGTGCTCCTTTGACCTGGTTTAACATGGCTGTGTCTTTCTATGTTGGGTGCCCCACAGCTGGAGGCAGCTATCCAGGCAGAGAGAGTAGCAGAGGGACAGAATCACCTCCACTGTTTGCTCCTAGTTTGCAGCCCAGTGTACTATTGGTTTTCTGGACTGCAAACGCCTTGCTAGGTCACGTCCAGTGGTTTGTCCACCAGTATTCCCAAGTCCTTCTCTGCAGGGCTTCTCTCAATCATTTCATTTCCCAGGCTCTAATAATATTGGGGACTGCCCCAAACTATGGGCAGGACCTTGTACTTGGCTTGGTTGAATGCCATGAGGTTAAATAGAAAGTGAATCCTGGAGATGCAGGTTCAGTGAGGCAGCCTAAACAAATATAACATTAGAAGCTTCTATAGTAAAGCTTCTACAGAAAAAAAAAGTCAAACCCAGATAAATCAAAACTTTGGTTAAATGCTGCTTCTGTAAATGATTTACATAAAATATTTAATATATGTTAATAGCTGCTCTAACAAGGCTTAGAGGTATCATTAAACCACTCAAGCTTGGCAGGAAGTAGTCATCCAGCAGTTAAAAAAACCAAACCTCTCTCAGGGAAATGAAAATACCTACAGTTATATAGACTCTACAGGTGGTTAAAATATAACCATTTTGTCAAATGAGCTGAGCCATCAAAGGAATCTGAATTTATATTCACAATCTAAATCTAGAAAGTAATCAAGAAATAAATAATGTAAATCATCAAGCATACATCTGTTAGATATGCAACCAGGTTAAAGATGAAAAAAGGTTATGAAATACTTAGAAGAGGATGCCCAGTTATGAGTCCCAAAATCTTGCAGCTTCTAGCTGGTTTTGTCTTCAGAACTGATGGAGGTCTTTAGGCAGGTGACATTTCCCAAAGTGTATCAGGGAGGCTATTTCAAAAATAATGCAGAGGCAGCTGGTTGTTGCATTTTAAAAAACCCTGCATTTCATGTTTATTTTACTTGTAATTTTTTGCAACTGATCTAGACACTTCCTAAATAAATTCTTTTGAATTTACTATTAAGTTTGTTTGATGTGATGAATCACTGTAAATCACACCAGGTGATTCAGAGGCTATAGCCTGTACAGCTGCTGGAAATTGTAATCAAAAAAGCCAGCTTGATTGGTCCTTGGAGAGATGTTCCCATGTATACATATGAAGACCCAAAAGGCAGGTGGCTCTTAATTAGGTAATGAAGCTCAATTTAATTTTCAGGGTTGTTTTAGGGGTGGGGTTTTCTAGCTGAGGTGGGTTTTTGTTGCGGTTTTGGTTTTTTTGGGTTTTTTTATTTAACTTGGGAGGGAGGGTAGGTCAGGATGAATCTGAGTAATGTGGACTTCAGTGGTCTGTATGAATGATTTGACATTTACATGAAGTGGCATGTTATGACTAGGTAACTAAGTAGGAAAAACAGGCAGGCAAAGCTGAGAGTAAGGACTCTTGGGGTGTAAAATGTAAGTTTGAATACTAACTTTTACTGAAAACACTCCATTGATACTGGCAGAAAACATGTATGACACTCATGATGCTAACATGAATGGATCAGTTGAGATGAGGCTGCTTTGCATAAAGTCTGAATAGCCTGTTTTTCCCTTTTACACAAAACTGTTTGTATGTGGTGGAAAAGATAGTTAATATTTGCTTAAATCAGCTAAGTGAGAAGGGACAAGATCAGGGGTCAAAGGCAATCCAGTGACTATTATAGAGCTGTTTTCTGTGACTGGTACAGATGGTACTTTCTGACTTTGTCAGCTGAAGTCCAGCTGTGACACTCCTGTGTAACCTCTCCACTAATATTCCAATAGATCATTACTCACAAGTAAACCTTTTAGGCTGATTTTGGTGGGAATCTAAGGTAGACCCACAGATCGTTCCCAGGGATATTTACCTTGATATGCTGTGCCTAGGTCTCAGAGTGAAAAGGGTATAAGATTCCCCCACAACTGATTAACTCAGCCCAACTAACATCTTTCTATTTCTTTTTGTTGACACTACAAAAAAAGTAATGGATGGATGTGCATTATGTTTCATCTGCTTAGATTCAAGAAGTCCATTGTAATATGTGAGTCCACAGAGTGTTTATTATAGTGTGTTCTTGCACCCTCTCCAACATCATTCACGTCTCGCTTTTTTAATCCATGCATGGTATTACTCATCTGTATAAATAGTTATCAAATCCAGATGTTTCACAATCTCCTTTCATAAATTTGACAAGACATCTGATGATAGAGCTGTGATGGCATCCATCCTCTGTCCACAAACACATTAATGACTTGCTCTCCTAATCACATACAGCTAAAGCAACTCTTCACCTCACATTCATACTAAACCAACTGCTGCCTCCGCTGAGGCGTAGTGACCTGGTTCAGGAACGACACGGCAGCCACACCCAGGCTGCTCAGACCACCAGCTCACAGACACCAGTGTGGTGGACGGCTAATGGTGTTTATTAACTGGTTACATAGAGTTATAAAACCTCTGTTTGCTACATCACATCCGTCTGCTTGCGTTACAAGTTAGGTGTTGCTTACCTTATCAAGGACACTAACCAACTAAGTATTGAGGGAGGGGTTCTGTCTGCCCATACAACGCAATATCTTCCGACCGCCTGTCCCTAATCTCCCACATTTCCCCCCCCTCCCATGACTAAGTAAAAAAGTATAAAAGTATAAATGTTATAAAAATATAAATGTCATAAAAATGCAAAAGCTGTTAAAGTTAGTATAATAGGATACAAAAGTGGTATAAAATGTTAGTAACAAGCGCACTTCATGGTAATTGCAGGCGTTCGACATATAGGATGTCGACTTTCTCTAAATTACTTCTAACAAATGACACTAACTTGTTCAAAATGCAAGGCCCAAAAATCAATACCAAGAGTATTATGGTGAGAGGGCCTATTAAGGTGGAAACAAGGGTGGCTAGCCATGGGGACTGATTGAACCATGAATCAAACCCTCCTTGTTGGGCCTCTCTCTCTCACTTTCTCTGGGCCAGTCTTTCCCTCAGTTCGGCCATGGAGTCTCGCACGACTCCGGTATGGTCTGCATAAAAACAGCATTCTTCTCTCAAGGCAGCACACAGGCCTCCTTGCTGCATGAGCAAGAGGTCGAGTCCTCGCCTGTTCTGCAGGACGACTTCTGAAAGCGAGGAGATAGATCTTTCCAGAGAGGAGATGGATTTTTCAATTCTTAGTAAGTCTTCGTCAATTGTCATTTGCAGCTGAGAAAGTCCTTGGTGTTGGGTCACGAGAGCTGAAACACCTGTGGCTGCACCAGTGGCTCCTAGGCCAAGGAGCATTGCAATGGTTATACCTGTTATTACTTCTCTTTTGCGGAGCTGGATGGTTTCTTCTAAAAAGCGATACATTTCTTCTTCTTGGTGATACAGGACTCTAGGAACAATCAGAACTTGGACACAAAAGTCAGCACGGTTATTGAATTTGCTAAGGTACACACAGGGGGTTATTCCGATTTGTTGACAGACCCACATTCCTGATAGGAACAGAACTGCCCACTTATCAGTCTTTTCACTAGGTTGGCATCACCTCATGGGCCCGTAGGCCCTCGGCTTGTGCCTGGGGGGTGATCATGGTTGGATCTGTGCCCATGAGCCGCTGCAGGCTGGAGCCGTGTAGCAGATGATCTGCACCAGTGACCAAAGCTAGTTGCTTTGCACAATTGTCCTCCCACTCTTGTTTAAAAACTATCATCCCTGCCCCATCAAAAATCAATCTGCAGGTTTGCTTTATGTCAAATGGGAGCATGTCATCCCCTCCAAAGACACTATCAATGAGAGTAGAAACCATTGCTAAGTTGATCCCTCTGTCAGTTATTGCTTTAACAATTGCTTGAACATCCTTAGGATTTACCAGTGAGTACGTTCTCTGGTTTCCGCCTGCCCCCCCCACTCGGACTGGAAAAGCCAGTGTGGCCGATGGACCCCAGTCGGCACAGGCAATTTTTATTTTCCTCCAGTCTGTGAGAGGAGTTCATTGTTTTTCTGACTTCCCCTCAACCCGAGTAGAAATATTGTTGTTACTGATTTTGTATACTGTTACTTCTTCTTTGTCGGAGCTGGAGCTAGAGCCGGCAGCAGAGGACTGGCTGTCCCAGTCCCAGCTAGAGTCCGATTCAGAGCCGGAAGTCGACTGACTGGCTGCTTCCAGGCTCCGGAGCATTTTGGTTGGGCTCCGACCCCGCCCCTTTCCCTCAGGGCTGGGCCACTCCTTCCCTCTGGGCCCCCGCCCCTTTCCCTCAGGGCTGGGCCGTCCCTTCCCTCTTGGCCCCCGCCCCTTTCCCTCAGGGCTGGGCCACTCCTTCCCTCTGGGCCCCTGCCCCTTTCTCTCGGGGCTGGGCTGTCCCTTCCCTCTTGGCCCCCACCCCTTTCCCTCAGGGCTGGGCCACTCCTTGCACCTGTGCTCCCCCCACCTCCTGCTGTGGGAGCTTCTCGCCTTAGAAAAACATGCTTTTTGGCAAAGATTAGCTTCTTAAAATTATCTCTTTGAGCTCTTTTCCCTTTTTCTGCTCACGCGCCCCCTCGTTAGCTAACAAGCTCTCTTCGTTTTCATTGGCAACGAGCCCACTATCTAAATGACCTTCTTTGTTTTCTGTCCTGCTTTCCCTCTCAGATTCAGCACTATCTTGAGGCGCATAAGGTGGGGGTCCCTCCCCCGCTTTTCCAGCATTCCTAGCTTCTTCAGCTAGACTGTTGTAAAATGACTGCATCTGTTTTATCCCCTCAGTGAGTGACCTTGAGTTTGGAGGCTCTAATGCAAGCTCTTGCTCTTCCGAGCCTCTGCACCCCGCAGAATGAACCCCATCAATACTCTGCACATTATCACTAACCTTCAGACTACATTCTTTTACACTCTGAAAATTCTCAACAACAGTTCCCTCTGAGAAAGTTTGTGTCGCTGCCGCGATACCCAATTGAGGAGAAGTCTTTAAACAATTTCAGGCAGCTTTCCAGGTTTCTTGCTCATGCAGAGCCTTCTGTAAAGCTTCCACGACCCTTCCCCATGCCTTAAGATTTTTCCCTGAGCCAGAAGACATTGTGTCTTCAGCAAGAGCCTTAGTACATTGATCCCAAACATCTGGGTGGAGGATATCCACCGGTCTATCAATAATACTAAGTTGCAAAAGCCTCGTCACTGTGAGGGTAAAATCTTTTGCTTTACAATCAATTTCCCACTGCTTATGAATCTGAGATACGACCTTCACGAGAGCTTCCATCCTCTGCGTGGTTCCGGAGGCGTCCCTCCCGCCAAGCTGGCCCGCCGCTCGGCCGTCATTCACCCGTCCAGGCGACTCCCGATCTCCCGGGTGACTCCCGGGGCTTCGGCACCACTTGCTGCCTCCGCTGAGGCGTAGCGACCTGGTTCAGGAACGACACGGCAGCCACACCCAGGCTGCTTGGACCACCAGCTCACAGACACCAGTGTGGTGGATGGCTAATGGTGTTTATTAACTGGTTACATGGAGTTATAAAACCTCTGTTTGCTACATCACATCCGTCTGCTTACGTTACAAGTTACGTGTTGCTTACCTTATCAAGGACACTAACCAACTAAGTATTGAGGGAGGGGTTCTGTCTGCCCGTACAACGCAATATCTTCCGACCGCCTGTCCCTAATCTCCCACAACCAACTCCTAAAAGGTAGTAACTTTGAAAGACCCTTATTTTCCTTGCTGTTGGCCTTGTTGCAGCATATCAAACATAGATGGTTTGGTATTGGGGAATGACTTGCCTAGCTAGAAATTAGGCTGGTAAGGGTGATCTCTTGCATAGTCCTGACACAAAGTTTCAGCAGTGTAAAGATTGGGCTGCCCTATGTACCATAGCAGTATGTCCTTGTACACGGTGTGAAGAATGGTCAGTTATGGTGGTTTGAAGTCAGCTTTTAGACAGCTTTTCAAAGAGAATCTTCTTGTAGCACTGGTATTTTACCTCCTTGAAACCTGAACAACTAGAACACTGTTGAATTTCTTCATGGTGACTTGCACCTTGAAGTGTTTAAGAATATGACTCTTATTTAGTAAATTAATTTAATAAAAAATGCAGACAACCTAGCTACTCCCCTCAGAACAAAACAGTTATGCCCTCTTTAATACATATCACATGACTGGTGAAGAGCAAAAAAATAAAAGTTCCTGAGAAAAAGAAAATAGTTTTTTCCTTTTTTATATTAAACTCTAATATTGCATTTCTGGCATGATGGGATGCTGTTCAAAGAAGAAAATTAGCAGTACTTCCTATCACTTTGTCAGTCAGAAATCTGCCCTCGAGCAAAAACTTTTTCAATTTCTTAGTGTAAATGAGATCCAGAGCAACCAGCAAAAGAACAGTCAATACTGTTCTTCAGTAATGTAATACAGTTAGTTTCCCATCTCTGCTAGAGCTCCTTACTAAACTTCAAACTCCAGTTTTCACATTATCCAGATTTTTTTTCTTCTTAATATTTTTACAGCCTTTTCCATTGAACTCTCTTTTGCTGAGATGTTAGATTATTCCCTCACTGAGAGTCTCTGGTTTATGATTCTGTTTATCTTTCTGTCCATCTAGCTATACATTTGTGGCTATGCAACATATAGAAACATAAGCCAAATTTTTTAACTTAAGTTCTCAGGTAATATATTTAATTTACACGTTTGATTATGTGGTTTTTACTACCTTAATATAACATGAAGAAAATGAGTGGTTTCAGGTAGAACTTTTTGTCTGATCAATTATAGATATTTAATTTTTTAACTATTACTTCTTCCTCAACATCTTTTGTCCCTAATAAACTTGAAGAAAATTTTGGATGCCTTTATATTTTAAGGTGTTGATAGTTGTTTACATAGCTGTTATGATTTATATTTTCTGTTTAGTACACAGCTACTTCTAAAAAGTACATGAGTAAGAAGTAAGCAAAGCCAGAGAATGGTGAGCTTAGTACTATTTTATGCCCTAACCTCACATGGATACCCTCAGGAGTAAAAATATCATTAATTTGTGTAATCTGTGTAATTGCATGCATTCTGACAGATGAAGTATGGGCCAAAGTGATCAACTCATATTTTTATTATATTGTGTGTTTTACAAAGATTTGTTATTAAATAACATTCTGAAATACATCTCTTAATGTGAAAACATGTATTATTTTATTTACCATCTGGTGGCCTGTGAACTCAGACCTGTGCAAGTCCTTATTCTTAGAGAAGGCTTGCCCTTATGAAATTGCTGTAAATCTGACCATAACAAAGGAAAAGAATTGCACGTGTAATGATTGATTTTCTTAATATAGAACTCACATATATTAGCAGAATAATGCAAATGATACATAATTGTTAATAATGGTATAGGAACCAAATTTAGGCAGGTCAAAAAAATGCAAATGCTCATTAAATAATGTGAACCAGTAATAAAAATGTGCAAGTCTCAGGATTTCAGCAACAACTGAGAAATTGATCAAGTTCAAATGTCAGTGTATAGGGTATATTTTCATTACTTGCAGACTTTTATAAACTCAACTGCTTGCAAAAAAACCTAGATTTACTTTGAAAGTAAAGATGAAGGAGGTTCCACATCAGGATATTTTGCACTTTCCTCTTCAATTTT
Source organism: Progne subis subis (assembly GCA_022316685.1). NCBI lineage: Eukaryota > Metazoa > Chordata > Aves > Passeriformes > Hirundinidae > Progne > Progne subis. The sequence continues at coordinate 109,852 of JAKJHU010000110.1, read as the reverse complement.
TAATAGGGTTGTTGTTGTTGTTGTTGTTGTTGTTTTGGTCAAATCTAAGAATCCAAACAATTCTTTTTTAGGAAACTGAAGCCTACTCATTTTCTGTTCCTTAAAACTCAGAAATTTGTTCATGGGGTGCCTAAAGAATCAACATTCTTGCCAAAATTATGTGTTTGTCTGTCCTGGTTTAGGGACAAATTTGGGAGAAAACCCCTGTATAGGATCCCTCTGGGAAGCAAACCCAAGTGGCCCCTCCCTCCAACCGGTCCAGTAAAAAACTTCTTTGGAGAAAAGTGGAAAAAACTATTTTACTTAACAAACAAAGTGCATACAAGTATAAAGAATGAATAATATGAAACCATAAAACCTCTCATTCTGGAGTGAGATGGCAAATTGAGAAAGTTCTTGCTGCGGGTGTAGCTCGGCTTTCTCTCAGTTTTTATCAGTCCCAGTCCCTCTGGCACTGCTGGAAAATGCCGAGGTCCAGGCCCCGGTGGGCTGCAGGTGCAGCCCCCAGTGCTCCCCTGGGTTTTCAGTCCAGAGCAGGTTTAAACAGTTCCAAGAAAAAGGAAAAAAAACAGTCCAGGGAACTTCTCTGCCCTAGCTGAAACTAACTAAAAGAAAAAAAAAAGAAAAAAAAATCTCTGTCCTGCAGGCTTGGAGAGACTGCAGGCCACTGCCAAACACCCCATCAACAGAAGAATGTGGAGGAGTCAGGCAGTTTTCTCAAAACAAACTCCACGCTCCCCCTTGCTCTTAGAATCAGTCTTAAAGGCAAAGAACTCAATATACAGCACAAACAGAGCAGATGATACAAGCATAAAGTTACCCTAGGACATTGTCAAAAGAGTTTGAGGAAAGTAGATGCTCTTTTATTTAACTGAAAACTAATTTAGCAATTGGAAAAAAACATTGATAGAAAATATTTCTTAGCACCAATAATAAGCCAAATACTGTGTGATTTAGGCTGTGCACCCAAAGGAGCAACCACTTTTTCATCTTTCTGGTATCAAACATCATTTTTAAAGGATTTAATGACATTGGTGGCTAGGATAATAAGTTTTCATGCTCTGTAATCCTATTTTTATATTTTTAAGTACCTTTAAACCTTTCTCCTTCTTTCTCTGCAGCTGAAACACTTCAGGGAAAATATGACTTCAAAAAGGACTGGGGAAATAAAATGCTAGTTATTATATAGAAATCTTTGATTGCACAAACCCACAAATTTCATGTTTCATTTTGTTTTAAAGTAAGTACTATAAAACTTTGCTTTCAAAAGCAATGAGATATCTGAGGGTTTAGATTATGTAATTATCTGAAGTCCACAAAAGACTCCTGTATAGGCTGAAGCCTGTACTTTGCAGCGATAAATGATGCTTTAATTTAGTTCTTTCTTCAATAAACATTTAAAAGCCAACCGTTACTCAGTTTATAAAACTACAAATATTAAATCCTACAATTAAAAAAAAAAAAAAAAACCAAAAAACCCACCTTTCCTGTTTTGACCTTAAGGAACATTTCACTGTGTGGTTTGGACAGGTACTTCTGATCAAATTACAATAATGAGTCAGATTTCATCTCTGCTTTGTGTTGTGAACAGGGAAGGCAATTAATGTGGAATCAGTCTGGGAGTCATCCTGTATAAAACAATGTACTTTATCACAGGGGGCTGCAACAGATGACAGTTCATGTAATGATTTGTTATCAACATACAGTTACTCTTCTGCCTCATGGCATTAAGGCTTAATAAATCATGTTTCCATACCCAAGCAATATAACTTTAATGTATGCTGTAGTCTCGGGACCATCTGTGCACCAACCTTGTCAAGCCAATAGAGATAACACATCAGAATGCTTAAATAATTCACCAGTTTTACATCAAAGATTCTGACAGATTCAGACAATACAAAACAAACTAAAATGAACAGAATATAGAGAAGAGGAATTTCCTGTATAAATCATTGATTACTCCAGATGCCATTGTGTAATAAGAATCTGAAAAAAACCCCAGGGATCACTTTAGCTTCCTGTAAAATGAATTGTAATCTTTCCTTTGAACATTTTACTCAGTCCCCTGCTGCACAATGTGTATTTACTGTTGCATTGCCAGGATCAGTTTTAAAAGCTGTATCCTTTTCAAATGGTGCAAAACTGAAATGTACAAGGAAATACAGTGCTGTATTATGTGCAGAAGAAAAGCTTATTAAACTTCAGATATAGTTAATAAAATCCAGCCTTGAAAGAGAAAATAGATTTGCAAAACAGAAATATGAGATAAGACTTTAGTCTCAATCAAGAGGACTTTTCCAGAAAGTGTGAGATGGAGCAGAGAACAAGGTTACAGTTTTGTCTCATTTTTAACAGCTTGGAAAAAAGAGTACTAGAGCCAAAATACTGCCTTTAATGTTGTTTTCAATATTCCATCATGATTTTTATCAGTCATTTCCCTTTATCACAAGGCCTTTCTTCTCTTTCCATGTTGGGGCCAATCTTACTATAGAGCAAAACAGATCATAATTTCCTTTTTCATTTTTAACATAGTCAAATGGTGAGAAGAAACATATCAGTCTGATGTGTTCCCACCCTCTCTTTTCTCTTTTCTAAAATGAGATATCAATAAAACCCTAGATCATTTCATAGTGTTAGTTACAGAAAATCTAGATAACTTGGGTGCTGAACATAATAGGAAAATCACAAGCCATGGTTTAAAGAGCATCAGTTTTCAACTGGTTTTACAAGGACTAGGCAAAGAAGGTGAAAATAAAACAAACTATTAAAAAAAATTTTGAAGGAAGACTTCTTTCAGTATGGGGAAAAAAGCTAAAACAATAAAAACCAAGACTTTTTAATAGGTGTCGGGGAGATACTTGTAAGCAGTTGAAAAGAATCAGAAAATGATAAATCACAGGGTGAAAAAAGTTTAAAAGATGAAAATAATGAAATGTTAATAAATGAAACATAAATCAGAACCAGACTTGCTAGAATAAATTGAGCAGAATTTATAAGGGAAGAAAGGAATAAAAATAAGCAGTTTTATTTCAGAACTAAAGGCCCTGCAAAGAAACCCAAAATGTATAAGAAAGTTGACCGTAGTGAAATGATGTGCAGTTAAAACTGAAAACATAATTAAAAGTGGTTGGAAATATTATTATGAACAAAAAACTGAATGCTTAAAAATTGAAAAGAACCAACGAATAAAACTTAAGACTGCTGACTGAAACATAAAACTCAAAGTAAATAAACTTGAATTTAATTCAGTGTGAAAATAATACGGCATAAAAAGCTGCAAGAGGTAACTTTGTTCATTTCTAAAACATACCCCAATGGAAGAGACTTGACCTTCATTTTAAATATACAAATCAAAATGGAAAAGCATTGTTTTCCATAGGCAAAACCAAAAGCTGTCACTTTTTATTTGCAGCAGTTATGTTTGAGTTTTTTGTTACATAGAAGTTGGAAACACTTTAAAAACACAGATCTCTCTTTTTTGTTTCATTTTACTGACATTACATTGCCTAATACATACCCTGAAACAAGCTAAGATCATAGTCCTTCTTACCTTATGCCTTGTAAGAGCAGGCTTGATATCTTTGACTCCACTGAAAAGTGGCTACAACTGGACACAGAAGCTTGTTCATACAAAAGGGTTTTGGTTTTTTTTTTTCCTTTTTTACACCAAAGGACAAAATCAATGTTTTTTTTTCAATGATAGAAAGGATAAGAGAGAAAAAAAATCAAGCTTCTATCAACTTTCCTGAAGTCCTGTGAAAGAGTATTAAATTTCCTTAACTGACCAGCTAGTCAGGATCAAGTACATCTTTATTTTTTGTACTGTTATAGGATACTTGAGGTAGGAACCTGTTCTTTTTCTGTACTCATGGTGAGCTCTGAAGATTGAATATCTGGTTCCTGTAGAGAAAGAATAGATATTTAACTCATCAAAGCCTTAAAGATAATCTGGTATCTAGGCTTAAATGCTTTTTTCTTTTCATTCAAGCTCTCTACTAACTTCAGTTTGAAATCAGAAAAAAAAAAAAAAAAAAAAAAAAAAAAAAAAAAAAAAAAAAACCAAACAAAAAAAAAACCAGTGCAGTGAGTCTGGTGAAATGAGGCTGCCAGAGTATATTTCAAATATTTATACTTATTCTATTTTTAAAGATCTAGATTTGCTAAGATTTTATTCCTAACATTGCCTTGAATTTACTGCCTATATTAAGCATCTCTAAAATAAATAGTTCTATTTCTTGTTCCAGTGTAATTTTTAGGTTATAGTATATGGATCAGAACTGAGGAAAATCAAAACTTCTGAAATTAAAATACCATGTCACCTTCATTTACTTTAAAAAGAATAAACCTTTAGGAATACATCATGAAGTTATTCTGATCCAGATTTACAGTAAGTATGCATGTGACCAAGAGACTTTCAAGGCATAAAATCTTACTAGTGGGTATTATATTTCCTACTATTGGAATAATAATGCACCATTCTCTTTTTGAATAGAGTATTTTATTTCAAAGTATTACCTTTGATTATTATTGTAGAAGCAACCCCAACAGTTTTAAAGTTTCTTTTGAAACTTGAGTTGATGCCAACAGTGAACTTGTGTTTCTTTTGAAAACTCTGAAATGTGGGGAACAAGCATCTATTTTAAAAGATATCCTTAAATAGGAAACATTCCCTAATCCAACATGCAACAGAGGATAGCTGCTCTCCATACTACAGAAATATTTTCTAATTTAATATAAACAAAATGGAAATGAAACTGTTCTTTATGAGTGTACCGTTAAATGTATAGTAGCATATTCAAGGCTGGCATTGAGCAACAAAATTAGAGAAATTAATGCTGCCTAATGATTTGGCTAATATTTTCATACTGAGAGGCAACTTCTTTCCTATTCTCTGAGGTCAGGTGGCACAAGCCACTCACGATGAAAAAAAAAAATGTACTGTCTCATTTTGTTGAAAAAGATAAATATCGAGGACACACTACACTGAGATTGTAAATCCTTCATGATTCATAGGCTAACATATAGGGTCACAGGCTTGTCACAGCAATAAGAGCATTGACACAGTAACAGACAAAGAGAAGATGATGCTTACAATGAGGAAAAGGAAGTATAGGCATCTGTAACCGTAGCCAAAGGCTACACTGCTGCAGATTCCTGTACTAAATCCTACAAATTATATTCCACAAGATATGAGCTTGGATGTCAGGATCATTAAACTTTTTCTTGGTTTCTTGGTTTCTTTTTGCCATAGTCATTATTTCAACAGTGACAATGCTGCTTGGTGTTGATACATTCAGACAAAGAGTCTGTGTTGCTAAAACCCTTCACTGATAAAGGAAGGGAATGTTTGCTGTGAACATTATGCAGCCTCCTCTGTCTCAAGCACATTTTCTGAAAAATCATTGTGAAAATGAACGTTTCCTAAGGAGAGGGGGGAAAATGTAAAAAAAAACAAAACAATCTTTGCTCTTTTGTCCTCTCTATGCCAGAGAGGAGGTTCGCAGTTTCAAAAAATTAATGTCTCCCAGTTAGAGCATATCCCTATACTTTAGCATAATTTTCAATATTGTGTTTTGCTATCCACAGTGAATTAAATCATCGGTATCAAATGTTGTTATGTTGTATGAAAGCTGTCTGAAGAAACACCCATCACAGTTTTATAACAAAAGGTAATGAATTTCCAGAAAGATGATTAGCTGCTCCTTTCACAAAACTGATGGGTGATTTGTGATTTGGAAATTTGAAATACAGTTATTAGTTATCTAGGGAGAATGAACAGATATGAATACAATGTGCATTTGTCACTAAGCTGAGAGGACAGTTAAAGTACTAGAATAAAGAATAGAATGGAATCTAATTAATATGTATGTGGTTAATGTTTTTAGTATGTTTACTAAGGGAAAATATGAAATTGTTCTTCATTAAATTTGAGGGTGACACACAAAGAGAAAGGGTATTATATTCAATTCATTTGGCAGGGTTTGGCAGCAGGGGAGCTGCTGAGCTGGCTGCTATGAGATCAGATCAGCTTTACCCACCACAGTCTTTTCTGGTGCCAGACATGGGCTCTGGAAGGATTTGAGAGAAGGGCAGTAACCAAGAGAGGCAATTGTCACCCTGGGGTTTTTTTTGAGTTTTCAAAGCCTTTTGATTGTTCATAAGATGGAGTCAGACTTTTAAGCTACTGCACAATATTAGGAGCAGTTTCTGCCTTTTCTCACACATGTAACATAAACAAATCCTTTGTTTTTCATTCTCTGTCTGTTGGAGTCCAGGGCATTCCTTTGGTTGCCCTGGAGGGTCAGGGACTTGGGCAGGGGGCTCTGAGACCCCAGCCCAGAGCTCAGAGAGACACTGGCTTTGATCTCAGTCCATGGGAAAAACTTCCTAAACTGAGAGAGGGTTTGCAGGCCACGGGAGTGTGAAAAATAGTAGTTCAGTTTATCATAGAGTGAAAAAATAGTAATTTTAGGTTCATAGCATTGGAGTGAATGGGGACAAGATGGAGAATCTGGGGCGTTGTCTCCTTCTTCTTCCTTCTCCTTCCCTCACTCCATTTCTGCTATGACGTTGGCACAAAGTAGTTAGTGAGGATTGGGTCAGTGTATAGATGACCTTTTTAGTAATAGTGATAGACATTGGTAAGAAATAGTAAATAACGAACACGTAGTAATTAGTATAAAAGATTAAGGACTGCCCAGCTCGGGGGGAGACGTGAGAAGTCCATGCAGCTGCAAACATCATGTTGGACTGTGAGAAGTTTGTAAGATAAGAAACAATAAACTAAAAATGCAACCTTGAAAAATATACACCTGAAGACTCCGTCTCTTCCTTCGGCTTGGCTCGGAGCTGTGCAGGGGGAAAAAAGACCCTGAAACCACCTGAATGTTGGGGAAGCCCCCTGACAGCTGGCGTCACTGGCTGCGTGAAAGAAACACCTGGCTTCTCTGAGTGAGTGGGCAGAAACATCTAACGTCCCTGGCTGGACAACATCTGGCATCCCTGACTCGCAATCCTGAAAAGGAGCACCGAAAACGGTCACAGAACCTCTGCAAAAAGATCAAAAGCTCCCAGAACATCAAACTGCCAGGCTGAGATCTCCAGAGAAGAAAAACAACTGTTTGGCCAAAAGAAGAACACCTGTGGGAGATTAGGGACAGGCGGTCGGAAGATATCGCGTTGTACGGGCAGACAGAACCCCTCCCTCAATACTTAGTTGGTTAGTGTCCTTGATAAGGTAAGCAACACCTAACTTGTAACGTAAGCAGACGGATGTGATGTAGCAAACAGAGGTTTTATAACTCCATGTAACCAGTTAATAAACACCATTAGCCGTCCACCACACTGGTGTCTGTGAGCTGGTGGTCTGAGCAGCCTGGGTGTGGCTGCCATGTCGTTCCTGAACCAGGTCGCTACGCCTCAGCGGAGGCAGCAAGTGGTGCCGAAACCCCCAGGAGTCGCCCGGGAGATCGGGAGTCGCCTGGACGGGTGAACGACGGCCGAGCGGCGGGCCAGCTCGGCGAGGGGGATGCCCCAGGACCCGTGAGGAGGATGGAAGCCCTCATGAAGGTCGTATCTCAGATTCATAAGCAGTGGGAAATTGATTGTAAAGCAAAAGATTTTACCCTCACAGTGACGAGGCTTTTGCAACTTAGTATTATTGATAGACTGGTGGATATCTTCCACCCAGATGTTTGGGATCAATGCACTAAGGCTCTTGCTGAAGACACAATGTCTTCTGGCTCAGGGAAAAATCTTAAGGCATGGGGAAGGGTCGTGGAAGCTTTACAGAAGGCTCTACATGAGCAAGAAACATGGAAAGCTGCCCGAAATAGTTTAAAGATTTCTCCTCAATTGGGTATCGCGGCAGCGACGCAAACTTTCTCAGAGGGAACTGTTGTTGAGAATTTTCAGAGTGTAAAAGAATGCAGTCTGAAAGTTAGTGATAATGTGCAGAGTGTTGATGGGGTCGGTTCTGTGGAGTGCAGAGGCTCGGAGGAGCAAGAGCCTCCAAATTCAAGGTCACTCGCTGAGGCGATAAAAGAGATGCAGTCATTTTACAACAATCTAGCTGAAGAAGCTAGGAATGCTAGAAAAGCGGGGGAGGGACCCCCACCTTATGCGCCTCAAGATAGCGCTGAATCTGAGAGGGAAAGCAGGACAGAAAACAAAGAAGGTCATTTAGATAGTGGGCTCGTTGCCAATGAAAACGAAGAGAGCTTGTTAGCTAATGAGGGGGCACGCGAGCAGAAAAAGGGAAAAGAGCTCAAAGAGATAACTGAAGCTAATCTTTGCCAAAAAGCACGTTTTTCTAAGGCGAGAAGCTCCCACAGCAGGAGGCGGGGGGAGTGCAGGTGCAAGGGATGGCCCAGCCCTGAGAGAAAGGGGCAGGGGCTCAGGGGGAAGGGACAGCCCAGCCCTGAGGGAAAGGGGCGGGGGCCAAGAGGGAAAGAGTGGTCCAGCCCTGAGAGAAAGGGGCGAGGTCGGAGCCCGACCAAAAGGCTCCGGAGCCCGGAAGCAGCCAGTCAGTCGACTTCCGGCTCTGAATCGGACTCCAGCTGGGACGGGGCCAGCCAGTCCTCTGCTGCCGGCTCTGGCTCCGGCTCCGGCTCCGACAGAGAAGAAGTAACAGTATACAAAATCAGTAACAACAATGTTTCTACTCGGGTTGAGGGGAAGTCAGAAAAAGAACGAACTCCTCTCACAGACTGGAGGAAAATAAAAATTGCCTGTGCCGACTGGGGTCCATCGGCCACACTGGCTTTCCCAGTCCGAGTGGGGGGGGCAGGCGGAAACCAGAGAACATACTCACCGGTAAATCCTAAGGATGTACAAGCAATTGTTAAAGCAATCACTGACAGAGGGATCAATTCAGCAATGGTTTCTACTCTCATTGATAGTGTTTTTGGAGGGGATGACATGCTCCCATTTGACATAAAGCAAACCTGCAGATTGATTTTTGATGGGGCAGGGATGATAGTTTTTAAACAAGAGTGGGAGGACAATTGTGCAAAGCAACTAGCTTTGGTCACTGGTGCAGATCATCCACTACACGGCTCCAGCCTGCAACGGCTCATGGGCACAGACCCAACCATGATCACGCCCCAGGCACAAGCCGAAGGCCTGTGGGCCCACGAGGTGATGCCAACCTAGTCAAAAGACTGATAAGTGGGCAGTTCCGTTCCTATCAGGAATGTGGGTCTGTCAACAAATCGGAATAACCCCCTGTGTGTACCTTAGCAAATTCAATAACTTTGCTGACTTTTGTGTCCAAGTTCTGATTGTTCCTAGAGTCCTGTATCACCAAGAAGAAGAAATGTATTGCTTTTTAGAAGAAACCATCCAGCTCCACAAAAGAGAAGTAGTAACAGGTATAACCATTGCAATGCTCCTTGGCCTAGGAGCTGCCGGTACAGCCACAGGTGTTTCAGCTCTCGTGACCCAACATCAAAGACTTTCTCAGCTGCAAATGACAATTGACGAAGACTTACTAAGAATTGAAAAATCCATCTCCTCTCTGGAAAGATCTATCTCCTCGCTTTCAGAAGTCGTCCTGCAGAACAGGCGAGGACTCGACCTCTTGCTCATGCAGCAAGGAGGCCTGTGTGCCGCCTTGAGAGAGGAATGCTGTTTTTATACAGACCATACTGGAGTCGTGCGAGACTCCATGGCTGAACTGAGAGAAAGACTAGCCCAGAGAAAGTGAGAGAGAGAGGCCCAACAGGGATGGTTCGAGTCATGGTTCAACCAGTCCCCATTGCTGGCCACCCTTGTTTCCACCCTAATAGGCCCTCTCACCATAATACTCTTGGTATTGATTTTTGGGCCTTGCATTTTAAACAAGTTAGTGTCGTTTGTTAGAAGCCGTTTAGAAAAAGTTAACGTCCTATTTGTCGAACGCCTGCAATTACCGTGAAGTGTGCTTGTTACTAACATTTTATACCACTTTTGTATCCTATTATACTAACTTTAACAGCTTTTGCATTTTTATGACATTTATATTTTTATAACATTTATACTTTTATACTTTTATAACATTGATACTTTTATACTTTTTTACTTAGTCATGGGAAGGGGGGGAAATGTGGGAGATTAGGGACAGGCGGTCGGAAGATATCGCGTTGTACAGGCAGACAGAACCCCTCCCTCAATACTTAGTTGGTTAGTGTCCTTGATAAGGTAAGCAACACCTAACTTGTAACGTAAGCAGACGGATGTGATGTAGCAAACAGAGGTTTTATAACTCCATGTAACCAGTTAATAAACACCATTAGCCGTCCACCACACTGGTGTCTGTGAGCTGGTGGTCCGAACAGCCTGGGTGTGGCTGCCGTGTCGTTCCCGAACCAGGTCACTACGCCTCAGTGGAGGCAGCAAACACCTCATTCCACTTTGTCCCAGACGATGGTTTTCCAGGGCCCGGGAACCCGTCATCCTGAGATCTGCTGGACAGACATCAGGACATCTCTGAGACAAATTGGACCAGAGCTGCAGCAAACCTTTGCATTGGTAAGACCAGTGAGATTCAGAATACACCACACCCATGGGAGGGACAACATCACAAGAGAGAATTATTATATTAGAACAGTTAAAAGAAATAATATCAAAATACAATATAGCGCTGAAAGATAAGGAGCTCCAAGCCCTAATGTTATGGGTCAAATGTAACTATTCACAATGTGAGACTCAGTCTCTTTTTGAGCCAGGTTTTTGGCAGGAAGTGAACAGAAAACTTTATGATAATGCCACAAGAAAAGATAAAATTGCCGCAAAACTTTTGTCAGCTGGGAGAATTATGTTAGAAGTTATAACAGAATATAGCAGGGAAGCGTCCGGGGTTGGACACCTGCCAAGCAAGCAAAGGGAGGTTAGCACAGAGCCAGAAGAGATAGCTATGCTAACTCCAAGATTGACACATCCCCCAGGGGAAAGAGAAGGGGGAGGGGAAAGAACAAAAGCATCTCAAGGTCCAACAGAAAAAGCTCGTCAAAAGCCCAAAGACTGATTCCAGGAGAAATGAAACTTCTGATCCATCCAACAGAGCAGGAGGATCTGGACATGCTTTTCTTTGAAGCAGTCCAAGAACAAACCCCACATTCGCACACGGTGGGGGGGGGAAGAACTCCACCTAGAAGTCCCTTCACCCCTCCAGAGTCGCCGCGGCAACAAACCCCTCATTCACCATTGCTCCTTTCCCTTCCCGTGGAAAAACCGGGTGCGAGTGGAGAGGACGGGGGGGTGAAAGAGCAGGGGCGAGCACCATCAGAACCGCGGAGGGGGGGCGAAGCTGCGCGGAGAAGCGTGGCCGCGCGGGGAACCGAGGCGGCGGGACGCGACGGGACTCGATTGCAAGGCGTGTTGGGAGACAGAAGCGCGGATCGCCAGGAACAGTCCGTGGGGGATGGGGCCGCGGCGGGGGAGGGCTCGAGAACGAGCCGAATAATACACACCCCAGAAATCCTTGCGGCCGGTCCAGGCGCAGGCGCGACAGGGGCAGGGCAAAGCCCGAGGCGTGTTCCTCTTCGGGGGGGGGCTGATTCCGATGACGAAAGAGACGGGGCGGACCTTGAACGTGAGATAGGGCGGGGTATCCCGCCGGAGACCGCCGTGCCAAGATCGGCAGGGGCGGGGCCAGCGGAGACGGAGCGGGCAGGGATGGGGCGTGGCCAAGGCGGAGAGAGTCTCGAAGGTACCACCCCCAGTCAGCAGGGGCTGCAGAGCCCGATCACGTCCACAGGCAGCTATGAACCTGAGCCACCTGCGTGCGGTGATTCAGAGACAGCTGCCAAGGTGTTGCGGATGGGTGCACGTCCGAAAATATCTCATATTTTACAGGCTTTTCCAGAACTTAAAACATACTTCAGAACTCCAAGCCCACAGAGAACAGCTGTCAGCGTGCCGACGTCACCGAGGGGCGAGGCAGAGAGGCAGCGAGCGCGGAGATCATCAGTCGCATCGACCGAAGCATCGGTTTGGGAGGACACACCCACGCTGCATCGTTTTTTTCCAGTTTCATATAAAAAATCAACCTCTTCAGAACAGCGATTCAAACAGAAGCCGAGAGAACCTTTGCCAATGGTAAGGGATGATGATGTTGTTGATGAGGACCAGGAGATGTCAATCACAGATGAAGATATAATCAGAATCACAGCATCAGAGGGGATTCCTGCCACAAGAGTAAAGGCACTTGAGTTCACATGGCAAGCTTCAACATTTTTGTTATCTGAGGACTTTATGAACAAGTTTTTTCGCAAGTTCACTGAAACAGCATTTCGCCACGATCCCACATCTTCTTTCTCTCGAAGTTTTTTCTCAGGGACAGATGCTTCAGGAAAATTTGAGGATGTTCAGCAAACCCTGATTCCTCTCCAAAGGGAAAGAGAGAAAGAGAGAGAGAGAGAAAGGGAGAAAGAGAGAAAGAAAGAGAGAGAGAAAGAAAGGGAGAAAGAGAGAAAGAAAGAGAGAGAGAAAGAAAGGGAGAAAGAGAGAGAGAAAGAGAGAGAGAAAGAGAGAGAGAAAGAGAAAGAGAAAGAAAGGGAGAAGGAAAAAGAGAGAGAAAGGGAAACAGAAAAAGAAACAAAACCCGATGAGGTGAAGCCTGCAAAACAAGTGGGTTCAGGGAGAGATGAAGCAGCAAAGGAGACAATTTTAGAGGCAGACACCGCACAGGCTTCTGCCAAACCAGAATTCTGTCCAACACACTGGACAGACATAAAGAAATATGCATTGAAAGGGGATACACTTTCAATGGGTCCAAAGGGCATGGCTATGCCAGTGACATATGATGCACAGGATGCAAACCCAAGATGGGAGAGGTTGGATCATGAAGTCGTCAGGGATCTGATGAAAGCCATTCGTGACAATGGATTGGGGTCTCCATACTTCAAACAACTTTTAAAAGGGACATTTAATATATATGATTTAACACCATATGACCTCCGATCCCTTACTTCAATGATCCTGAGCGATGCACAATTCATTGTTTGGGAAGCAAAATGGAGAAAAATTTTAAATGATTACAGAATCAAATACCAAGGAGGAGCAAATGCAGGTTTCACATTGGCACAATTGGCCGGTGATCCACCGCTTGACAGTGCAGCTCGTCAAGCCAGGTTTCTTCCTCAAGATGTGTTGACAGACATCAAGGATGCAGCCAGAAAAGCAATGGTGCAAGTTTCACCAACAGGAGTCACAGAAAGTATTTTTACAGAGGTGAGACAAGGTCCTTCAGAACGCTTCAGTTCATTCATCGATCGTCTCACACAAGCAGTGGACAGGCAAGTCACAGATGAAGCAGTGAAGTCACATTTGATTCGGTGTCTTGCATTTGCAAATGCCAAACCAGAATGCAAGCGCGTCATCAGTGCAATGCCAGGCCAACCCACCATGGCAGAAATTCTAGAGGCATGCAGCAAGGTGGGGACACCACAGCACGTTGCAGCAATTTTGGGAGATCAAGTGGAAAAAGCTGTCAAAGACGCATTTGCAAACTTTCAACAAAGACAGTGTTACAAGTGTGGAAGATCAGGGCATTTCAAGAAGGATTGTCCACAAGTTACCAACAATGCAAGTTCAACAGATCATTGTCCGACATGCAGGAGAGGGAATTATCGCCCTGCAAAAAACAATGCGAGTGGAAAAACTCAGTCGGGAAACTCCAGAAAGAGCGCGAATCGTCAACGCGCGACAACACAAGTGCTGGCGATGACTCAAAAGCAGGCTCCGCAAGGGGGACAATCATCAGGGAACAACAATCCAGCGTCCTCAGCAGGACAATTTGTAGGATCCCCAGTGATCCAGAATTACTCCCACCAGGGGCGCAATGTGACTTGGCAACTTCCAAAGTGATATGTTTTTTGGATGACAATTATGCAGTGATACCCACTGGTGTCACTGGATCCTCGTGGAAGAGACAGGACTTTCTAATTATAGGTAAGGACAGAAGCAGTGTTTTGGGACTTGTTATTTACCCTTCTGTCATTTCAGCAGATCGCAATGATGAGTTGACAGTTTTAGCGAAGCCTCATCAGCCACCATTGATCATTCCTCCAAACACCTCGATTGCCAGGGCAATTGCATTGCCACCCCATGCAGCAGAACAAGTCTTGCCAGTGCTCCGAGAACAAGATCCTCCTTCAGGTGAGCACATGGAGGTTCATGCCTCCTGGGTGAAACACATAGGCCGAGACAGACCAATTCTCGTCTGTGAATTGACCCAGGGTGACAAGACAATCGCAGTCAAAGGGATGCTTGACACAGGGGCAGACGTCACAGTAATTTCATATCTTTTTTGGCCCAAGAATTGGAACTTAATTGCTCCCTTGAGTCCTCTTTCAGGCATAGGGGGGAACACCTTATGTCTGCAGAGTGAAGATGCGGTTGTTGTCTCGGGGCCAGGAGGTAAGACTGCAATCATTCGCCCATTTGTTGTGCAAAGACCCATCACAGTGTGGGGAAGGGACATTTTAGTACAATGGGGCGTGAGGTTGGAAGTGGATTTTTAGTGGGGGCCACTGTGGCACTCACCACTTTGAAATTGACCTGGAAAACAGACAATCCTGTCTGGGTGGATCAGTGGCCCCTCGAAAGAAAAAAATTGAGTGCTCTCAAAAATTTGGTCAGGGAACAATTGGAAAAGGGACACATTGTACCGACAAACAGCCCCTGGAATTCCCCAGTGTTTGTCATTCGCAAGAAAGCCTCTGGATCATGGAGATTGCTTCATGATCTCAGAAAAATCAATGAGGTCATTGAGGAAATGGGACCACTTCAGCTGGGGCTTCCATCCCTCTCACTGATTCCGAGAGATTGGCCGCTTGTGATCATTGATCTCAAAGACTGTTTTTTCAACATTCCACTTCATCCAGATGATGCTCCTCGATTTGCCTTTTCCGTCCCAAGTGTCAACAGGGAGGAGCCTCTGCAGAGATACCATTGGGTTGTTCTTCCTCAAGGACTCTGGAACTCGCCGACCATCTGCCAATGGTTTGTTGCACGGGCACTGTCTCCAGCTCGAGAAAAACATCCAGGAGCAAAAATCATTCATTATATGGATGATCTGCTCATTGCAGCACCGACACAACAGGAATTGCAGAGAGCTCGTGACTGTGTGATCACAGAGGTGCAACATGCCGGTTTGGAAATTTCAACTTCAAAAATTCAGGAAATTGCACCTTGGAAATACTTAGGATGGAAAATCACTGAACAAACAGTGAAACCACAGAAAATAGAAATTAAAACAGAAGTTAACAACTTACAGGATTTGCAACAACTTTTGGGGGAGATCAACTGGATGAGATCCATCTTGGGGATCACAAATGATGAACTTGTGCTGTTGTTCAATCTCTTGAAAGGGGACAGTAACATCAAATCTCCCAGGAACCTCACCCCTGAGGCTCGGGAGGCCCTTGAAAAAATTGCTGGAGCCCTCCAGCAGAGACAGGCACATCGCTTTGTAACATCTTTACCGTTTTTTCTTGCAGTGTTGGGGGAAAAAATACAGTTGTATGGGTTGATCTTTCAGTGGGATTCATCACAGAAAGACCCATTGTTGATTTTAGAGTGGATTTTTTTATCTTACAGGTCTTCGAGGACGATCCTCTCAAGTCTGGAAATGATAGCTCAGATCATCATCAAAGCTAGGACCAGGCTGCAAACAATGGCAGGCAAAGATTTTACAACAATTTACCTGCCTTTGAAAAAAGATTATTTTGATTGGGCTTTGCAAAAGTCAGAGGATTTGCAGATTGCATTGTTAGATTACTCAGGTGTTTGTACTATTCATTTCCCAAGTCACAGGCTGTTGAAAGCAAAAATAAGTTTCAGAGAAAAACCGAAAATAAGTGAGGTGCCGTTGGATGCAATAACAGTTTTTACCGATGGCTCAGGAAAGACTCACAAATCAGTAAGTACATGGCAAGATGACATCACGGGGGAGTGGAAATCAGATATAAGAATAGTACAAGGGTCACCACAAATAGTGGAATTAGCAGCAGTGGTCAGAACTTTTGAGCTGTTCCAGCAACCTTTTAACTTGATCACAGACTTAGCTTATGTAGCTAATGTGGTCAAGAGGCTTGAGGGTTCACTTTTGAGAGAAGTTGACAATGAAAATTTGTATTCATATTTGCTGTGCATGAGGACATTGTTGCAAAACAGAAAACATAAATACTTTGTCTCTCACATCAGAGCACATTCATCCCTTCCAGGTTTTTTAGCAGAAGGCAATGCACTCGCAGACAAATTGACCATGCCAATTTCAAGGACTTTACCGAACATTTTCGAACAGGCAAAATTGAGTCATGCATTCTTTCATCAGAATGCTCAAGCACTAATGGAAGGCTTTCACATTTCCAAAAGTCAGGCAAAAGAAATCATTAGTGCTTGCCCAGATTGCCAGCTTGTGCAACCTCCTGCTTCCATGGGAGCAGCCAGTCCAAGAGGATTGCACAGTTTGCAGTTATGGCAAACTGATGTCACAAAATATCCATCTTTTGGGAAACTCAAAAATGTTCATGTTTCAGTTGACACATATTCAGGTGCAGTCTTTGCATCTTTGCCCACAGGTGAGACAGCACAACATGCTTGTCGACATTTCTTGCAGGCATTTGCATCTTTAGGCATGCCACAAGAAATCAAAACAGACAATGGACCAACATACATAGGGAAAGTGCTTGACAAATTCCTGAAGAGGTGGGGTGTCCATCATACCTTTGGTATCCCACACTCTCCAACAGGTCAAGCAATCATTGAAAGAACACATCAAACATTGAAATCCCTTTTGGACAGACAAAAAAGAGGAGAAGCAGACGCAACACCATACATGCGCTTGAATAAAGCCTTGTATGTGTTGAATTTTCTCAATGGCTCTTTTACAGAGCCAACTCCACCAATCATGAGGCATTTTTCAAACAGCACGAGAGCAAAACTGAAGGAAAACCCTTTGGTTTTGGTCAGAAACCCAGAAACAGGTCAAATTGAAGGACCATTCAAATTGATAACTTGGGGCAAGGGATTTGCTTGTGTCTCCACAGCAGTTGGGCCAAAGTGGCTGGCAGCAAGACACGTGAAACCGTACAGAGTCCAGACGCAAGCAGAGACAGACACCAAGACCGGAGGAAGAGAAGTGGGCACGCAGACATGAGCCGGTTTCAAGACAGCAGACATCCCTTCGATCTACGTGCAAAAAGAGACTCTGGGACTTGAGTTCTTTCGGGCTTGGGTGGTGTTGCATTTTTAGGGATTCCCATGGGAAAAAGGTCAGTGAAAATGAAAGAACTATCCTTGTGCCTCATTCTCTTTTTGGTTGCCTTGAGCAATGCGGCAGTTTTGCCCGTGGCTCAACCAAAAGAGAATGTTTGGGAAACTCTAGCCAATGCATCAGGTTTGGATACCATCTGCCTGATGCACTCAAGACCAGGGAAACCTTTCTCAACATGTTTAGTGGGATTGCCAGTGAGCGAATGGCCGATTCCAAAAAACATCCCTCCAGAAATTTCAAAGTCCATTGTAAATCCAGTGGACCAATGGGATGTTTGGGTGAAATTCCTTCCTGTTGCTCCTTTTGAACCCCAGGAACTGGAAATTCTTGGATCGGTCCCAATGCAATTCTGTGTGAAATTTGGCCTTTCTGGAGTGGCAAAAAATAAAACTATAGACGTCACTCCAAACCTCAATTTTTACAGAAATTCATCATCTTGGTGTAATTACACTAAGATGCTGAAAAAACCATCCAATCATGTTCCAGCTCAGTTACCAAGGGGAAACTTTTTCATTTGTGGGAACAAAATTTGGCCCGCAATTCCTGCAAATGCCACAGGTGGTCCGTGCAGCATTGGAATGCTTTCATTGCTAACACCCGACATGACACTGATGAGAGAACTAAAACAGAGAGGGAAAAGATCAGTTCAAATGTATGACCCAAATTGTGATGATGAAGTTCACACATGGAGCAAGGCTCAGAGTATTGCAGTTGCAATTTTTTCACCACAGGCAGCATCAGGAGCAGCCTTGACACAATTGGATCGAGTGGGTTGTTGGCTGAGCAAACATGCCCGAGCTGTCTCTCTTGCACTGAGTGACATGTTGTTAGACATTGACAGTGTAAGACGAGCAACTCTCCAAAACAGGGCAGCGATTGATTACCTTTTGCTGACCCACGGGCATGGGTGTGAGGAATTTGAGGCAATGTGCTGCGTGAATTTGTCAGATCATTCCAAATCCATTCATGAAAACGTCAGGCAATTGCAGGAGAGTGTGAACAAACTTGGAGAGGTAACTGCATCATGGATGGATGGTTTGTTCAATTTGTTTAACCTTTCACCACTGTGAAAGGAACGTTTAAAAATAGTTATATATATTTTAGTAGGGCTTGTAATCCTTCTCATGATTTTGCCGTGTTTGTTTCTATGTCTATGGCGAGCCATGGACAGAGTGGCCAAGGAAGTGTTTTTGGTTCAAACAGGAGGGGGAGATGTTGGAGTCCAGGGCATTCCTTTGGTTGCCCTGGAGGGTCAGGGACTTGGGCAGGGGGCTCTGAGACCCCAGCCCAGAGCTCAGAGAGACACTGGCTTTGATCTCAGTCCATGGGAAAAACTTCCTAAACTGAGAGAGGGTTTGCAGGCCACGGGAGTGTGAAAAATAGTAGTTCAGTTTATCATAGAGTGAAAAAATAGTAATTTTAGGTTCATAGCATTGGAGTGAATGGGGACAAGATGGAGAATCTGGGGCGTTGTCTCCTTCTTCTTCCTTCTCCTTCCCTCACTCCATTTCTGCTATGACGTTGGCACAAAGTAGTTAGTGAGGATTGGGTCAGTGTATAGATGACCTTTTTAGTAATAGTGATAGACATTGGTAAGAAATAGTAAATAACGAACACGTAGTAATTAGTATAAAAGATTAAGGACTGCCCAGCTCGGGGGGAGACGTGAGAAGTCCATGCAGCTGCAAACATCATGTTGGACTGTGAGAAGTTTGTAAGATAAGAAACAATAAACTAAAAATGCAACCTTGAAAAATATACACCTGAAGACTCCGTCTCTTCCTTCGGCTTGGCTCGGAGCTGTGCAGGGGGAAAAAAGACCCTGAAACCACCTGAATGTTGGGGAAGCCCCCCGACATCTGTCCTTTGTTTGCATATTTCTAACCTGAAAACAATTGTAACTGACAGTTGGCCTGGCCTTTCGGATGGGAGGTGATAACTCCAGAAGCCAATCCACAGCCAGACCCACAAATGTATAAAAAGTAAGAAATATACAGGCAAAGGGGCTCTCAGCCTTGGCTCAGCCTTGGGCTCTCTCAGAGGAACTCTCTGCCCTGCAAAATGTCCCGTCTTTGTGTGATTGCTTTGCGTGTCCCAATCACAGGCAATGAGCAAATCTTGATCTGAATATTACCAGAAAGCTGAATATTTGTGAGGACTGTTTTGTAGTTGTAATGTGGTATAGGGACAAAGGGTGTGACATGCATGTGTTGTCCACCAGTGTCAGTGAAGTCATGATATCTGTTCAAATTTGGTGGATAATACTCTTGATCAATGTATGTGAGCTTTGTGTAGACTGTATGGTGAATGTATATTTCAATGATAATTTTTAAATATGTTCTTCACAGAGGTGATGGGGGATGTCTGGGGGCAGATGACCCAGTGCAGGCAGAATAGATGTAACCTGAAGGAAGCTGCAGCCTGTGGGGCACCCGCACTGAAGCAGCTCTGGAAGAGTTGCAGCACATGGGAAAGACCCTTGTTGAAGAAGTCCATGAAGGATTGTATCCCATGGGAGGGACACCACAATGGAGCAGGGGAAGGCCATGAGGAGGAAGCAGCAGCAGACCTGAAGCATTAGGAACTTACCACAACCCCATTCCCCATCCCCCTGCCTCACTCAAGGTTGCAGAGGGCAGAAGTACAGGAATCAGGAGAATCTGAGCCTGGAAAGAAGTGGGAGTGGTGAGAAAGTGTGTTTAATTTTGGTTTTGTTCCTCACTCTCCTACTCTGTTTTCAATTGGAAATAAAGTAAATTTAATCTCTTTTGCCTGTGACAGTAATTGGTGAGAGATCTCACTCAACCCATCAGCTTTTAATCTTACATTTTTCCCTTGTCCTGCTGAGGAGCAGAAGCAACAAAGTGGCTGGGTGGGCACCCACTGCAGTACTGAACACCAAAAGGTTAGTTTCTTATCAATATCCCTGTTCTCTGGAAAGACTGGAGTTAAAGTCAATAAGCTACACAAACTGAAGGGCAACTTTTAAAAAGCAGTAACTAAGAAAAAGGTACTGAGAAAATCAGATGAAGGATAATTGGTTGAAATTGCTAGTAAGTGCAATTTTTGGGAATATCATGGTGAATTTCTTATGTGTAAGCAGAGCATAAGGATTGAAGGAGAAAGTGTAAATACTGTGATTTCTTACTGCCTTTCTCTGTGTGGCATTTGTGAAATAATTTTTTTATGATGTCCACTTCTGGTGTTTATTCAAGAGAAAAATAGGGTGATTGCATTACTTTCTGTAGGTAAGCATGTAATAAATTTATTAAAGTACAGACATCTTTAACAGGCAGAAATTTCACCGTATACAGTGGCTGGATGCTTTTATAAGACAAGTTCAGACTGATATTGAGGAATTCCTTTTTAACACAGAGTAGCTAGCCATTGAAATAGCTTTCCTAGTGAAGCACTGAATTTTATACCAGCTGCAGTCTTTAAATAAAGGTTAGATCATTTTTCTAAAACATCTCTAGCTCAGAAGTTGCAGAGTGGATACATCACTTACCAGTTTTAAGTCTACAGCTTCTACAAGCAGGTTAAGCTACGATGATTCCTTACAGATTTGAAATCTGTGTTAATTCTTAAGAGGTGTATTAAATTTGAGTGATAGATTGGAAAAGTAATTGCCAAGAACAAAGAAACGTAGGCACAAATTTAGTGAAGTGCTTGTAGAGATGAAAAAGGCAAACACAGACCTGTTGTATAAACACAAAAGTCTGCATGCAAAAAACTGGACTCAGTGAATGACTAGTAATTTGATTTTAATGCATCTTACTATGGATTTTATCTTGTAAGACAAAATGGAAAAGTTTTGGAGAAAATCACGTATTCTATAGGACAGAATTTATTTTTTATTGTGGTATTTGTATTTAATTATGTAGATTTCATATCTGAATTGTAGCATTTTTGTCAATGGGTACAAATGGCAAAGAAAGAAAAGAAAACACGGTGCAGGATTCTCATCTTTCTGTATACTTCCCCCTAAAAACCTGGTTTAAAAGTAGGATCACTAGCAATTCATCACATCCAGGTTTTTGATGTTTTCAATTTTCATGATTCAAGTTATATTTTCTGGAGAAACAGCTCTAGAATAGGGTGAATGAAGCCAGGTGCTTATCAGCAACCATATCGTGTATATAGTGGCAGATCATCTGTTATGACTCTATCCAGGTACCTCCCTTCAGGCTGAAACTTCCACTGTCTTTTGGAGGTGTTTAGAGAAGGCCTGAAGATTAAGAAGAAATTGCTCATAAATTTATCCAGCTTGGAACAGCTACCATAGCATTGCTTTTCAATGACAAGAAGCTGACTTAGGCAGTTGCTGATGGCAGAAGGAGAAACCAGAAAAACTAAGTTGTCTACCATCAAACCTGGAGCAAACATACAGTTAAGCAAATAAGTGTAAAAACTGTTATGGCTGACACCATGCAATTTTTTTTTCTTTTCTTTCCAGTCTGTGTATTCTATCAGAGCAACCATATGCTTTTATTATATTAACAATAATGTTTTGCTCCAGAAAATGAGTGATTAATGATTGATTTGCCATTGTTCTGTACTTTACCATGTAGTTCTTGCTATGCTTCAATTTAAATGCAGACTTTATTGCCAACAGCTTTGTTCTACATCCCACCAAGATTGCTTTTACATAGTAGAAATAGCAAGGAAAACTGACAAAATGCCAAACTTTTCACATAGCACACAAGAGCTGCACATCCCTAGCCTGTCAGAGAGCAGATCAAGTTGATCTGTAGAGTTCCCTTTTCTTTTAAGGACAGTGTGTCTTGTGGAAAAGCAATGTCTGAAGTTTGACACCCTGCTATGCATTTCCTCATCTGACAAATAGAAATTAGGGTTTTTCCCAGTTCATATGAGGGCTGTTCAGATTTGGGAGTCATGTACAGTGAAAGTTACTTGGTGTCAAGTCCGTTTTCCTTTCTGGTTTGATTCTTCCCCTTGGTTTTAGCAGCCTACCTGGTCTAGCCAAATGTGTTCTCTCCTTTTCTGGATGACATTCACAAGCAGCTCAGTTTTCACCTCCACACTGGAACAGAGTTTTCTTAGAGTAGTTCTTCTGACAGCTCAAATGTTCTTAGAGCTTTTGCTAAATGGATTTTGGATGGTCTCTTAACAAGAGGCAGAGCTAGAGACTGCTCAGGATGTCTTGCTGTACTAAACTAAGATGCATGGGGTGCAGCAACCTTAACCTTTTTTTCCTTTCTCCTTGACTACAGGGTAGAACATTGTATTAAACCACACCAATGTAGATTCAAATATAGGCAGGAATACAGTTTGGAATAATTTTATGGTAAGTATCCTTTGATTCTTTCTCTTCTTGTGGGGCCCACCAGTTTACTAACTAACTAACTAACTAACCAACCAACCAACTAACTAGGTAACTAACCTACTCTTAACTAAACTGGCACTAAACCCTCATCCCTGCATCTCTTAGAATCTAGGAATTTTAACAAGTGGAGATGATGCTTTCCTTGTGCAATAGGTGGAGTGGTAGCCAATGACATATCTAAACAATGTTTATCCTGTAAGCACATTTACCAAGAGTAATCCTACATCATTAAATCTTTTAGTATTTGTATTATATATCAGCTGATTTCTACTTTTAGCCTTCAAAAAAAGTCAGAAATCTCTTCCACATGCAGTTACCCAGATAGCTGGGTGTTGACTATGTGTGAGTCACTGGAGCATATCACTACATGTGAAATTTTAGAAGATACACCAGGATTGTCGTTGTGTGGTTTTATGAAATTATGATGCATTCAATTGGTTTATTTCAAGTTATCTATTATCTGGTTCCTGTTTTACATTAGGATAGAGTACTTTCCAAGTACAAACCTAGACCATTTATTATATCAAATAATTCATCTCTATCCCCAAAAACAAAAAGCTATTTCTCTAGAAAAGTTGTAAAAACAGATAATGCAGTTGATTTAGGAAAATTGAGCTATGCCTAGCTGGTAAGCGGGCAGTTCTTTCCAATAGAAGAGATAATGAAATTTCTTCCTGGCTCATACTTGTGGATTGGAATAAATAGCTGAAAAACACCAAGGCAGGGGTGTTTTTCACCTTTAAAAATATGTCTCCCTCCATATTTTAAAATTAAATTTATTTTCTATATATAGAAAAAAGAAATTGAAGATCTAGAGATAAACTGGCCTTTTCTGCATTTTGGGGGGTTTCTCTAGTCCCTTGTTCCTTTACAGGATGAGACACTATAGCACTTCATATATAATTTTTTTTCTGCTTATTTGGCTGGAAGTACTGTACACTTTCAGCAGCTGCATGACTATGCTGCACTGTGCCTTTTTGTATCCATGAGTTGTATATTTCCAAAGCTCAGAAGTCTTATTCAAAGAAACTGTGAAAATGCACAGTCAGCAGAAATGACAACGTACAGTATCTTCATGGCTCCTGATGGATGGGAGCCACGACTTCTGACTCCTTTCATTTTGTGTGGGTGGTCACTTGACAAGTTATCTGCAGGGATATTACTAATACAACTGATACTTTTATTTGAAATCTAAGCCTATCAGTTAGAATGAAATCATGCTGAAGAACAAACACATTTTACGAGGACAGTGAAAACTTTCTTTGAAATGAAACTTAGCCTCATGAAATCCACAACTCTAGCAAGTGTCTCCAAGTGGATGACCTATTCATCACCAGCAGTTTCTGCAGCTGGTTGAGGAAAACTATCAACAAAACACCTCATTCCCATGAGCATCAGAGCTTCCCTGCTGCCAAAAATAGTCTCATTTTTATGACTCTATAACCTGCCAGCATCTAAATATGACTATTAGGCACAACACCGTGGAGAAAAACTGCTTTAATTTTGTGACCTGAGTACTCACAGACCCCCATTACAAAACAGTCCCAATAAGAAATCCAGGTCTCATACGGCCTGGATTTCTAGAAAGAGCTGCATGTACATTAGCTACAGAGGTGTTTTACTTAATGCAAAAGCCACCAAAACTTCTTGTACCAGACTGCATATAGTAGAGTTTTTATGAAAAAGCTAAATATATCCTCCCATTACAAATAAAATCAGGCATTAATAAAAGTTTTCAAGATCTGCTGCTCTCTCTCTGTTTCTTTGATTTTTAATTTTTAGGTTTTTTTACTGGAAATAACTGGGGAAAATCTGATATTTTCAAGAAAATTTCAGTACCAAATATGCATCTTTCTAGCATTGTCGCAGTGTCCCTCACACCTAGCAGGTGTTGACCACAGGCTAGCCCAGTTCTGCACTGCGGCAACGTGGATCGGTCGAGGTTACAGGCTGGGCTGAGTAACCTCCTCCCGGTGGGTTTTTGGTTCCCCACACAGGCGAGTGGACCTGATGGCATCACGACTGCAGCAACGGAAAAAGGGTCGATTCTCTTTGAGCAGGGTAAAAGGTAGTTTATTAAGGGGAGTCCAGCAAGGAGCTCCGCCTCAGACCACAGCTACCCAGAGAGAGCCCAGACCAAAGCCTTGCAGCCACTTATAAATAGGGGAGGATCCAGGGGTGGTGACAACGGGTCAGCCAACTAGGGAACACGGGGGTTTAACAGGGGGTGTCAACTTCTGAACAATGAACAAATCACAAGAGGGGAGGAGGGGATTCCCCGGGCACCAGCCTATCACTCGACACCTCTCCTGGATCTTTCCAGAATCCAGGGAAGGGTCTCGAAGTGACAGACAGGGCGACCAAGAGGAGAGAGGGGGGGATTGACAGGGACAGGTGCAGGGGGGGAATGATTGACATAAAATGTCTGGTTAAATAACTAACTCATAGGAGGGAAACTATTACAGAACACAGGGGGGCACAGTGGAATGAACCATTACAAAAATAACTTATAAATCTTACAAAAAACCTTAATAACTTAATAAAACTACTCTTGCACCACTATATAGCATAAAGAATTTCTAAGAAGCTACCAACTTCAGCTTGTCAACTTCACAAAATTATTACAAAATCCCGGACCCTCCTTGAAACCTGCACATAAACCATTCTTTTTGTCCTGCAGTTCTCTGAGTGAAAACAACTTTGCCTGCATTCCCCTGTATGTCACCCCAGGACAATGTGGTGTTACTGAATTAAGCCTGAATTAAAAGTGTCAAATTGGAATGTTGAACTTTTAGAGAAGAGCTCCAGATGATGCTGGATGCTTTTTCAAGTTCCATTCTGTGTGGGGGCAGCATTATGTATCATGCTGTCTAACCCATTCATAATTGATTACCTCAAGCTTCTGTCCATAAAGCTGAAATATTATACACAACACTGTATTGAATGGGCTGGATGCACACTTATGACTACACTTGAAAATGAAATGGGTAGACACTCTGCCCAGAATATAGTGCTCTGTACTGCTATAATGGAGGAAACATAACAGCGTCACAGAAAACTCTCAGACATTGAGAAGAATGGTTTTCATGAGGATTGACCAATCTATCTCTGTACCAATTCATATTTCCGACTTCATTAATCTATTTCATAAGAGATATGCAGTGTTTCTCCAGAAATGTTGCACAGATTGGAATCTGTGCTCATTTCCGCAATTCTTTTGACCCAAAGCACTTTAACAGTGCTTTGCACTCACAAGAAATTAAAATCTACATTTGCTTACAAATCTGTTCATCTCAGATGGTATATTGTTATTTTGTTTTGAATTTGTGAACAAACCTTTGACTGAAAGGCTAAAAATAAACCTGAATCTAATTCTGCCTTGGGAGTGGCATCATTTTATTATCCTGAAGATCAGGTAATTGTTATTGTTATTACAATGATCAGATTAATGGTAGTACTCTTTCACTCCCATTGTAGTCATATATTGGTAGAAAATTCAATCAGTAGATCAGTGATTCTTGAATTTACAAAGACAATTTCTGTCCTGCCCAGCCACAGCCTAACTAAAAAGGAAAGTGAAATTACTTATGAACCTAACTATAAAAGTGCTAAGTCAGCTTCCTTCAGAGAAAATGCGGACAGATATTTATGTCTCGAAGTGGCCCCAGCATATGTGGCTTAAGATATAAGCAACCTCAGCAGTACCTGAGATCCCAGGCTATGAAAAAAATCTATGCTTTAGCTAAGTTAGATGGCAGTGATTGTTTTTGGTGGAAAGGAAAAATCAAGGGATTCTCTACTGCTGGTGGAGCTTGCTGAGTCTAATACTGACTGCAAGAGACCTAGCACTTAATCCAATACAACTTGCCTTCACTCGAGTGCACCTAGAATTCCTTATGCCTCCTTTAAGAGAAATTCACTATAAAAATAGAATATTAATTATTATCTAGAAAAAGAATATTTCTCTGCTGTTTTGACTGTCTTCAATGTAATTAAAAAATTATTATTATTATCATGAGAATATTAAGATAAGGGTGGCAACATATTCAGAATTTAAGCAGAAAATGACAGGTAGAAGAGAGATGAATTAAACAAAATCACACAAGAACTCTCTGTCAAAGTTAGGTTTAGAACTAGTATTTCCTGATGCACAACTGTACTTGGACCTTAAGAAATTCTCTCTTCTCACTTGTTGCATATGCAGAAGAGGTTTCAAGCTTTCATTGTATATCTGTCCTACCATTCTTGGTGCTCAGCTGTTTGGACAGTGTGCACTCTGTGTCACAGCTCCACGTGTACCTTCTCTGTACAACACATGCTGCCAGACAATCTCATTGTCCAAAAGCATGCTCATGTGCTATATATAGCTGCAGATCATCAGGAAATGTCAACATGCTCTTGAATTTTCTACTTTTAAAGCAAAAATCCCTAATTAATTTTTTCCACCTCAAAAAATAGTAATAGAAGAAAAAGATAGCCAAAGCCCTCAATTAAACTAGGGAACTGCCTGCTCCTTCTGTTAGTTCCAAAAAAGATACAAAAAAGAAAAGCTAGGGTAAACACAGTTCCCAAGGGTTATAGGGTGTTCAGCTCTGCACTAGGTATGTGAAATTGCATCAGTATCCAGTTATCAGTCTCCTAATCCCACAAAATACATTTTAAAGTAAGGACACATTTATGTCTTTGTTTTTATGAGGAGTGTCAGCTTCTTTCTCCTTTTCCAGTGACTGTGATCTGATCTGTTTCTAAATCTGTCACAAACTCCATTTGTGTCCTTTCTAGTTTTTTTCTTCCTTGCACAATGGAGATCAAGCATCGTATTTCATGGGATCTTTGTGTAAATACAGATTTAAAGTAAAAAAAAAAAAAAAAAAACCAAAAAAAAACCCAAAAAAACCCCCACACCTTTTACAAGGTTACCAAGCATTACTCATGACAAAGATGACCATCTCTCAGGTTTTGTCACAAACCTACTACCTCACTGGAATCAATTCCCAAATCTGTAATCTGTTTTTATTCTTACAAAATTTATAAGAATTTATTGCTTATATAAAGTTATATATATATAATATTATATATATATTATATATATATATATATATATATTTTTTTTTTTTTTTTAATGAAAAGAGATGGAAAGTTAAAGGTGGGGAAACACCAAGTTACACAATGACCTACAAGCATACTCTTCCCTCCCATGAAAAATATTGTCTTGGGAAAAGATTTTTTTACAACTCAAATAATTATTTTTAATGGCACCTATCAATGAGTGCAAGTGTCTCCTCCATGTAGGAAGGAAGCACTTACCAGCAGAGGTGAATTATTTTAAATGCTAGTGATGATGCAGCTATATTAGGAGTAGAGCACTGTAAATCAAAAAAGATACTGGCACATACTGCACAGCTTGGCACAATTATGTGACACATGAGTCAGGATGTGTAGTACATGAAAGACTCAAAAAATCAAAATCTTCATTCCTAATGGTTGCACAGGGACATGTCTTCAAAGGGTTACGCTGTGTAACATCCATTAAAGTAAACAGAGGTTTAAATCTTAAATCTTCTGTCCCACATTCAAGACTTTCCATATTGTAGCATGACTTTCTTTATACAGAGCATGAAATGTCATATTTTTCCCCTTAAAACCTGAAGTCAACAAAATGAGGGATTAATCCCTTTACTTTATGATGTGCTACCTCGTCTCCTTAGCATCATACACGCACACACACAACACCCCCCCCCCAAAAAAAAAAAAAAAAAAAAGGCATTATTTTCTCATTTTTGGAGTAGTTGTCGTTTTATGTTTTAAGAAAGGCGAGTGAAGAGGAATATAAGGGAGCATCATAGTTAGTGTCTCATTTTGTTGCTGTTCCATTTTTCTCCCCATTTTAACAATTGTAATAAATCTATGTTTAGGGAGATGCAGACTGGGGCAACAGTGATGCTACCCCCAAAGGTTGTTTCTGTACAAAAGGACAACTGTAAGATTGTTCAAGATCTCTGATCTTGGCTCTTGTTCTACTTGCATCAAAGAATTATATCCACATCTCACTGAAGATCAGTATTCATTTGTCCTTTCTCAGTAAAACAGTTTTGAGGGAACAGTAGGCATCTCCCATTGTTGTTGTGTATTATTTGGGTTTATATTGTATTTCATTTTTATATTGGGTTTTGTAATGGTTTCTTCTGTACTCCCCTGCTCCCCTGGAAAAGTATCATCCCAAGGTTTGACCCTGCTCCTTTTCCCTGCCCATTCTCCCACACTTGAATGTAATCCAATGCTGTTCCACTCCCACCTTATCCCTGACTGGGTAGTGACTTGTCCCCACCTCTAGCCCCTTCACCCTGGATAAAGGTCCGGAAAAGAAGGTGGGTTGCTGTCTTGGCTGGGGGTATAGGGACTGGGCTCCTGAGTTAGGCAGGAGCCTGGATCAAGTGCAGACTCTTTCCTTTGCCATTGCTGAGTATCTGTTCCCTCTAAAGGAAAAGGTTCACAGCTGCTCTGGGATCTTTGGGGCCTTGAGGAAAAATCCTTCCAACTGTGGTTTGTCTCTCAAGCTAGCTGAGGCAAAAACAGCTCCGAGAGAGAGAGACAACTACATCCCACTGAGCATGCTTATCTATACTACTGATTGTCAGTACCTTGCCTGAAGCAAACCCCAGTCTTCATTTCGAGGTACAGTCTTAAAATCTTTTACACCACATGCTGAATTTCTGAAATATTTTGCCTTCAAAACTTCTTGCATGTCTGTAAATGTGCTAGGAGTCAAATCTCAGATCTGACTTGAGATACATTTTCAGTCTTTAAAGAAATGGTTTGTCATAGCTAAGTAACGATATACTGTTAAATAAATTAGCTATACACTATTATGACTATGATGATGAAAGGTCAACAGCATACTCAATCTGGTGAAGATGGATTTCAAGACGGCGAAAATTCTTGAGTTAGTTCAGCAGCGAGCAGGCAGAGTTAAAAAACTAAGAGTGGCAAATTATTACATTCATTTTGAAGACAGGATATGGCTCTAATATTTCCCTCACAATTTTTCCAGAGATGATTAATGTGCCTTAATAAGAATGTGCTTTATGAATTTAATACATATTGTGAAAGTTCATGTACACATAAGGTAGTCTTTTTATTGATACAGGGGATTTGAGGCTCCTTCTAGGCCAAAATTTAGATTATCCAGTCATACATCTCTGTCTTGGTGTAATGCTGCATGACTGAGCAGATACAGTAGTTTTATTACTAATAAATGAGATGTCCCTTCCCTATCCCACTCCAGTAGTCTATTCCTTTCCTGACTGTACAGTGCCTCCTCCTCCTCCCCTTTTTAAGAAAAAAAAAAAAAAAAAAAAAAAAAAATTGGAATAAGAGGTGAAACTGTTTACTGGTCTAATGAAATGGATTTGTCTGTGAAGGTCTGATGAATATGAAAATGGGCAGGAGTGGGAGTAGGAAGATTAAGAGAATTCCCTCCTCTTCCCCTTCAACAAATTGCTAGATTTGCTCAGTTGCTTGTTCAGCACATCCCATAACAGGTGCTTCAACCAAGAATGGTTTGAACTGTGGCAGAGAATGAGAATTAGATCCCTGTGGCCTTTACACAGACAATGCAAAGAGATGCAGGATGTTTACACAGTCAGAATGTGTTCTGGTCCAGATTCCTCCTGATCTCTGCAATACTGGCACAAGTGTTTTCTGTCCAGCACAGCAGTACAGGTTCAGCTTCTCTGCATTCAAACTGCAAAGGCAATTAAGAAAATAAATGTAGAAAATTCAACAGCTATTTTTTGTGTGTGTATATGAGGCTGTTTCTGCAAACTCCAGATACTTCAACGAACTCTTGAGTCCTGAAGACTTTTGATTCTGTAAAGGGTAAAAGATAGATATTGAAGGATACAAAATGTTATCCTTGAAAACAGAAGAAAAAGGCTGTGTAACAAAGCTTAAGAATTCTGGTTCAGTTTTGTTTTTAATGATTTTTATAAAGTCAGGATTTAGTGCCACCAGTGTTTTTTATATGGCTGTATGGCCATATAGCTGTACTGCATGTGTTGTCTAATTTTGACACCTGACAACCATAAATTAGGGAAAACCTTTAAGAGGCTAGATATTTTTGCAATTGCTTATTTGTTCATAACATAGTTTTCAAAGACAGTACGGAATATTTCTAAAGCTGAAAGCAAAATTCCATGTTTCTTTCTTTGCTGGCAGTGCAGGTTTAAGCAGTTTCTGCTCTCAGCCCTTCCTTCCAGTCTCCACACCACCACATCCATTCTACCAGCACAGCTGTTCATGCAGTGGTGAAAATTTGAACCATCTGAGAAATTCCAGGGCAGCAGAGAGGAATCAAAATCAAAAGGAAGCTTATAACAATGTGTGAATTAAGATGTATGAGAGGCTAACCTTGCATTGGGACATTTATTAGGTTTATGGAGGTCTTGTTAAGTTGACCCAAAAGGATCTGAAGTCCAGGGAAACTTTTAGAGTCTCTTATGAAATTTCAAAATATGTCTAAAGAACCCTCTTATTTATCTAATTCAAACCCTCTCTCTCTATCTAGTGACCTTAATTTTTAGCTGTTTGCTGCTTTGAAGATTCTTTATGGAGCAATATTAAACTTAGTCAAAATTAAACCTTCCTGAGGAGTTAAGACAGACCCTTTAAGTGCCAACTGTTCCATCTCCCTTTTGCTCTTCTCTCAGAATGTAAGATGAATTGTAGATAGATATATGTTTATGTAAATACATAGGTAAAGGGAATGTGTACATAATAATCTTTGCAACATTTTTGAAAGCCATGTTTTTGTTTTTTCTTTTTGTGTCAGATAAGCAGTTTGTCTGGTTTTGCTGCCTATGGGGGAAGCAGAACATTCATGACAGATTTATTAAATACAATATCCATATAATTAAACACAGTTCTTTTCAAAATATTTTATACCCAAACTAAGCTGAACATTTAATTTATGCAGCAATCCGCAGGCACTGATGTTTCACCTGTCTGTTGGGCAGTTTCTCCAGAGTGCCTCAGTTCCTTCTTTTTTTGATAATAAGGGGTTCTGTCACACTTAAGTCTCACATCAAATGTTGCCCATTTATAGGCATATAATTTTGGAGCACGTCACTGCCCAGATGCTTTGCATATGAGAGGCTGGGTATCTGGTTTCCATTCCAGGGACCAGGCAGTAAAATGCATATAATTTAGGTGCTTTGAGATTTTGGCTAATTTCAAGTCTGTGAATAATGGTTGGAACTATTCATATCCTTGATGCTAGGTAAATGCCCAGGAGATTTACTAAAATGTTAAATCACAGTAACAGTGGTCTCCAACTCAGAGCTTTTAGTCACAAACTCATTTTTCTTTACCTCATATTCTCATAGTTTGTTGTGCTTTTAAGTAAGCATTTTTCTCCTTAAGCCTTAAATACCTGGCAAAATTTCACTGCTATTTCACCCTGATAGTTTTGTCTTCAGATCAGACAGCTAATGAAGTAATTTTGGGAGGCTGCATTTCCTTAACATCTTTCCCCAGAACATCTCAAAATACATTGTGAAAAATAATCAAGCTCTTCAGTATGGCAGAGACACTTGAATACTTGAAATTAATTCTTGGCTCAGCTCAAGTCTTTCTTCCCAGCCCAGAGTTCTCCTGTCCTGATTCATTCCTCCTCTCTCCTTCTCCTATGCTAACAGAACTTCAACTACCTTTGATTCATACCTGTTTAACCGCTATGTCTTACTGCAGATTATTTCTGCTAAAGGCTTGATTACACCATACTTCACCAGCCATTAAAATCTGGTTTTCTTCTGAAGTTGGGTTTTTTTCCCCCATACCCCTTTATCTTTTTGATCAATTACTACCTGTTCAGTTTACACTTTGTCATTTATTGAATGAGTCTTATTTCCTCAGTATCTTCTTCCTTCCTCTTTTAATATGTTCCATTTCAGTTTCACCCCTTTCATCAATCTTTTGACATATTTCTTAATTCTTTATTTGCAAAACTGACTCTTTCTTTGTATGTGTTTCCTTTTTGCTTGAATCAAAAACCTGAAAATCAACTGGACTTGCTTTGAAGGGAATTTCTTTTGCCTTTTCACACCATTCTTCTTTTCACGAATGAGTTCACCTTCTTTCAGTTAAGAGAATATCTCACATCTTTGAACTTCTAGTGTTGGAAAACATTTTTTTTTTTTTTCCCTGTTGAGTTTGGGTTGGACATGAAAGATTCAGGGTGCATCACAAAATCAGAAAATTACATGGGACTGAATAAAAAAGGGAGAATGTCTACATCTGGTTTTTCACTGAATGTATTCTTTATCTTAACACCCTAATTTAAAGACTATACCGTGGGAGTTCTCATTGCCATTCTGTGTACTTTACTGGATAAAAATCACTAAAGACATACACTGTTGCTGATTTCAGACAAGGTTGTCTTGGTTAGTCTTTTTCATTCATTTAGCTGTCAGTAATGATGAATACATTATAAATGGAAGACACAGTGGTTTTGACAGAGCTATCAAGAAATGCTTTACACATTCCTTTACCAAAAGGGTTAAACAGATGCCCAAGGCACGTTTACCAGCTGTACTGCTCTTAAAACAGTACCAGATATCTCAGTAGCTGCTTTCCTCAGAAGCAATGTTGCAGGCTAGAGTCACTCCTTTAGCTGCTGCCTCTTCTCAGTGTTCCTTGCTACCTCCTCAACACCCTTCATCTACCTCCTGGCTGCTTTAATCATTTACTGATGATGGCAGTGAGAAGCACTGAAGTTTTAAATAAAATTATTGGTGTTAGTAGTAATATTAGAGATTCTCTTTTTCTACTGATTTGTCAACTAATTACTTTTAGAATTTAAGAAATAAAAATAGCAAGTAATAAGATATTTAAAAAATAATAATTAAAAAAGCATTTTAGAAAGTGTTGTTTCAAAATATTGACTCAAGAACCAACTACCTGCTCTCAAGACCCAAAAGTGTACTGCTTGGCAATGGGATACTGACAGCTTGGTTTTGCTTTTGATAGCATTAAAAATTTGAGTGTTTTGAAAATAAAAACCCAAATATGTATGAAAGCTGCTGAAGGAACAGATTATTAAAGTTCTGAGCTGTGGGAACACCATGATCATTCAGAAGTCTTGTCTTGATAGAGAAGGAAAATACTCTGCCCTTTTCAAAACTCCTGAGCAGTCCATTTCACCAACAGACATGACATGTGAGCACCATCAAGTGGCAAGGCACGTAAATTACAGGTAGTATTTCGACTTCCTCCTTTTTCCTCAAACCACCGAATCTAATTAGGCATTTAGATGTTTATATTAAATCTCCTGCATTTTTAAAAATTCGCATAAGTGTCTTTCTGCTAACTTCTCAAAGATGTGGTAGAAGTAGAAAGCTTTTTTTGAATACTCTGCATGTCACCCGAACTGGGCATTTGAGTGTTCCATGGTGGTTACTACTAGCAAGTATTTTCAGTGTACCTAAAATTCTTTTGCAAACATGCCCTTTTTTTCTCTGCTACTGCTATCACAATCATAACGTATTCCTCCCTAGTGTGACAAAACCACTGTCCCCTCTGCTTTCTGAGAATGGGGTTACAATTTTTCAACTCGGTTTTCCCCCTTTTTCATGATTACATTGTTTTCTTTTTTCTCCCCCATTCTTTTTTTTCACTGCATGATACTCTGTAAGGTATCAATAAAATTTTGATCCGTAAAAAACGACTAAAAACAGGCATCAAGACTGTATATCAATCCTGCACTTCACTGAATTTGGGAACCTCCACTGAAGACTATGGAGATAATTATGTGGCCTTCATTTGTGCTATATTAATGATGACTGGTTCTTTTAAATTTCTGTAGCAAAATCAGATCCCCAAAATAATATTGGTTAGAGGAACTTTATGTCTTCTACAATAATGATACTGGAAATCTGTGTTCACTTTCTACATGTGTGATTTTGTTCTTAGGCCATTTCCCAAGAACCAAATGACCTAAGAATCAATTAGGATTTTCTTTAAGCATGACTGACTTTTGCAATGGTCTTTTCCTTAAACCACGCCCCTCACCTGCCAGATTAATCGTAGCTATGACTGACATGACACACTGACACTCTAGCTTTTAAGTAGATAAATATAAAACCTTTCACTTCTACCCTCTTCTTTTACTACTTTGTTGCCAAAGGTGAAGTACAAAAGCAGTGTAAATTCCCTTGGCTTTAACAGCAAATGTACATATAACTTCTTTCTTTGCTTCAGTAGTTCTTTCATTAATATGTAGGAACCTGGATGTCACACTTTATAGTAATTACTTTTATATTTTAAAATCTTCACATCTGTGGGGTTTTTTGTTTGTAGTTTTGGGTTTTTTTGGTTTTGTGGGTTTTTTTGGGTTTGTTTGTTTGTTTGTTGTTTTTTGTTTGTTTGTTTTGTTTTTTGTGGGGTATTTTTTACTGCTTCTTTAGGCTGGACGGACTGTGCCTTTTTAAGAGACCTTCATATTAAACCAGAGCCAAAGAATTTCTGCACTTGAGCATGCTCAATCAGTTATTATCAAATTATGAATTGAACATCTGACAGTAGACAGGACATACATTCTGGGCTTTCGCAAGCCTGAAACATTTCATGAAGCCGAGGTGATGTGCTAACTGGAGTTAATAGGAAGCAACCAATTGACAACTAGTGGTTTAAATGAGTGGAAAATCTTAATACTTATTAAAAGTGTTGAAGAGCAAAAGGGCAGACTTATATTCCCCAGCAAAATAATCTTCAGCAGTCAGCTAAAGCAGCATTAATCCCCTTTGTGATGCATTAAACAGGAGTAGCTATTGCACTTTAATAGTAAGATCTTGCTCACATTCATTTTAAGAGTTCTTCTGTAGCATCAAATATTTGACCATGACTTCACATTGAAAACTAGGGTTTATATAGGTAAAAGCATGTGTTAGTACAGGTAACTCATCTGTATGAACAGAATTCTGCACTCTGTGGACTGGGCACAGAGGGATGCATGGCAACTCCCCAAACCGTCACTTTAGAAGCCTGATGTGGTATGATGATGGAAATTTGCTGTTGCTCTGCCACAGCAGGAGTATTTTGTACATGCCCTCTAATGGTGAGCCTTTACATGCTAATATTGCTAATGCATCAGTTACAAAAGAACAAGCTGCTGAAATTATGCCAGCTCTACCCTATATGTTCCAATATGTGCATTTTAGAGGACTTCTTTAAATGCTTTTTTAGGTGCACAATTTCTATCACATGGAAAATAAGCCTGATAATCAAATATAGCTTTTTGTCAACTAATGCTACTAGTTCAACTTTCAGATGATTGGAAGTAATTTCAAAAACTCTCAGGTTAAAAGTGGAAAATTATCTGAGATTATTCTCCTGTGACAACAAAGTTATCCATAACAAGTTTTATCAAGTTGCTAAAGTGCTTTAGCATAAGATTCTGCTCCTTTCCATTTATTTGACATAGCTTTTCCATACTGACATGCTCAAAAGTGTAGTCTTGAAACAAAGAGCTTCAGAGACTTGCATTTACCTCAAATAAATTAATCTGGTTCTTTGATGCTGTGACAATGTAAGCAGGTTCTGCCCTTTGCTTATTATAGGTAGAAAAATCAGAATTTATGCCTAACTTTAAAACACTTTAAGGTAAGGAATAGATCATGTACCATCTTCCAGAGTATCCAGCCAGTTTACAACACTACATCACCTCTGTGTTCAGAGTAAATGGCCCTGTCCAATAGTTTAAGGTGACTGATTTTTTGTTTTCAAGTTCTTTTAGCATCTCTATTCATCTAGTAAATGTCTTTCTTTCAGGTGATCCAGATGAGGAAAAAGCAGGGTGTGTTATAATAACTGTATTAGGATAGCACAGAGAAATACTTTATCAATTTCTTTATTCATAGGTTAAAATGTAATGCCATACAGTTCTTAATAATTACTGACTGAAAAAAAATTATCTGCATAAAATAGAAGTGAAACTGAAGGAGACTAATTTAAAAAGCCATCTTGCTTCAACTTTTGAAACAATTACATACAGAATAATATACATATTTACATTACAAGTATATTATATAAATATTATATATATGTAATCTTGTAACCACAATAAATATCAAGGTCTTTTTTAGGCACACAGCATAGAAAAAAATGCAGAATCTGCACAATCCTTAAGATTCTTGGAGTGACTCACTCTAACATTGTTTTCACACTGAAAAAGCAAATATTTTACACAAAATATACAGCCACAGTTTGCGCAGTCCCCAGTTAACAGGGAATCTTTGATCATATTCCTATAAGTCTACTCCTTGATTTTCTAATACTATTGCTCTATACAGCTATTACATAAGAAAATAGTTTGCAGGTTCATTTTTTACTCAGCTAATAGCCTAAGTAATTAGCAGTGCTAATAAAATAAGTACAGCATATATACATAAGGTATATACAGGTGTTTACACAAACATGGGTTTGGTGAACTACTACTGAGCTCACCATTAATACTTGGGAGTTAACCTGAAATTCAGCAGAAAAAAAAAATGGATTTTCAACGATATAACCTCAGAAATATTTTATCATTTGAGCGAGACCTGGGCTTCAGAAATAGGCTTTAAATTTAGAAGTTAATTAAGAAATCAAATTCTTGGCTATGCTGGCAGATGTAGACTGCCATTGAATTTGAATGTTTCCTTCAGTGCAACTAAAAACTCAGAGAATTAATCCAAAGGGAGTTTTCTCAACCAGTATGTACAGTCATGACACTTTGAAGACTTTCACTTATGGAGCACATGAGATCGCACCCTAATAAGTGACGCTGACCGCTTCTCACAGCAGGGCCGTGATCAGTGAGAGAACAAACAGCACTTTTTTTTTTCTATGGTTACAAATCAGACTCTGGCATATCAGGCATATCTGCCATCAGGTAGCCGATACCATAGCGTCCATTGGGAGCCGTGTCCAGAGCCAGTGACCCAGTCTGCTTTCGATATATGTTTTTGCCAAAATTTGGAGATGGCACTTCACTTGGACTCTTCCCATGAATCAGACTTGTATTATCTCCTTCCAGATTAACAGGTTCCTTTATTATCCGCCCTCTTTTGTAGGATACAGATGCCAAACTACCAGAACTGTCATCAATAAGGCTGCAATGGCGTACCATAAAGACTATTGGGACTGGCAGTATGGCCAACACCATCAAAGATATACAGACAATCATTCCCCATGTTGGATAGCTGTGGAACTCTTCCATAGCCTGAGAAACACAATAGAAAAACTATTAATACATCATTACCAGAAAAATAACAAAAACCTGCACTCCTGACTGAGGTCTGTAGTTTTCAAGCACATACTCCACTGCACTCACAGTGCATCACTGTGGCACCACTACAGATCTCAAATTTGAAGAGTCATGGAGATGTAGGATTGCTATCTTTCAGCCAGTGAGGACTAAAACCACTGTTCAACAGTTTCTGAGAGCATTTCAGCAGCACACAAACCTTAGGCTTTCTGTTACATTTCTCTGTAGTTGTTCCCTGATCCTTTAAAGGGTGTCCAGAACAGACAAGTGTGCAGAGGTATCTGTAACTGCCTGAAAATTTTTTCTGTAGGCTAATAGCTGGTCTAGACACGAATCATCTCAGTTATTGCACTTTGCATAAACTTCAGATTAACTGTAACGCTGGGGCACTGACTACACCCCACACCTGTACTGCATCCATGCAGCAATGGCCAACAGGCTCTGCTTGCCTAATTTTGTACATGGAAAGGAATGGCATGTTTGGTATTCTATAATATTTCTTTTTCTAATTTTTGAGACTCAAATGTAACAAGAGCATTTTTCTGAGAATCATGTAGTTGTCTGGACAGAAGCAGGCATACTATCTACCTATAGTAAAGCCAGACTCTTGTGTTTATCCTTTACCTGTGACTTCCCCCCATCCTGGCTAATTTGGGAAAGCTTTGTTAGATTAATTTCTCTGACATTTTCTCTCTCCATTTTGCATAAAAAGCCTGTAGAATTAGCTGAGTGCTCATGAGCCTACAACAAGGTGCAGTCTTCACTTACCTTGACTGAATCTTTTTGAAGTCAAAGCTCACAACTGTTTTGATGCTCACCCTGACAAGTTCTTATCAGAGACAGGTGTTAATACAGCTGCTACCTACTTTGTGATACATGTTCCCAAAGGGAAAATATTATGACGTGGCTAAGTCTCAGTATTTAATTCCACATAAAAAACTTGATGTGATATCTGAAATTATTTATGCAGTTATCACCTGTTTTCTGTAGTAAAATAAGACTTAATGAATGTGAACAACCTCTCCCATCATTAAGAATTTCATCACACATTACGAAATAAAAGTCACCCAGAGCATAAATGTTTGTATCAATCAGTTATATTTTAAAGTAGAACTACTCTAAAATTAAAAAAACGTTGAGGGTTTACATTAAAGTTACTTGAGATGAAAGCAACCATGCCATTATTTATACTGATTTTCAATTTCTAATTGTAATTTTTTGTCTGTTCATGTATTTCTCCAATGCTTCAGGTGTGATCACTGTGATGATGATGGTATCATATGTACACACAAACCCTACACATACACATATTATATACATACCATATCTTCAATCCAAGCATTGTAACCAGGAGGACTTAATCCCATTTGGACAATGCTAGCTACCAGCAAACATAACAATACAAATGGTGAAACATACTTCCACATGTAGTAATAATACTGGCTTGGAGAAAACCCCAGCATATCTTTCAGGTCCTCCATAAATCTGTGAAGGAATTAAAATGTTATTGTTAATGCAGACACTGAGATAATCAAAGCACTATAATCAAAGCACCTAACCCGAGGGAATCAACAGACTGGAAAAAATGCATATATAGAAATAGCTGTAGTTAAATTACCTGACGGGCTGAAAAATGGAGCTTATACTAGTAGTTCAGACCAGATGAACAAAAGGAATCCCTGCACAGTGCAGTGACTTAGTAAGCTGCTTGCTGGACTGCACTGGAAGATATTTAAATACACTTTTCTTTTATAAAATTCTTTTTTACGTTTTCTTGTATTGTCTACTAGGTTGTTTACAGCACATCTTACAGACTGTGCAATATTAGTTTTGAACCCACACATGTGCTGCAGTCTAAAAAACCAACTTTATGCATAAGCTATGGTTTGCATCAAATAAGCGGCTGAAATAAAACTTTGCCAAGCTATAAAACTGCCTCCTTTCTCCTCAAAATTATAAATTAAGACATGAACAAAACTCCTATTTTTGTACTCATGAAGGGACACGTGGTTCCAGAGTCAGTAGAAACAGCAAATGCTTTTAGAAATAATTCCTTTGGAGTGTGCACAGGCAATGATTGTTTTAACTCCCTTATGGTCCCACTCCCTTTTGAAATGTGAGTCTCAAATAGGAGGATGTTTTCCAAGCAGTTACACATGAGAAGCTTCTGTCATGTAAACTATCAGAAAAAATTTTAACTGCACAGCTTAAGGCATTCCACTGTTTGTTTACGCTGAAATAAACCACATCATCAAAAGGAAGCCAAATTTACAAATGGATTGTGCCCTCTATAGCCTTCTCTTTCTCCAGTTCTTGTTCCAGTTGAACATGAAGCTGTTATCTTTTCTTTAAAGTCTTCCATTGTTTCCATCCTACTTATGCTCTTCTAAAAGTCTACTTTAGTTCAAGGTCCTTATAGCATTGATTCCAGCATGGGAGATTTTCCCTTTCCTTCTTAGCTACAGAGATTCACACATTTCTTTTCTATAGCAGTCTTCGGATGCTTTAGTTTCCTACTATCTGATCAAAGACTTTATGTCTAGTAAGACATTTATACAGAACTTCATCTACAAGGAACCCTTGGTACTGTCACAGCCAATGGCAACCTGAGGCTGTTGACACTGACAGTTTCTGCAAACTGAATTGCTAGGTTCCTGAGGGATATTTTGGAGAAACATACATCAGAAGAAATACTAGGAATACTCCAGAGGGAATACTCAGGTGGTCATTACAAATGAGAAAGTTGGCTGTTAAGTTTTCACTGTATCCTGTCAGAACCCCTTCTGAAAACATGAGTTGTGAGTCATAAGCAAATAATTACCGTATTTTAGCTATGCCTAAACATCAGCTTCCTCACAGGTAAGGTACTGACTTTTGGCATGCCTACCTCCATTCACAGTGGAGCTTGGACATTACCAACTTTATAACCAGGTCATCTGTGTTATCTTTTTGTTGTGTATGTAAAATAATCTATGTGGTGTTTTTATATCTAAATGATCAATTATAGGATTATACATGCGGTCAAAGTTGGAATTCTCCCTTAATGAGCAAGTGGACCAAGTGCTATGTGCATAGACCAGAAACAAGGTCTGGAAGCCATAAAATCACATTTTCTTCTTACAGTTTTGTTTCATTGTGACAAAGGATTGGCTGATTACTCAGATCAAATGAGTGAAAAGTCAAATGAAACCCCACCCATTCTATGTCACACTTTTTTTTCCTGCAAAGGTATTACAGACTTTTTAATTACTTCAACATGTTAATACAGCATACTCTGTTTGACCTGTGCAGGGCACAAGTTATTTTTGATACAAATGCTTCCATTCCTTAAGTGTGGCACATATTGATCTCACTTACTGAACATTACATTCTGCTGTTTTCAGATATAAAAGGAAGTAAACAAAAAAAAAAAAAAAAAAAACCAAACAAACAAAAAAAAAAAATTTAGAGGAATTTATAGTCATTCCTCTTCACCCATCGCCAACAGGTCACTTTACTGTCGTCAACTGTGCTCCTTCCAAATAAGCTTTGAGCCTGTTTTTGCTATCATCTCCTACCTAACAACTGATGCAAAGAAAGATTAATTGCTTTAACACCCCAAACTAAATAAATTGGTTCATAAATTGAAACTTTTTCTTTTTACTGCCATTAGAGTTTGCTTTGCTTCTTTCTCAGGCTGCCTAGAATACTGCATTGAAATACTCATCCACATCTGTTCCTTACACCATGGTTATTTTTGAAATCTTTCTCTTGATGTCTTTGTTGATACAAATTCCCTATACTTTCCTATCCAGCCTCCTTTCTAAATCTCTAATTTTGTCTCTTTTACTGCATTCTCCTCTTTTTGGATCTCTTGCAATCATTCTTTGGGTTTCAGTACACCGTTCTGATGTAGTGTATCTTGCTCCAAACCTTTTCTTAATAACAGACTAAATTCTTGACCAGACTGACATGCTAATTACTTGTATTTCTGTGTATATTGCAAATGCTTCATAGAATATAATTAAAACAGTAATAATTATTGTAAAGAATGGTGTTGATACGGACGGCGAGATACATTTCCGTCACTTACTTGTCTATTCCATAAATTCGGATGACTGCAATATTCTCCAAAATTACCACAATAAGCAGGGGCAGAGTAGCGGAGTAGTCATCAAACATCGTCACAAAATAATTTCCAGAGCGCTGCACAAA
The DNA here is from genome assembly GCA_022316685.1 of Progne subis subis. Taxonomy (NCBI): domain Eukaryota; kingdom Metazoa; phylum Chordata; class Aves; order Passeriformes; family Hirundinidae; genus Progne; species Progne subis. The sequence continues at coordinate 67,750 of JAKJHU010000110.1, read as the reverse complement.
GATCAGGCCAATAAAAAATGCTACCAAGCAGCAGATGACTGGAATAAAGGACAGAAATGTGAGCTGTAACTACAATAAAGTTCCACAGACAAAGAGAAAATAACACATTTTTTCAGAAATAAAGCCGGTAACATTTTACTGTTTAGGAGTCTCATTTTTAAGAATATTAGTAATCCTACCTCTTTCCTACAAAATGGAGAAATTATGAAATTAGAATTACTAATCACCATATCAGAACAGTCCTGATTAAGCAGCAGAGATTAATCAAGTGACTATTTCTCACTAAACAATGCAAATGCAAGGGCAAAATCAATCAGTAGGCAAAACATCATACATCATGTTAATTGGACACCAGCTCTATCTTTGGAATTCAGAAGTAAAAAGAACTTGGAAATGAAAATATGGGGAAAAAAAAATATGAAAATTTTTCTAAGATTCTAAAAAATACAAAGGCTGAATAGATTTCCCCTAAAAGATCATTCATGTCATAAAGTTCTATTAGGATCTGTCTAAATGTATTCGTACATTAAGCAACATTTCTGTTCCTTTTTAAGGACAACCCAAAATATATTTCTAGAAAGGCTGATCCTTCAAAATGGATCTCAATATATTTTTCCCCAACTAAATTTGCCAGTAACAGGACTTAATACTTAAGTAAGCCAAATTTCAATAAATCGTGAAATCAGTTGCTGGCTGAGCATCAGTAAACCTGATTCTTACAGTTAAAGTGCTCTTTTATTTTTCTCACAGGGAGCTTAGCATAAGGTGCATGTAAGTAGTCCAAAATTAGGTGAAATTAATCTGGGTCAAAAGATAAAATATCTTTACAGAATACACCCACTGCATGAATCAAGGTAATAATTTATTATTGATTATAGTACCGAAACCAAGACAATTACACTGTTTCAAATACTGTGGTAGAAGTCTAAACATTTTCTTGAACCTTGTAGGAACTAGTACTAAAATGACTTTCTGAACTTTCCGCCACTCAGCATAAGGCACAATATTGTGGAATGCAAAATAAATTTAAGCATTTGAATTGGTTTCCCCAAACTCTAAGAGCTGCAAATGTGCTAACAATTCTGTAAAAGTTGAACGTTTTTGTCTTGTAAGCACAAAATCTATTGCAGCCATAATCCTTCTTAAATGCCACCAGTACTGCATGAAAAATAATCCAGATTTTTTTTTTTTTTTCAGTCAATTAACAAAGCACCACATCAAGTTGTAATCTTTTGAGAACAACTGAGTTTAACTAAAATCATACATGAACACCACTTTTAAAAGTTACAAGAGAAAGGCAGTTCTTGAATTTTTTTTTTTTTTTTGGTCAAACAGAGTAACAAGGAATTACTGTAAAATGTTCCATTACTCCAGTGTAATTACTATATATCATGGTATTTGCACACCTACTTAGGAAGAATAGTTAAATTCTAATTGTTGCACTGGTTATTCAGCAAGAAGTTAAGACCTAATTAAAAAAAAAATAGGATTTCTGAAAAATCAACTGATCTTTTTTAAGAATTTGATTTTTTTATCTATCAAAGATTACTTATTATATCAGAAAAATAAGTAAAGCAATTAGGGAAAAAGCAGTGCTCTGCTGCATCAGGGGTTAACTCTTACACAATGTATTATTATTTCTCTCACAGACTTTATTATTTTCTTCATAGAGCTAGATAATGTTAATTCACCTTTTTTAAAAAAATTATTTTCTATCCCACCTTTTACAGGCATTGATACGAAAGCTGAACTTCTGTATAAAACACCAAGTCCCTTGAAGCTGTCCTTAAGGTTTTCAGAAACCTAACTTTCACATCTTTGCTAGTGTTTAACATAAAAAAGAGAAATCCCTACAAGTCAAAGCTACGTGAACATGCTACACCTCAAATAACTTTGAGCATTTAAGTAATTAAAAACCCCCTAACAAAACAAGTAGACATCTTGTTGAAGACTTTAAACACCTAACAGGGAAAAATTTCTCTAGAGAGTAACTGTAATGACTTTAACATAATAAAAATTTCATCATAAATTAAGACTTCATTTGGCCTGCTCAGGAATAATTTGTAGTCATTTACAATGTATTTTCATGCTTTCCTTTTCCTTTGTTTCTCCAAAGTGTTAACACAGTCTGGAATGGAAAGTATTCTAAAAGAGCCCAAAAGGACTGACCATACAGAAACTTGTAACAGAAATTAAATGAAAATTTAAGTTTTAGGGTGTTTATGCTACTGTAATAATCAGGAAAATCTTTTTACTGGCAGACATTAGTGTGCCTGTGCATGGAAGTACAGACCGGAATACAGTGATTTACTGCTCTGTAAAATGCTCTGTAAACTTTTATGCCAAAAAAAGAAGAAGAAAAAAATATAATTCATAGTCTCAAAAAAAATTTAGTTTACTTCTCTATGGAGAAAAGAAAGTTTGTGTAACTCACCAGTAAGAATTTCTTTCCTGACCTTGAAGGTATCAACAATGGGCGTGATAATGCCTTCAATGGTTCCAAACATACTTCCAAGTCCCAAGTTTACTAACATGAGAAAGAACATGACTGACCAGAAGGGAGAAGCAGGGAAGTGGGTCATTGCTTCTGTAAATGCAATAAAAGCTAAACCAGTTCCTTGAACTGCCTGTCAGCAAGGAAAGAAAATTATACCATTATTCATGCTTTTTTATTATATATCATGGGGGTGGTTTTTTGTTGTTTGTTTTGGGTTTTGTTGTTTGTTTGTTTTGGGTTTTTTTGCTTTTTCAGTACTGTAACAGCCTGACAAGTCTGACTCTGTGTTCATACAGTATCATTGACTACATCTTAAAGGCAAAGTGGAAAGCTGCTATCTAATAGGTAATTCTTCCAATTAATACTATTCTGAAACATGAGAATTTGAATGTTGATTGGCATCAACATAGTTCTTTCATAGAATATTAGATTACTTGGTTTGAAGTTGTCTCATGGATCATCTGGTACAAACGTTCTTGGCAAAAGCAGTCTAAACAAGCTGGCCCAGCACCCTGTCCAGCTGAATCTTAAAAAGTGTCCAATGACATGGAAGCCACCACTTCTACTAAGAGATTAGTCCAATGGCTGGTTGTGCTCATCATGAAGAATTTTCCTCTCGTGTCCAATCAGAACTTCATTCTCTCTCACTGATAATTTTGCATGACAGCTACTATGTAGGACTACTACAAAATACATTCTGTTTTCTCCAGTAAGCATATAAAAGATTTAATTTCTATACTTGTGTTACAAATTTAAACAGTGGTCATAGCATAGAAACTTTATTAGTCTAAGTCACCAATTTTATATTTTATCTTCAGATGCTAGTGCAATTATATAGAAGTGTTTCAATCTGCAGTTGCCTCTCTAAAGCTAGAAAACGATAATTTCTGTTAGAGATTTGGCATACTGTTAGATTTCAAAACAGCATAATATTTATTAAACAACTACCTAATAAGTAGATAATAATTTTTTAGTTTTAGTGAAGTAGTATTTAACACTAGAATATCTTGCAGTCTGAGACACTAAAGAGGTAACACCTCTGTTTAGTCTTTGAAAAAACCCTCATGCTCAATTCTTCTAAAAACAGATCTTAAAAAAAACTTATCCCCTCCTGAGAAGAATGATATAATGATCAAAATATATTATAAATCAGCGAAGACTATATTAAGACATCAGAACAAGAAGTCCTCAAGTGAGCTGAAATGCAACCATGTTTTCATCCAGGTCTTTATAGGTGCACAGCTCACATGCACACTGTACTGATACTCTGTGTAGGTACACTTTGCAGCTTATTTCAGGCTTCTATCTGTCCATAATCCCTGTATTTAAGACTTAATCTCACCTTGTCAAGTTCATCTTCAATTTGACAAGACTTCAGACCAAGAGAATCAAACTGTTCTTCTTTGACTTTCTGTATAATGTCATAAACTAAATTGTAATCTTCTGCTGTAATGCTTGAGAAATTGATATGATGTGGAATCATATCTTGGCTGAGATTGCCCATTTTCAAAAGTCTTAAAATGTTCTCTGAATTTCTGTAAAACACAATAGAATAGAGAGAACAAACTCAGTGGTATGTGTTAGTTCATAAATAAAATAAACCATTAAAAAATTTTAAAAAATAAATGGATATTCGTACTGGGTAACACATTTTTCATTTATGATATTGGCTTTGAAGCCCAGAACTGCAAACACCACCAAAGTTGCCAGCACAGAAGTGAAAAAATTGATGAAGGACACCAGTACAGCATCAAAATGGCAGTTGTTGTCTCTCTTGTTGTAGCTTGAAAAGGCAATGACTCCACCAAATCCAAGCCCTAAGGCAAAGAACACCTGAGTAGCAGCTTCTCTCCAGACCTTGGGCTCCAGCATTATGTCAAGCTGTTTGAAATTAGATATAATATATGTCAGCTATAAAATGCATTTCTATTCGATGAAAAAAAAAACAACAGAATAAACCCTACATCACAAAACGCTAATATTCCACTACAACTGTATTTTCATTATGATAAAATGGAAGTTGAATGCAACCCATGAAGTTGGCAAACTTACGGGCAGAATTTCTCTTTATTTTACACTATCTAAACATCGAAGAGAAATATGCTATACAGTATGTTTCCAATAATGAGACACGACTGGAGCTATGTAACTGAAATAGCAGCTAGTTTGACTAGAAATGAGAACTTCTTTTATTACAGTATCAAGCTGTCTTTTATTTACAGTATATGTACTGACTTCTGTTAGACTTAAGATGTATTTTAGATTGATCAACCCTCTTAATAAATGCAATGAGTATGATTAAAGTTGCTTTGTTGTTACTTTTCAAATGAACAAAAGAAAGGTGGACAAGAGATACACATGCTTATATAGAATTCTACTATATGCAAATACGTAAAGCAAAACGAAATACATGAAATGAATGCTTTCCTCTACAAGCTGTATAGTACATGAGTCAAGTCTCTTAAGTCAGATGCCTTGAATTTAACCCTATATTAAATGGGTCATGTATTTCAGGGGCAACTAAGCCTTTTATCAAAAAATTTAACAGTATTGCTCACTCAGATCAACTGCATTGCTCCTTAAAAAAAACCAAAAAACTTTGTTACAAAGTCATGAGTCACCATCTGTCTGTGTCAAATTCTTCTAGATACTGAATTACAAAAAAGAAGTAAAGAAGAACATGTCAAATTTAAACATCAGATTTGCTCATGCTGATTCAGGGCCTCCATTAATGCATGTAACTTATTTTGTTTAAGCCCTAGGTTTATTCATAAAAGTAGAACTAAAAAGCATCAGCACAGATATCAGCATTATTAGACTGGCTGTCTTACTCTGAGAAGAAATAAATCTGCTATTGTTACATTTTGAATAAAATGTCAATTTCCCATGGAAATATAATATAGAAAGCTTCTTTATTCACTTATGTATAGCTGAAATACAATATAATTGGGAAAAGACACTCATGACAATAAACATATTCCTGACTGACAATTCAGATTATAATTACAATGCACAAGTGGCTATTGCATGTAGTTCTGACTCTCTTATCACATCATTGTGCCAGAGCTTTCCCACCAGAGGGAGCGCGAGGAACATTCTTAATTGCACCAAATCCGTATTGGGTTGGAATATCAATATGTTTCTCACTTCCTATCATATATCCTTTGGTACCATCAAAAGTAGTGTGTTTTCAGACACACATAGCCCAGACTGTCAAAATAAACTCTAGACTGATTTGCTATTAGGTAGTATATGTGAAATTTTGGAGTTTCTGTACTTCAGCTTCATGTAATCCAACAGTTTAACTGCAGTAGTTGATTTAAGTGGGCTATTCACATACCTTTAGGTTTCCATGAAGTTTCTTGTTTAGAATTTCTGCTTTGTTTAACAGCCATGCCAAACAGAAAAATTCTCCCCTTCTACATTAGTCTTGCACTCTCACATCTGCAGCAATATGTGCCAGTCCTCTCCTGTGCTGGCATAACTCATGGGAATTTGCTGTGATCATTTGTGTGCAAAATGTGGTCATTTGCTCAGCTAACTGAGCTGACAAGATGCTTCTGCCTCCCTTCTCACATCTATCTACCTGGATAATTTTCAATTTTCAATAATGCTAGATTGATTTATCATTCCTTTTTATAGCCTAGATGCCCAAATAAACTGTTAGTACAGAGGAGTGTATGAAATAACAGGTGGGAGAGTCTGAATTTCTTCAGGTAGTCTCATATGAACCTACAGTCCGAATTAATGCTCAAGTACAAAAAATGATAATGGAAATATTTTGTAGGGTTTATATTAGCATATAATACATGTGACTTGCAGGTGTCCTAACTTCAAATTTAAAATACAACTTAAATTTTGACACAGAACTAGAAAATGTCAGAATAAATTAAGAACCGTTTTTCTTTTGATATCGTTTATGAGGAGTTGCAACAATTGTATAATCAAGTATAACATAACTGTAAAGTAAGCACCAGCTGCAACTTATTTTAAGTCTAACTCATGAAGTAGTGAATACTGAAGAGGTATTAGTATCTAAGGGCAATTTTCATATTTTTTTTCCCTCAGTATCTAGTGGTACTTCTCCAGCCAAAGAAAGTATTAACACTGGTTGAGAAACTAAATGATATCTTATAGAGGTCTGTATTTCACCTCCACTTTAGACTTTCTTTTGTTAGTAGCATTTCATTTCTCTCTTCCTCAAGTTTCCCAAATTTGCCTGAGCAGCCTGCTAGTTCCTGCACAAGCATGACTCTCTAAAGTGGTGACAGTGCATGAAATGGAACATGACTGCATCATGTGACAGCTGACAAAGGTCATTTTTACAGAATGACAGTTCTCCAGCATCAAAACACCTGGAATCAAAACAACTGACAACACCCTGTCATCTGGCATTAGCCACTATGTGCATTGATTTTAATTATCTTATTACTTAGCATTCATTTTTGAAATAATAGTCCTATTCTTCTCAACTGTGTTGTCGGACTTGTTGGGAAGCCTTTTTCACAATACAATATGAAGCCCAGAGTTACACATTCCTGAGTAGGGCTCTGACTAATCAAACGTGCTGCTCCTACAGTATAGATGTAGCTGCAAGCATTTGAGAGAGGTGTGGGCAGAATTTAGATCTTCAAGCTAAACAATGATTCATAAGATCCCTTATCACCTCCACAGTTAGACGCTGTGTAAGGCACATTCCTGGCAAAAATATTGGCAGTAAAAAATATATACTTATAACTGCTGCTATCTTGGTGTGTCATAAGAAAACTGATAAGGAAAGCTGAGTGGCAAGTACATACGCTATTATTTAATACAGGTCTCCTGAACTTTGGGCTACTGTGTAAACAGCTTTAATTTTTTTCTAAAAATGGAGGAAAAACACCACTCCTTTTCAAAAGTGACAAGTTGTTTATGTATGCCATGATAGTTCAAAGTATGGCACTGACAAGCCAGAACTAGACATTTCAATATTAGAAAACAGCAAAACTTCTGTTTTCAGTATTTAGAGCTCTCTAAACTTCCTGAATCCTCTAAACTGCACCCTCAGTTGTTCAGCTTTGTAGAGGTGTGCAACTCTGGGAACCCCCACCGAAGAGAGGTTAACTATACAGACCCTTGGAAAACTTAGAGCCTTTGGACTTTAGGGCTTGGTATTTTGCCACTGAGATAAAGAAAAATTTTGCAATTTAAGCAAACAAATATAGCCAAATGTTCTATGAAAACGATAAACTTGAATGAGAGCATTCATAAATGGTTAAATTGCCACTGAAACTTTAATACCCTGCAAACAGAAATTAAGAACATACCTTAGGGGTGAACATGTGACGAATTCCATCCACTGACCCATTAAGGAGCAATCCTCTGATCAGAAAGCATAGAAGTACCACATACGGAAAAAGGGAACTAAAATACATGATCTGAAATACAAGAAGGTAAGGTTAAAAAAGGTTACTTTTTTTAGTAACATGACATTTAACATGGACTTTGTTTTCATTAGGTTCATTCACTTCACAGTATCCTTTGGATAGCTGACTGAATTGATATTCATATGCTCTAAGAAATATGCAGAACACTTTCCATTCCCCGTGTCTCTGCAGAAGAAAGCAAAAACACATGACTAAAAGAAATTAGATTCTGTACTGTACAAAAGCGGTACAACTGCCTGATGTTTTTGTCACTATCCAATAAAGAGCCACTGGACTTCCAGGGAAATTCAGTATTAATGCAATGACATGAAAACAAAGACCGAAGTAAATTGTTGCAGAAATGCTTCTCTTTACAAAATCACTTTGGCTGGGGATGGCAAAGATATGCAGTGTGAATAGAAACTAATTTTGCCTTCAGAAGGAAAGGGGACAAGAATCAATAGAAAACATAATAATAACCAATGAATTTAATCACCAAGTAATGTAATGCTTACTGTCAAAACAACAAAAAATAGCAATCAAATGTGATCTTTCATTACCCATCACTGAAAAAAAAATTATTCTGTAAAGTTTTGTAAAATTATTTGCTAGTTAAACTTGCTACTTATTTGACTGAAATGCCCCAAGGAGGTCACAAAAATTGACATGTCAGTGCCAAACTTTTTAATAGCAAAAAATTATGCTATTGAGACAAGCTGTTTTTCCTCTGAAAATCCCACCGAGATCAATAGATCTAGCAAATCTTTCACCAGCAAAGTCAGCTGGCTGCATTCAAAGGAAAGAAGACAAGGTAATAGTACTCAGATGCAAAGGGCTGGTAAGTCACTTGTCAAAAGAAACAATTCAGAATCCTGGAAAGCAGCTATCTTAATGCCAGAAGCATGCATATGTGAATGCACCGCAGTCATATGGTGAGTACACATGGAAACTTGTTTCCTTAGACACTCAAAACACAGAGACTTATGCTGCACAATAAAGCTGACGCATAGTTACATGCAACTATTATGTTGATGAGAAGCAAAATGATTCTTCTTCAGATCTCAATTCCCACTAAATTACTACCATTTCCAATAAAATTGACAGAATTTTAATGCTTAACTAGTAATATTTCTCTGCTTGAGATTATACAAATGCAGGGGTGAGTCAAAGCACTTTAACTGCTCCTACAGATTTCATGAGAGTAAACAGAGGGTTTGGCAAACAGAAATGTCCTGCAATGCTTCAAAATCAAACAATGTCATGCAGATAAACAGTATACTCACTTTGCCTGAAGACTGAATGCCTTTGATCATGGCTAAGCATACCATGACCCAGGCAGCCAGCAAGCAGATAGTCATCTTCCAGTTTAAACCTCCACTCTCTGACAAAGAGCTGGAAATATTCAGTGCTTCTCTGTACCAGTAATAAGTGGTTGCAGAACTTTTTTCACACTCTGGCTCCACAACTGTCAAAGAGATGTTAGCAAGTAAAGAATGGGTTCAGAAGAGATATTTCATAACAGTCTTCTACCACTTCCCAATATTTCTAATTGTGCCATCATTTATTAAGAAGCTAAACTCACAAAACAGTCTTACCACATTGTCTAAAAGAAAAAGTGACTGCTATCAGTGAAAGTTCTGGGTATATCCTTTAAAACAGCCTTTTGGGATAATGTATTCCTCTGCATTATGGCTAATCCTACTCCAAGGTAGAATTAATATCTCACTTCAGAACTAAATAATAGGCAGGTTTAGGTGAAAACATACATTCCATTCATAACACATAAAATTACATTATCTGCATATGACACCATGAATTACATACTATGAAAACTGCCTCTCTGCATTGAACACAAATTGGAAGATGTATGGATAACAAATCATTGATTGTGTCTGCTTTGATATGACACTCAAATAAACAGGGACTTAACTACCATTATAAACAATAAATTAATAACATAATGATACCAAAGTGATAAGAAAAGGAAATAAATGGTTCCTACACAGATATATTTAATGAAAGTTGCTATGTATTTTCCAGGAGTGATTATTTGGATCATACTGTAATTCTGTTATAGTCGTGTTACCAAACAGTTTAAGAAACTGTGTTTCTAGACGTGTAACATATAAAGAGAAAGATTTTGTCAGAGAAAATATTTACTTAAGTTCTTTATAAATTATTTATACCTGACAATCAACCATACATGTACACATGTCCTGAGTCAAGATAATTAACAGAAAAAAAGGAGAAAATACACTATTTTTAAGAAACCTAATGCAGATAACAGATCTTCACTGAAAAAAAAAACCTATTAAAAATAGTAAGACATTATCAAATATAAAAGTTTTCTTTTTTTAAGCTTAGTTCAGATGGCTTCTGCTCAAGTTAGGCTGACACGCTATATCTTAATATTTAGGAAGGATAAGAGTACATAAACAACCACTGCTGCTCAATTAATGTACAGTAGCTTGTGGAATACAGTCAGTTTGACTGTGTGCCAACATTCACAAGTACCGACTATTTCTGTACAATAACTGAAGCAAGCAACTCTGGAAAAGACACTACAAAAATGTATGACTTTTCAAACATTCCTGGTTGTTCTTTATTCAAGTGAAATTCAAAAGATAATTAAAGAAAATTTAGGATCTGGAATAAAAGGAAACTAAAAGAAGAAATAATTCATATTTCAATAGCAATAATAATACAAAATGTGTTACAAGATAACCAAACCCAAGGGATAAGGAACTTTTCATGATGTTATAGAATATGTCCGTAAGAGATTATCTCATAACAGCAAAACTCAAAGGACTGATTAATCTTTTCCATTAATTTACAAAGAAAACAGTGCTCTTATCACTTGCATTTTATTGATATTTACAGCTTTCCATTTTCTCCTTTGTTAGTAAACCAACAACTTTTTACCAGGAAGTATCCTACTATTTGAAATGTAAAAATGTCCTTCTTTCATCTTTGTTTTTCACTAAATAAGTATAAAAAGCAGTATCGACATCAGAAAACAAGAAATATGATTTTTTTTCTGCAACACACTAAATAGCATTATCCTCATTTCATTACTCTTTAAAATGCTGTTGACAGTGATGCTTCTTTCCAAATACAGTGTATGTGCCTTAGATTAAGCTTTTGTTGTATTTTTTCAATTATTACAATGTGACAATAAGATAGAAAACCACTTTTGCTTAGAACACTTTTGCACACAAATATCTTCTTGCATTGCAGTTTTTCTCCTTTTTCTTTGAAAATCTCAAATTTTACATACTTTATATGATTTTAAGAACATTGTGTTAACATAGACTTACAGGTATGAGATGCATTTTTAACTAAAGGACATTGGTCCCACGGTAACGGATGCTGAAAAGACTGGGAAAAGTAAAACAGGCTCCATCCAATAATGACATTGTAGTACAGGGCCACAAAGAAGCATACCTAGTAAAAAGGAAAAAACAATAACCGAAAAAGTTACATTTATGAAATAAATAAAAAAATCCCTGCTGAATTTCAGCATATTTCTGTACATCAGTCAGCGAACCTAAGTTTAATTCAACTAAATCAGAAGAAAAAGGGAATGACTTGTCCCAATAAAGTACCTGAGATTTTCTAAATTTTCACTTTTCTCCATATTTATCATGTTACACCTACACTTTTACAGGGCATTCTTCCTCCAGAAGACTACTCTGTTCCACAGTTCCTAATTTAAAAAGAATCACAAAATACAAGTTGACTGACTGAACAGACACATATACATCAACAGTTTTAATGGATCAATTCAAGTTCTAAGATCTCCAAAAATACTGTAAACTGACCTTAATGCCCAGCTACAAATCAATTCAATCTTTCCCTGCAGCAAAACAGGAAGTCTAAATCATAACATCTGAAAGCAAATGATATAATGTTAAAAAACTTACAACGCAGCTTGCAAAGCCAATTCCCCCAAGTTTGGGGCTGATATAATTCCACACACCAATACTCCCTCGACGGATCCTCTGCCCGACAGCAAGCTCCAAGAAAAAGAGTGGAATCCCTATTATCAGTAGCAAGATTAAGTATGGCACAAGATAGGCACCTATGAGGGAAAAAAAGTATAAGTCAGAGTAAATGGAAGAAGACTCAGAACTTGACAGAACGAACGTGAAAATTTCTAATAGCTTCAAATTTAAATTAGTGTCCTTCATTGCAAAGCTTTTTTGATCACATGCAAGAATAATTTTAGCTGAACCTTAGTTATAATTCTTGTAAGATATCAAAAACCCAAAGACACCTGATTTATAAAGCACTGTAACATGTTTGAGGTGAGCCTTACTGCAAGTGAGATATTACCAAAATGAGTTATTTGTTTGAAATTTTGGACATTCAATCAAACTTCTACGAAATATAGAATCATCAGAGCTGAATCAACATTTCTTAGAAAACCTTACAGCTTGACTTGTAACAAAACAGCAAGATTGAATATAAAGGAAATATAGAAAACACTGTACACAACATTCTGAGTGAGCTCCAATTATAAGAAGTTTCAGAAGATAGCTTGAATTTTTCCATTTCTCAGATGTTAAAAAAGGGGACTTCATACTGTACATAATAACGATGCTACCCAGCTAAGCAAGAAACCTATATCAGCCTGCTGCTAACAAGGCTCCAGACAGAAAACAGAAACATGAGGCGGAAGCAAAATGGAGTATTGTAGATATGTATCTTGCAGTACTCACCAGCACTCTTCAAGTCATATTTGAAAATGCAACTCTAACTTCACCTTTATGTAAACATATATATATATATATATATATATATAAAAAGCAATTCCTCTTTTTTTTTTTTTAAGGTCTTATTCCCAGGAACATATCATACAAAATGCTAACTTAAGGATGCATCTCTATTTATTTCAGGAAGCCTGACTACAAGCAAATATATCCATACACTTAGCGCACTGACAAGTTCCACGCCTAACTTCCTCCTTGGTGGTGTAGAGAATTTAGTACCAGAGCTAACAAAACAAGCAGACATCAGCAATAAGCAACGTGGCACCTGACGTCATGCAGCTCTTACGCTGTAATACAGACTACTGTGCTGGACAACTAACTCAAAAGCCTTAGAACTTCTGTTTGAAACTATTATAAGGTTAAGGAAGAACATCTGAGACATGCAAACCCCAGCATGTTGAAGTAAGCTACATAGGAAAGATCTAAAGACCTCCAAAGTTTAGATTCAGAGCAGCTAACTTGTATAATCAATGTCTTCATCCTGGGATGAAAGAGAAGCTAAGCTCAGAAACCAATTTGGCATTTATCTTCAACTCCAGCTGAGTCCTACTTCAAGTTCCCTCATCCAGGGTCAACTTTCTAGAGCTTTTTTAGGAATCTATCAAAAGGCACTGGCATTTTCATATGCTTAGTGGGCAATTTATCTAATGGAATGCAGTTTATGTTAGAAAAGCTAAACCTTCCTAGGCTGTGCAGGAGGTCTCAGATGTTCTGGTAGCATTCATTCCCGTTTAGGTCCACTTGCTATTTTGCTCCTCATGAAGTACACACTAATTGAACATCCCCTTCCATTACAAAGATCTTACAAAGATTAATCATGGAGTAACTGCAGTCTTGAGTTCAAGACTAGTGGGAAAAAAGAAGAAATAAAATCTAGGAAAAATGGGAGCCCCAACACAAGATGTTGACCTCCTGGAATGAGTCCAGAGGCACCAAGTTAGCCCCAGGACTGAAAGACCTGGGAAAGTTCAGTTATTTAGTCTGGAGAAGAGAAGGTTCTGGAGCAACCTTAAAGAACCCTTTAGCAGTACCTAAAGGAGACCATCAAGACAGCCACAGACCTTTAATAAGGGCATGTGGTGACAGGAGAAGGGGAAATAGCCTTTAGATGAAGGAGGGTAGATTTAGATTAGATATTAGGAAGGAATTCTTTACTGTAAGGTTTATTAGGCACTGGAACAGGTTGCCCAGGGAGGTTTTGAACACCTCACCCCTAGAATTGTTCAAGGCCAATTGGATGGGGCTTTGAGTAACCTGGTCTAGTTAGGTTCCTTGCCTATGGCAGGGCAGCTTGAACTACATGATCTTTAAAGTTCCTTCCAAACCAAACCATTCTATGATTCTATGAAAAACTACTGGCACACCAGAAAAAGAATATCAGTCTCATGTACCTCACAGTCTATAGGCTATGTCATCAATGAAGTAGCTCCTACATTTTATTTCCATGATGTCATAATATGCTATGCAATGATATGGTCTGACAGTGTCTACCAAAGTGTTGTTTTTACTGAGGTAGCAGCTACATTCCTATTCAGTACTATGGTGTCTCTCATAGTTCATTTTCTATGTGCACATAATGGAAAGAATGCAAAGGACTTGCTTTCTATTTAGAAAAGAGACAGAAAAAAAAAAAAAAAGTGAGGAGAACTGAGGAACAGAGGAACAACCACATTCAAAAATGAGGGGGACTATCTGTCTTAAAAACATGTAACACAGAAACCATTAAAGAGCCCTGACTGACTCTCAAAATTTCTGCAAGATAGAATTGACATTGCAAGTGAGGAGCTTTAGCGTCACTGTCTTTAAAACATCTGCTTATACAATTCACAGAGAGCCAACAGTACACCGGTATTATATCATATAATGCTATTGTAAATGATACCTTAGTTCTTAATTAGACAGATGTGGCATAGCTGAGCAGAGACAAACCTACACAGCTCAAAAAAATTGGGGCCTAGTGACTTACCCTGTATCCCACTGGATGACTGTACTAGAGCAGGAACTGAACTCAGCTCTTCAGTGTCCCAGTCCACAACCTTAATCACAAGGCTGCAAAGTTAAGAATATTTAAAGACTGGGCTGATGTGGGTGTTTTATGGTGCAGTATCAATGTAAATTGCAAGATTTATCAGTTAGATTCTACTAAATGAGTTAAATAAATGTGGCGTTAAATCCACATTACATTAGACATGACAACCCTGTTGTTCAGTGGGTAGCCAGACAGCAGAGTTCATCTCTATACTGCTAGGTTTGTGCAAACCACCTGAAGTGCTGGTTCTGATTATTCGAAACTGCTGAGCTTCCTTCTGAATTTGCTCCTGTCGCCAAAGTGGACATAACGGAAAATTGTACAACAGAACTTGGATATAGCTGGATTATACAACTGTATCACAGCTGCAAAGGGCTTCTTGTGCCCCACAGTCGACATGAAACCACAGCATCTCTGGGCAAGTATTTTGCTGAAGTCTTCCCTCGAAGCCAGACATACTTCAAAGAACTCTAAGACATCCTTACTTCATCCTAAAAAAAATCACTATGGAAGCATCTCAGCATGTCTCTTACTAGCCTGTGCATGAAAACATGGATCTGTGCAGGTACAATATTGGATAAGGACCATTCTAATTTGAATTTGAATAATAAATTGGCCTGGAACAACATCCTACCATCAGTTGTCTGCTACACAATTCAGCTAAGCTGCCTTCTGAATATTACAATGCTGTGTAGTTCAGGATCTTCAGGTCTCCTTTCTAGATTTACAAAATTATTCAACTGTGAAGTCACTTTTTTTTTTGCCTGTTTTGTTCTTAAACATTGGCTTTCATATTAAAAAAACCCCCTCATCTCAGTAAGAAAAATAACCCCCTTATCCTTCTTCACTAGAATGAATGAAAAAATATAAGAGATTCCTTAATTTTTGATTTCCTAATTATTTTATTTAATCAAGCACCAGAATGGGATAGCTGGTATTACCACAATAGCACATAATAGCTGAGATTACCATAAGCACTACATTTGGTAACATTAACGTCAGAAGTGGAAAAATTACATTGGTTTTGATTTAAGCTCTTATAAATGCTCAAATAAATTCATAAAATTATATGATTCATTAGTGATTAAAGAGCTGGAAAATACTTTCAAAAGCAGTAACACAAGGCGACATAACCATTACCATTTGATACTAAGAAGAATTTTCTTCTTCTAGCAATTCTTGATGTAACCTGAAAAATATATTAACTTTTCACATTTGTTTCAGCTGCTGCTGTGCTGGATTTTAATTAAGTGTCTGATGTTTGATTTAATTCTCATTCAATCAAGGTGAAGTTTACTACTGTCTTGAAGAGAGATCCCAGCTCTTACCACTTCTAGACCCTTACTAACAGAATGCAAGCAAGAAACTGACATTCAGATGGACTTATTTTCAAAATTTTTCAAGTTATGAAAAGTGAGCAACAAAACACTGTAAGTTAACGGTATACTAAGCTTCAATAAGTAAAGTTAATTACCACTACAAAATAGAAACTGATGGTGTCAGGAAAACTGATAAATAAGGTTATGTTTTATCTGTAGGTTCATAGTCTATCCTGATAGGATAGTCTTCCTGTCGCTAGTTTCAATTTCAGTATGTTCAGGTGTTCCTGTTTACAAAACTGTACTTATTAAAGGGTGAATATCACCTTAGCCAATTAGCTTCAATGAAGAATAACACTTACAAAATAAAAACAAGACATTTTGAGTACACTAAAGCACAACTAAATTTTGAGTCTGGTAGTACTGCACTCAAAAAATTATACTGTAGTCATCAGTGAACTCAAGGCACTAAATATAAATTATTGATCCAAATCTACGTAATAAAGCCTCTGAATCCATACTCAAGTGTTGAAATACAAGGAAATACTTGCTTTGCTCCCATTTCTCTTGTGTTAGTTGTTAGCTTCTAGAAAAAGCCCAACTGCTGTGATTTTTCATTAAACCACAGAACTTTAATGTCAGTCTGCTGTATTTCAGTAAAAAATTCAGACCACTTAACTGTAAAAAACTCACAATGTGACTCTACCAGGTCAATCTTTTCAAAACATATGACACTATCACCTGCTATAATTTTTCCTATTTTGCTCACAGCTTTTATCTATAATTGTTTAGTAGCTCTTTTGATTTCTTACATCACAGAGATATTAAAAAAGACTTACCTATTTTTTTTTTTTTTTTTAAGATGAAAAATCAGAAAAATTAAGTTAATGCTCATAAAAATGCAACACAAAATCTTTGGGAATGTAGTACCTTGTACATTCCTCACTTTTCTTCAAGGTAACAGTCACTTTAGCAGAATAGGTAATTTAATTTTCTTTTGTTATTTCTATTTGCACAACAGTATCATTATACCTCTGCTAATCCTAAAGGGAAACGACAACCAAACAAAAGAAACTTTAAATATTTTCTTTGTTTGAAAATAGTGCAAGGTGTGCAAGCTGTCCTCCAGATGACAGGTAGGAGCAGCAGGAAATTATAAATTTAGTTTATCACTACTTATGAGCATCTTGGCAAGACTGAGTAGACCTGAACAGTTCATTTTTAAGGCTATCAACCATAGGAAGCTGAGGCAGCTCTGAACCTATGTTATGCTAACAGAGGTTATGAAATTGTTACATAGGAACTGTGCTTATCTGAACAAACACACATATTCACCTTCATGTAGTAAAGGAAGAATAAACAAATCCTAAAGTGCAAAAATGAAACTGAGCACACTCAGCAGCAGCACAAATCGCCTTTTTCAAGAATCAAGGATGAAATAGCTTTTTTATCTGTTAGGCTGCAAAGGGCAGAAGAGGTGATAGATGGGGTCTGGGCATTGCCTGGCAGAGGTAAGAAGGGCCCGTAGTGAGGACAGTCAGTTTCCCAAAACTTTACTGAACATCTTTGGCCAATATTTCACAGAGCCTAAAACGCCTTTGCACCAAGAAAACCAACACCCTGGAGTGCTCAGTCTCCTCCCAGATTCTGTTTTCCACTCGACAGATTTGGCATTACAGCTACATCCCCGATGTGGATCCAGGTATATCCTAGCTGCATCCCAGCCTATTCTCTCACCTCTCCCAACAAACATTTTTCTGGGAATACAACAAGTGTGAAAGTCAGCAAAAAGCTACCCAGTCTAGCTGTAACTTAGTTAACTATAAAAAATAGCAGATATTACTCTAAATATTTGTTTGTTGCTGTGAATTAAAGCAATGGGAGTAAGTGTTAAATAATCACAAGAATTAGATTGAAGGAAATTGGTTTGGTGGAACAGACCAGAGACAGAAACAGAGACTGTAAGATATCTACAGACATCCAAATTCTCACTGCAATGTAGTGCTATTCAAGTTACTTTTAAAGATGGTATCACAGGTATCTCATTGAAGCAGTAGAGGGCTGTGACATTAGGAGTGTCGTTATACCACAGGCCCCAGCCATCAACAAACTAAAACTCTATTGAAAACAGGGCGGGAAACACAGAGTTTTTCCTCCATAAAATTCTCAAATAACATATATCTATTTGGGCTAACATTGCTTTGTCTTATCTTATCTGTTTATTTTGTTGTTTTTGTCACAGGAGTTAAAAAAAACCAGAAACGAAGATTACTACACAGTTAGGATTTGCCTTTTCTTTTACTGGTGGCTGTGAAGGAAACTAATGAGTAACTATGGGTTTTACTTATTTTTTGTTTAAAATGGAACTGGATTTATTGGTTTACTACTTTTTAATATGCTTCCCACCCCTCACATGGTATTTTCCAGATATAAGTTCCATAAACACAGGGAAGAAAATGAAGGTCTAAACTGAAGGTAGAGACCTAGTTATAACACTTCTAAACTGTTCTAAGGAAATATTTAGAGAAAGTTTACTTTATACCAAGAGATTTCAACAAATATTTATAGTAAAGCGGTATCAGAAGTTTACAGAAAAGTTCTAACACTGATATATACATGGGTTACATAAAACCACTCTAATTTTACCTAGAATACTTTTTTTGAAATAATATGCGTGTCAGAAAATAGAACCTCATATAAAATGTATGTAGGTTTTCCTACCATGTGTTTGAAGTGTTCATTCCCTCCCCCTATTCTTCTATGCTGTTGTAGTGCATTAATTGGGTTTATATTATATTTCATTTTATATTGGGTTTTGTAATGGTTTCTTCTGTACCCCCTGTTCTCATGGAAAATGTATCACTCCCTGCTCCTTCTCCAGGCCCATCCTCCCACCCTCCCAGGCTGGAATGTAACCCAACTCTGTTCCACTCCCACCTTGTGCCTGATTGGGCAGTGGCTTGTCCCTGCCTCTAGCCCCTTCCCCCTGGGTAAAAGCCCCGGGACCAGGGGGCAAGCTTTCTCTCACTCTTGGGACCAGGATGGGGACGGGGACTAGATTGGGCTCCTGACCCTGCGGGAGCAGGAGTGGAGACTGAATAAAGCCAAGATTCCCCCTGGTCCAAGGGCAGACTCTTTCCTCTTGCCAACAGGGATCTACTCTCTCTAATGAAAAACGTTTGCAGCCTCTGGGATCTTTTGGGACCCTGAAGAGAAAATTCCTTCTGGCATGAATTCTCTCTCAAGCTAGCCAAGGCAAAAGCATATCACGGGCTCTGAGGGAAAGAGAGCCACATCACTATGCACTTGTGAGAATTATCTGTCCATCTGCACACATATACAGGCACCAATGCACTTTACATATTTCAAAGTTTTGCGTAACCTTCTCCATCTTGCATTATGATTAACTTGAAAACCAAGCAAGCTTCAGCTCTAATGATCAGTTCCTTTCCTCTGTTGTTCAGAAGGCTGCCATTTGCTAAAATGGTGCAAAATTATTGTTAAAAGCCGAAGACACCCTTGTCTCAGCATGTGCAGAAAACATTGGATCTCCAGACTGTTATACACCAAATTTCCTGCAATCACAGCACACTGTGATTAACACTTAACTACACTTAACTACAATCCCAAGCGACATCATAATTACTTTTTCAAGTTCAATTAATTCATAATCCTTTCAAGTTCATTCAATTCATAATCCTTGAAGAGTGGCTGGTTTACTGTTTTAGGGACTTTGTTGTTGTTTTTTTTTTTTTTCTGAAATGTGAAATGATTAATTAACTTAATTCATTTATATTTGGTCAGAATTAAATTTACCCTCACTAACAGAGTAACTTTAAAACACACCTGAGGGCATGAAACCAATAGCTCAAGGAGCACACCAGTGGATCCCTTTTTTTGGTTCAAAGGAGAATCCAACTGGCTTGTAAAATTCCTAACTACATTACATGCAGGCTTTAAAAGGGACACAACTACACATAATAAACTGCTGTAGTCCATTATCCTTGTGACTACATCTTGACAACATACTTTAAATCAATCATTTAATGACTTTCTCTCCAAAATAAAAGACAAAAAAAGAAACTTAAATGATAGTAAAAACAAAAATCAGCAACTAGATATAAAAGAATTTAACTTTATCTTGAAGATAGAATATTTGAAAGCATAAACTTTTACTTACACTTTTACTATACTCTAGGCTCATTTCTGTACTCCTCAATTACATCAGTTCTCTCATTCAGCTTTTAAAAAAGCAGCAGGAGTATAATGTTAATTCTATGAATGTCATTTTCTGTACACATTCACTTTCTGTGTCATAAAAAGTGACAGATTTGTTTTGGATTCAGCTTAGTAACTAGCCACAATAGAGTGTGCATTAATGTAGTATATTTGGGTATGGTATAGCATTGGATGAAACACTAATCCTGCATTCATAGAGGAAGGAAAGTCTCCAGCCTCATGCTTCAAACTGCATTCAAGACCATCAATGGTCAACTAACAAAGAGCCTGATTTTTTATATTTTAACTGAAAGGTACCTTGTTATTTAGGAAAATAGTAAACTGTTAAAATAGTAAATAAGTAAAACTGTTAAATAGTAGAGCAGAAAAACAGATGCAATCCCTTAATGTAATGATTAAAATTACTTATCATCATTAAAAAAACCAAAGAAAAAAACAAAACAAAAAAACCAAACAAACAAACAAACAAAAAAACCAACAACTTTTTCCCTCCCAGAATATTTTGAAGTTCTTGCCATAAATCATGATCAAATCCAGGAGCTAAAAGCAATTAGACAGTAAAGGTGTGAAATTTAATACCTCTAAATACTAAAAGAACAAATACTGCTTCGGTCTTTAAAGTGGATGTAGTTTTAATGCCTTGATTTATTGTCAAAGTACTATAAAGAACATTTAAGCACAATAACCTGGTCCTAAACAATGCAACCCTCCATAATTATGGGTGTTATGGGTAGCCACTGGTTCAAGCAGTAGTTAAGGTTGTATCAAGAGCTTTCTACCCTAAAATAAGGAAAAAGCATCTTAGAAGAATCTGCTAGTTACTTTAACAAATGCATCTTTCTAAATAAAGAGAATGTAGGTTTTTCCTCATAGGCTCTGGCAAAAACTACAAGAAAAAACTGACATGCTGAAGCAGGTTTGACTGTGGCTCTCTCTACTAATTTTGACTTCTGAAAGGTTAGCGTCGTCATCTAGGCACAACTAGCTGTATCACAAAACTTACCTCCACCATTCTTCTGACACAGGTAGGGGAATCGCCACACATTCCCCAATCCCACCGAAAATCCAACTTGTGCCAGAATATATTGGAGTTTGCTATTCCAAGCAGGTCTCTCATCTTCCACATCTGAGCCTTCTTCAACATCTACATCTTTTTCTTCCTGATCATCAACCATAAGTTCACTCTTCTTGAAGGCATCATCTGAAGAGTCCTCATTAGAGAGCAGGTCCTTAACTGACTCAATGACTTCATCATCTAGTTCTCTTTTCACTACCTTGCTGTTCTTAGGCATTTGTAATTTGAAACAAACAGCAAGGAGATGATGTTCAGCTGAGACAGATGGACACTGAAGTAGATGCTCTCTCTGCGTGGGAAAAAATACTGAATAAAAAACCTGAAGATGGTGCCTTATGAGTCCTTGATACCAGGGAGCCAAGAGTAAGGACTTCTGTTTCTGAACGCTTGTTCTACTGAAAGTATCTGTGGAAAAAAACATTAAAAAGTATATTATATCATTACACAGAAGAAACTTAATTTTGAAATCATGTGCTTTGTTTTACCCATTCCTGCATATTGCAGTGATTTGACAAGAAGGGAAAACAAGAAGAAAGGGAGGTTAAACCACTTTCAAGTTGTAGGGAATAAGTCCACTATTTGGTCTAAAATATTCTATAAAATATATTTCATTCACTTGTTAAGGGTTTTGGTTTGGTTTAATTCCTAAGGACTGATAGGCTAACTGCTCATATTTTGATACCTTAACAAGATTCTCCTTATCAGGTATAAAAGGATATATGCTCTTTACATAAAATGTAGGAGCCCAACTCCATTACTTCCTGACTTAATAGCTGTACTTGAATGTATTAAAAGTATATTTTAACCAAAGTAAATAAAGTTTTTCAGACCATTTCAGAAAGTCATGAAGCAATTATAATTGAGAGAATGCACCTAGTAGTTCAAAAGCAATGGTGATTTATTTTCTTGTTACTCTTCATCCTAGAATATATAATCATAGTTTGAAAGGAGAGATGCTCATCTCTTATAAACTTTGATGCTTTAGATATTAATTATTTCCTGTTTCTAAGAAACTATTTGAAATATTAGGAATGCTAAATTCATTTTAAAAGCCCATTGTTTCAAATATGTGTCTACAGAAACAAAAATGCCTGCCTTTGAATACATGTTTTTCTAAAACACGATAATTTAAAAAGACAGACAGACTTGCTTGCAGTTGTCATACAAAAAGTAATCATAAGATTTTGGGGAGGAATGTTTTTCAATAAATTCTTCACTAATCACGTGGGATAAAACTAGTGTGTGCAAAGCCATCTGCACAATTAAGAGTCTTAAAAGGGATCTAGATTATGTGTTAAGCTTCATGAAAGCTCTAAAGAGGGCTTCTGTAAAGAATACACAAGAAGTCTAATCAAGAACTGCTAACTGATGAAAATCAGAAATTACTTCAGGAAACATGAGACCTTACAGCTTTTGCTTATGGACTTGCTGCAACACCTGGTCCATAGTATGAAGGCTGCAGCATGTCCTGACAAAGTCCCATGCAGTGGCGAACTGCAAGGTACTGTTCACACAGTCATTGAGAGATCAAGCATCTCATGGCTGCTCTCATACCAGACCCAAAGGAAAGACATTAAGCTGCTGGAACCCAGCCCACAGCTTATCAAGATGAGACTTCACAGCGCCAGAAATAAAACCCCTGCCACCACAAGTTCTATCACCAGCCTCCTAGCCAACAGGGCAATTACTTTTTCCAATTATTTCCAAGGATTTGGAAGCTGAAATTACCCACTGAACTCCACTGTAACCTCTTTTCATTGATCCCCTAGACTCTGGTCACTGTCTTCTCACTTGCCTCTTCTCAACAACTCCAGCTCTGGCAGTCAGCCCAATTTTTTTAAGCATAGTAGAACCTACTTGGCTTGTGATCTGCTTCATGTTCACCACTGTGACTGAAGGGTTCAGGGTCCTTTCTTCTGAGACGCAGTGGGACTAGTACCAGATTTTGCTTTTTGACTGATACCAGTTCTTCCAAAAAGAAAAAAAAAAAAGAAAAAAAGTATATGAGCTAGACAGAGAAGAGTAGAATAGGGAAAAAGTTGTTTATACAAGTGGGAAATCCTAATACTTTATCCTGTATATCTGGGCTAAATGAATGTCTGTGTAGGCCTCTTTTCAGCTGTTCTGTCTTTTGCATCCTTCAAAGGAATACACCCTCTTCTAGTTTATACATGATTCAGTGGCTCTTAGTTCTGAATGAGATACTTATGTAGAACCAAAATGTAAACTTAATACATTAAGTTGAAGCATTTAAGCAATCCTAATGGAGCTTTGGGACTGTAAGACACAGCATCTGGTACTTCAAACATTACTTTTAGTCATATCTTGAACTTTTTTCCCCTTTGTTCCACTGATGCAAATTAGAGAGCAGCTTCTAAGTTCCAGTAATTTGTAATAAGTTCAGGGACTACATTAAAATGAAACAGCTGGACATCAGTAAAAATACATCAGTATTTTTAAGTCTGAAATCCTTCTCTAACTGTAATAACAAAAGGATATTTTCAGTCAAAAAGACACAAGCCATGCATCATTATTTACGGAAATGTTTTAAAAGATCATACCTGTTTTATTTTAGATAGAGTAACTTGCCAGGCAGCAATATGATTTATCTGGAGCTCTCACTGATGAGTCAATTCCAACAAAAATTGCATCACTCTGTCATGTTACGCATTAAACATTGCACTGCTACACTTTCAGGATAAATGGGCTTGAGACTTTTAGTCCTAGCACAGTATCATCATAATTTCCCTTTCATTAACCTTCCATTAAGCAGTATGTTATCCACAGAAGAATCACTGTGTAGACTTGCAACATTTGCAGGTCTTGAGAAAATGTGGGAGGCATGCTCAGGAGACTGGTGCATGGTTCTAACAGCACTGCTTTCCTAATTCAATACACTATCACTGGCCAGACTGCCCCAAGGATGGAGGACAGTCCTTCTGGACACATCACAAATCCAAAGGCACTCTCCAACTGTCAGATTTAACAACATTTCTCTATATTAAAGGAGCTGGTACTAAAGCAAATGAGTCCTCTCTTAAGAGATACTACCATCACATACAAATGTTCGAAGTGTGGTCCCAGCTGGTTTGTGCAACGCATCTACTGCCCTGTGCCCGGCACTCCCAGAACACAGCCAATGACATGCACAGAAGCCTCTTTTTGGTCCAGAACAAACCTGCACAGAACACTGATATCACACTACTCAGCTTGAGCCATGTCTAGATATGAATGCTCCTAAGTGAAGTCTGGATAGGGAGAAAGAATAGAGTTACTCACCAGCACTGTTTAGCTAAACCTGAACCTCTGAACAAGCTTTCTTTTCTTTTTCCTAAGCTGAATATTGAACTTGAGCACTTCACCATATAAAATGCTATTCTATGTTCCCACAACATTTGGATGTAGTCCAGTATTGAAGTTAATCAGCATTAAACTAGGAAATATCATGCCAAATTCTGTTAAACATCTTCAGTTAGTTCCAGTGCTTGTTACCTTCCACACTGCCTTGTACAGAAATACAGCCCTATGTGATGAGACAGCTAAGTTTGTAAATCCTTAGTAAAATGGTCATTTTTTTATGTAGATTTTTTAATTATATTTAGGACAAACTATCATTATATTAGGACTCCAAGTCCTAAATCTTGTCAGGTATTTTAAAATATTACTATGATATCACCAGTATCTTGGATTTAAAGTAAAATGTCTAAAATATAATCTAGCCTTATTAAAGCTGTTTGTTTGTAGGTTGTACCTTTTTTTTTATGTCTTGGATATAGATCGTGGAATTTGATCAACTGATTTGGATCTCAGGTTCTCATCCTTTTCATGACTCAAATGATGTAACCTGTCAGATGAAAACACTGAAGGGAAATTTTTATTATCACATTTATTGGAGAACATGATATTTTTTGGGACTTTTCCATAACTGAAATGAGCAAATAAGAATGGATTTCCTTTTTTTATGAAAAATTCCATTTATAAAGCAATCTAAAATTACTCTTAAACTGACTTAACAAGTGTCTGTATTGTTTGATGGAATTTAACAGAATGGAAATTGATTAACTGAATTGATGGTTCAGTTAAAAGAACATTTAGAAAATTATTCTGTCACTGAAATAAGAGCAACCAATAATCTGAGCTGGCATAAACAAACTTTTGCAAAAAAACTTACTAAATCAAACATACAAGCTAGGTATTAACTATGTCTTACTATCATTGTCCTTGATATGCTAAAATCTATTTCTTTTGTATAAAACAGTGAGTCTTTTCTGACTTTTTGGTTATCAACCAAACTTTCTCAGAACACTGTGGGAATTTGGGGCTTTTTCCCATGGAAACAGAATCAACTTGATGCAGCAGCATGCAGAAGTAATGTAACCTGATTAGACCTCCACATTACTAGCAGATTAAGCTATAATAATCCCTTGCAACGGGGAATTCAGACCCAAATTAGCTCCCTGGGAGATCCAGGCTCACTACAGAACTTCAGCTTCAGGCCTGCATTCAGAAATGCTGGCACAGGGAGATAAGACTTGCAATGCCTCCACTGACCAAACCTGAGTTTAGAGTAAGACCCAAAGAAACTTCGTTAGTCAAAGCACCAAAAGACACATTGAAAAACTTTGCTGTATGTCTTTTTCTCACAATCTTTTTTATATGGAATGCCTAGTAAGGGAGTTGTCCTGATTCTATTCAACACTGCTGCTCCTCTTCACCGTTACAGTGGCAATGATTCTTATGTCGGGCTTCTTCCGATGCACCTCTATCAGACAGATCTGCATGCCAATCACTATGTAGATACCTACTAGAAGAAAGCTGTTCTTCCAGTTCTTTCGGCTGTGTAATACTACCAATAAACAATTAAAAGTTATGAGGCTAGAGATTTTCCCAACATGTACAGAAAAACATGCACAAAAAACCCCCCCCTCACTTACAGATTTGGAAGTATAATGAGTACAGCTGCCTCATGTTCTTGGAAATTCAGCACAAACCTCTATAAAAAGCCATTTGTAAGGCAATTTCATGCCTTTAAAACATCCCACAATACTATTGCAATGACTGATATAACTAACTATTAACGAACTTCTAGCAGTGTTTTACCACCATAAATTACAACACAATGATTCTTACATTGCATTTCTTCTTAAAACCAGCACTCCCCTCTGAAAAGAAAAGCCAAAAATATTCTTTTCTAACACAGTGTACTTTTTTCTTTTATAATCTTATTTTTACTTCTGATGGAAACACAGCAATTTGAAAAAATTATTTCGATTCCATTTTTAATGCATTACAAATAACCCTCAATACCTTTTTAGGTTCATTGTTTGCCATTGAAGGGATTAAAGAGATCAGCATTCTATTCTTCAGAGCACTGCGTTCTTCCCTGAGGAAGAAGTTAAATACCAACATGCGAGTGTGGCAAAATGCAATAAAAACATGCAGCCAGTTCACATCACTATAATCTCAGCTTTGAAAGTAGATTGTGCCAGTGTGGTGTACCAGTCCAAACCCACAAGCTTGTGTCTTATGTTCCTGTTCACCAGATCTTCCCTTTGACTCCCAATGAAGAAACCAGTATGTTTAAGCAGAGGACATGGAACTAAAGTCAGGATTCTCACCATGATAGATGTTCATAAATGATCTTTACTAATATACATGCCAAATGTTTCAGTCTGTATGAAATCAGTGGAGAAAAATCATGCAAAGGTGAAGAAGGGGAACCTTTTGCACCAAAAGGAAATGCAAAAAAATGCATCCCAAATACAATTCTACAAGCTGGGAAGAAAAAGCATGATGGGAACAACCAATACAGAAAATGAAAACCAAAGCTTTAGGAGCAACGGACTGCTCTAAGTCTGCAAAAAAGAAATCCATGCAGACAGGATGACAGGAATACCTAGTGAGCACCATATTTGAGTGAAAAAGAGAGGAAGAAGACTGCAGGAGCCAACCAGGTTTCATGGGAGTACTGTGACTGTGAAGAATGGCTATCGCTGTGGGAATCTGTGTACAGATAATTATTTCAGGAAGAGTAACACTGGTACAGTACTCATTGCACAGGCTGAATTACTGCTGCAATGCAGCATTGTGTTCTTGGGTGGAAACAGGAATACACACCATAACCTTTTTGCCTAGTCAAGCCCATCTCTATCTATGAACTGAAACAAACATTAATGCTTGTCTTCAGGTTGAACTACATGAACTTGCATTTTTCCTTACCTAGTTTAATATAGTCTGGCAGTAAGATATAGATGCAATAGGTGCTTAACTCAATTGAAATTAAAGATAATTATATTCTATACAATTATTCTTGTATTAGCATGCCTCAGAAAGCATCACTGAAGAATGCAAGGAAATCTGTTACGCATTCATGACACTGTAAAAATAAGAGCTCTGTGGGCTAAGGAGACTTAAACACTTTAGAAAAAGCTTTTATTCTGGTGTCTGCAACAGAATCATTTATACTATAGCAAAATTATTTAAAAATGCAAGACTAAATTCACACCTCCTGCAGATACAGGTAGTTATACAGACTTTAGTAACACTGTATCTGTTTCATATAGCTGGGAAATTTGTTCTCCATTCCTACAAAATTTTGTTCATGGCTTTATCCTACAACTAAACCCTGCACAGACCCAAATACAAAAAAATTACGGTCCGTATTAGTCTCCTTAAATTTTAGTTACAGGACTTCTTACTATTATAGAACAAACTCAATAAGTTGAACAAAACTCAAAGTTTTTCTTGGGATTGTTAATTATCAGCAGACTTGATCTTAACAGCTTGTATGACTACTGCCAAATCACAGGCCCAACAGCAACATCTAGAGACAGAATGTTACAACCTAGAGCTCTTAAATGTCAGTTTTTCTTTTCACTGCACATAATCGCTAAAGAATTAATTTGCCTTACTATAGTTTCTCACTTCTGCTTTCACAGGTTTCTCAGTATTTTCTTCTCACAAATCAACCTCACTGAAACATTTCAGAGACTTACAGGATGAGCTAACTGTAACCTCCTATTCAAATGGAGAAAATATACCATTTATTTAGTAATTTTTTCTTACATGTACTTTATTGAAGGAACAAATTCAGTAGTTACGACTCCTTCAAGTGAAGTAATCTCATCAAATATGAAGAAACTCCACCCCTAGCTGGTCAAACTCAAAAGGTGCAACTACTGGCAACTTGAAACAAAATCTCTATATTCTAAGCTCACCATACAAGAGAACAATGAGTTTATTTATCACACTTCTCAGAAGTCAGAGGTTATAAACTTATATTAAATATTTCAATAAAGTTATTTAAATTGCAAAATCAATTACTGAAAATTAGATATTACCAGACACATATCCGAGACCCTAATTCTTTGACCTCTGTGCTTCAGAAGGGATCAATAAGTAAATCAAACTGTCCTTGGGAAGAATTTGTGTGATTACTTCTTCCTCTGTGTTTTTTACATACAAGCAAAAAGTCGAACTGAACACATGGGTTACTTCTCATCACATCTGATTATTTGATTTCATTACGCGAATCACACTTTCAAGTTATGTTACAATAAATGCCTATGTCTTCAGAAAGAAAATTATTAATACCAATTCCACTAATGAAAATCAAACACTGTAAATGTTCTATTACAGTTTTCATCCCTTCTCCCTTTTGGCTTAGGGGGAGCATACTAAATTATTAACATTGCAGTACACATTTCTGACACTTGAAATGCCAAAGTCCTTTGCCAGCAGCAAGAAACTCTTTTCCCAAAGTGAGAAATAGACTACTGGCACCATCACTTGAGGCGCTGTTATCCACAGCATTACACAAACTTTTTTCTTTTCTTTCCCCCATACAAACAAGGAATCCCTAGCCTTAGGAGCGAAGGATAAGAATGCAGAACTCTGTTTTAGTGTAGGCTTATGGGAAGCTCAGCCCAGTTACTGCCATTGCCTAATGCAACCCTTCTGGCAGTTACCAAGGCATTTTCACACCACTTTGTACCATCTCACCAGGATTTGCACTTCTGGCTCTTGAGTATCATAGCCTTTGGTGGTCAGTGGTCAATGATACTTTTTTCCCTAAGTTGTTTCAATACATTTCCAGAGTAATGGCAAGGTTACTTTGAATCAATTTTCAAGGACAAATGAAGTTGCTCAAGTTTCAATTGGCCACCTGCTCAGAGGTCAGTTATTCGGCAGCTGGGAATTCAGAGATCACTAAAGTCATATGAAAAAGCTGCTACCATTGCTATTATGCTGACTATAAAATTTGGGACTGAAAACTGTTCTTCCAAAATCAACAGGTATTTTCTTTTAATTAAGAGCATTACTCATGGAGATGAGTGAAATGGTAAGAACAATGGAAAGTAGTTAAGAAAACAAGTAAAAATGTCCTTAATGTTGTGAACACTTCTGGTACACTACTCTAGAGAATTTTTAAAAAAAAAAAAAAAAAATAAAAATCTTCCCAGAAAGAATCTACCACAAATACTTCAAGCAGTAATTCCATACCACTTGATCAGTGACTACTCCTTAACAATGTAATCTAATAGGAATAGCTGCAATGATTAGATTCTCTTTCTGAATAATCTGTGATTTTTTTTTTTTTTCTGACTAATTCAGCATTTGAAGTTTTGTGCGTAGGGGCTTTTGCAATATGGAAAAAAGACAACTGTAAGAATGATAAGACATGAAAGGTCAACAAGAATCAGATTATGCTATAAAACTAGTTTCAAGATGCCTTGGCAGTTTCACACACTCAGTTTTCTGTATTGGTGACATATCTGAACAGCTATGAAATAATTTGGTCTTTCATGCACAAATCAAAACCAATGGGATTTTTTGTTCTTGAGTCTGAAGGGCAGAGCTGAGCCCAAAGGGAATGTCTGAGATGCACTGAATAAAGGCTGTGATTCTATGGTTATCTTAATACGGAGTGTGGGTAAACAAAAAACTTGTTTATTAGCCAAAACAAAATTAAGCAATTTTTTTCCAAGCATTTTTCATAGTTTCCTTTCTAATGTGATGCTGATAATGGGAAATATACTACTAAATAGAAAGAAACTGATTACGTTGTCATCGGGTTTTAATCAAATGGAGAAAGCTGCCTGCAAAATACATCCAGCATAGATTTGTATGACATCAGATAACAAAATCTTTACTTCATTTACACTTTTCTTTGCAGGGGGGAAATTGGGTCCACATCCTATGGTATGCCATAGTGACACAGATAGTAACATACTATTGAAAAATTATTAGGCTTATTTTAGAAAACCGTACTACAGCAGTGAGCTTATTATGTAGCAGTATCACACTGAAAATAAAATAGTGGATGATAATCTGGTCTTTTAACAAGTAAAACAAAGTGCAATTTACTTAAACAGATGAAATCTCATCACAATTATCACGTGTGCCAGATCAGTGTGACTGTGCAAACATATTACAATCATGTCATTTACTTCCACAACAAAAGCAAAGCCTTGCAAAGAAATTCCAGTTCACTCTAACACTAACAAAATGAGAACAAAACCAAGCAATACGGGCATAGAAAATTAGAAGGATTAATAAGCAAATCGAAGATAAAAAGAATCACTAGGAGAAAACTGTAGGTATGAATCTACCCTGTCGACATGCCGTAGTACACGGCGGACGCAACCATCAAAATCCTGCATGGAAAATAAATCCAAGAGGCACAAAGACTGGGAGAAGGTCCTCATTACCATAACCACCCAAACATGGCTGACACCGGGGCACACTAGCCCCCGGCCGCGGGGGTTGCCCCCGCCTTGGCGGGGCGAGAGACGCGAGTGGCGCGGCGCTGGGAGGCACCGAGAGGCCCCGCCGGGCGACGCCCACCCTCCGCAACAATAATGCAGCGCCCGGGCCCGGCCCTCGCCCCCTGGCGCGTCCACCCGCGGCACATGGTGGGGATGGACCCCGCGGGCCGCTCCCGACGGTGCCCAGCTAGCTCTCTGAGCAGCTGGCCCGCCCAGCTCTCCCCGAGCCCGGGCTCGTCCGTGCGGCGAGGCACATCCACCCTGGTGCTCCGGGGGGAGAGAGCCCGCACCCCCGCTCCTCCCGGAACACGCGTTACACATGCATCTGCGATTTTTTACGCAACACACGGGAGATGAATGAAATTTCTTTCACTCGGAAAAAGGTAGCAGTTCCTCGCCCTTGCCAATAACAATAGCAATAGTGTAATATCGCTGATTAAGACAGCTCCGTACATCCTTTAACGTACCGCCGACTTAAAACACATGGGCGGCTTCTAACCGGCCCTCGCTATTGTTTACCGAGGGGCCGGCTCTATTCCCCGCCAGCAAGAGCCTGGCGCCAGGGCGAAAGCAGCCTCCCCGGTGGGCTGCGAGGATCCCCGACCCGCAGGAAGGCTGACACCGGAGGGAAAGAAACCCCCCACACATCCTGCCCCTTCCCTCCCGGCGACACGAGCGAGGCGGTCTCGCTCTCCCGCGGCCCCAGCCGCATGGCAGGGCTGGGAAAGCGCGGGCCGCCCCGCGCACCCACGAGCAGCGCCTCGCCATGCCGTACCATGCTGTGTCATACCGTGCCTTACCTCCACCCGCCGGGCGCCAGCTGCGACAAGCGGGGGCCGGGTTCCCCTGCGGGCGCGAATGGCGAGCGGGACCGTGCGGGCGCGGTGCTCAGCGGCGGGCAGGTGGTGGCAGACACATGTGCCCAACCCTCACTGCGGCGGCGTTTAAAGACTGACATAAAAGCGGCGCGGGGAGAGGAAAGGGGAGGGGAGCGCCGAGCCGGGGGAGCCGCACCTCCTGACGCAGGGAGGAGCGCCCACCTACCCGCCCGCAGCAGCATCATCTCTGCCGGAGGCGGGCG
Organism: Progne subis subis; assembly: GCA_022316685.1. NCBI lineage: Eukaryota > Metazoa > Chordata > Aves > Passeriformes > Hirundinidae > Progne > Progne subis. The sequence continues at coordinate 35,566 of JAKJHU010000110.1, read as the reverse complement.
GGCTGGAGGCAGACGCGGCAGCGAGAGGACAAGGAGGGAGGGGCGCTCCATCTCCGCCGCCGCGCCAAAATCCCCGCCGCCACGCTTAGGCACCGCGGGTTCCTCATTTCTATTCTTTTCTTCATCCCCTGCCGCTTCCACCTCTGCGTCCAGACTCGTGACGGTCCCTAGGTCCCCTGTGCCTCTCACGGGCTGCGAGCGGCCCGCCATGGCCTTCCTGTCGGTGGGGCAGCAGCGTACGGGCGGGGGGCGGCCGAGAGGCGGGAAATAGGCACACAGGTGGGAGCTTCCTTGGGGAACACGTAGGCTTCCCAAAAGGAGATAAGTGGGAATGAGGGTGTGGGACCCAGGAAGGAAGAGACACGGGGACTGTCTCAGCGAGTACATCTGCGTGCTGGAGGCCGGCAGGCGGCTGGGAGCAAGCTTGGGGGCTGAAGGGATGGAGAGGGACGGTGAGAAGAGTGGAAGACACCGACCATCCCCGTGGTGATGGTGCACAGGTCTTGTATCTCTGTCAGTTGCTTCAGTCGTAGGAAAGTGATGTTTCGCTTCAAGGCTTCCCCTAAACATTCTGTCATTAAGTGTTCACTGCCCTTCGGTCAGCTTTTTCTCTGCTTGAATGTCTCTTTGGGATAGAAAATGAAAAAGGCGGATCGATCCTGCCTAGCAAGGAAGACTTGTAGTAAAGAGGAAGTGAGCTGCTCAAAGGCGCGGCAGCCAGGTGGGAGAGGCACGGTCGAATGGAGAATGAACTGGTTCGCTGTGTGAACAATAATTGCAACAGCTTCAGTCTTAACATACATAATCTTATTATACCTCGTGAATCAAGGAGAGATTTTCCTTCAGAGTAGGGAAGATAGTCTGCATAGGTCATTCGCATTTCCTTCATCTTTTACTGAGAAACCTGTGATACAAACTTTCATTTCTGCCTCGTTATTAAAAGTAATTCATCACAGCATTGTGCATTTCTTGCGATTAATGCTTAGCTAATAATTTCCACAATGCATTTTAATTATGTATAAAAACAGCCCTGTAGACAGTAGATATTGTACTCACTAATGGAATATTATTTGCAATTCAGGAAAAATGAACCTGCCTTGAGTAAGTTTCTAACTGTGAATTAAGTTTCTTTTATGCTAAGTGCTAATAAGGGGAAGAATTTATGCTTTCATTTGCCAGGTCATGAGTGATACTTTTATTTAGTAAAATAACTAGTAACGTTATCAGATGACTACATAGTTAATTGAAATAGGAAAAAGTAATTTCTGGATCTCTTTAAATTCTGTGTACCGTTAATGGTGAGCTTAGATCTGAAGTAGGGAGCTACACATACACAGGCACAAAGAAAGCCTCATATGCTGGTCAGACTCTCAAAGTGTCTCTGCTTTGACTCAGGAGATTTGAGGGTATAGAGAAAAAATCTAAGTGGAAAACAAGAAATGCCAGCAAGACAAAAATCATTATCCTAAAAAGCAAAGCCCAAATGCTGATGTGCAAAAGCTCTACACTGTCAAAACTTTAGAGGAAAAAAAAAAAAAAAAAAAAAAAGTGCAGGAGAGAAAATGACTGGAAGAAAAGCAGTTATGCTAATTTTATTTTTCTGCTAGGTTATGCTTTCTTGTCACTTGTGTAGAGATTTTAAATACCATGAGTTGGAAGAGACTCACAGGGATCATTGAAGTCCGAAGTCCTGGCTCTGCACAGGACAACCCCTCACACACGTCTGAGAGCATTGTTTGAACACTTCTTGAACTCTGTCAGGCTTTATGCTGTGGCCACTTCCCCAGGGAGGTGTTGTAGTGCATTAATTTGGTTTATATTGCATTTCATTTTTATATTGGGTTTTGTGATGGTTTCTTCTGTATCCCCTGTTCCCCTGGAAAATGTATTACGAGGTTTGTCCCTGCTGCCCGGCCCCACCCATCCTCCCGCACTGGAATGTAACCCAACTCTGTTCTACTCCCACCTTATCCCTGACTGGACAGTGACTTGTCCCTGCCTCTATCCCCTTCCCCCCTGAGTAAAAGCCCTTGGGAGGACGTGGGGCTTTCTCTTGCTCCAGGATGAGGACAGGGATGGGAACTGGACTGAGCTCCGGACTGCGGGAGCAGGACCCCAGAATAAAGCCGTGATCTCCCCTGGACAAGGAGCAGACTCTTTCCTCTTGCCATCGACGATCACCTGCTCACTCTAAAGGAAAAGGTTTGCAGCCTCTGGATAGCTTTAGGACCCTGAAGGAAGATTCCTTCTGGTGTGGGGTCTCTCTCTCAAGCTTGCCGAAGCTAAAACAGAGTGCAGGCTCCAAAGGGAGAGAGAGATCCGCTTCAGGGAGTCTGTTCCAGTGCCCATCCACCACCCTCTAGGTGAAGAACCGTTTCCTAATATCTAAACTAAACCTCTCCTGACACAACTTCAGGTCACCACAGAGAAGAGATCAATGTGTGCCCCTCCTCATCCCTTGTAAGAAAGTTGCAGTCTGCAGTGAGGTCTCCCCTCAGTCTCCTCCAGGCTGAACAGACCAAGTGACCTCATACGGCTTTGCCTCAAAGCCCTTCACCATCCTCGCTCGTGTCCTTACTCTGGATGCTCTCTAAGAGTCTAATGTCATTCCTATATTGTGGTGCCCAAAACTGCACAGGGCACTTGAGGTGAGGCTGCCCCAGAGCAAAGCGATGAGGCTGCCCCAGAGCAGAGCGGGACAATTCCCTCCCTTGCCTGGCTGGCAGTGCTATGCCGTGCCTGATGCCCCACAGGACAGGGTTGGCCCTCCTGGCTGCCAGAGCACTGCTGACTCATGTACAACTTGCCATCAATCAGGACCCCTAGGTCCTTTTCTGTGGTGCTGCTTTCCAGTATCTCATTCCCCAGTCTGTCACTACATCCAAGGTTGTCCCATCCCAGGTGCAGAATCTGAGACTTGGGTCTTTTGCATGCAAGTATCATTAATATTCTCAGTGCATGTAAATGACACCTTTTCACATGCTGGGTAAATGTAGAATTAGTAATGCACTTTAAGCCTTTTGAATCTGTCACTTTTGTTAATATTCTCTCTTCGTCTTAATGTTACCTCAGCATTGAATTTTACCTTATGATATTGCACTCCACAATATTGTGGATTATAAACTGAGTGATATCAGTAATTATCAGCTATACTTGTTTGTGTAAGAAACAGCCATTCCTTTTTTTCCCATATTTTTCAAAAATCTTCATGATCTAGTAATTCTAAATCACTTATTTTCCTTTTCAACGTGAAAATTTTATTAAATGTAGCCTCTGGTTAAGAACTGTAGTAATCTATTCAAGACAACAAAAATATGCCTTGTTTTCAGTAGTAGCAGTAGGGTTAATTAAAAAATGTTTTATATGTTGCCTGTTACCACTGATTTTATGATAATATGTTGAAAAACTGCAACTGAACAGAACAGAACCATTGACAAGTCACTGTGACTTTTTATTGCTGCATCATTCTGGCTGCTCTTAGTTTTCTAGGAGATGGTATCTCGTCAAGATTCTGAAGGAGAGTTTGCCTTATTGCTCAAGACACAAATTATCCCTCTGGACAGAGCAAGCATAGTAAGCATGGATTTCCTGACTGCAGCACCTGTTTTTGTGTTCTGGAGACACTGAGGAAGGCACCTTATTCTTCCTAGGCTGAGACAAATCGGAGTACATTGCAAATATGGGACCAGTACTATTCAAATAGTTCCAGGAACACTGTCAGTTGAGGGTTGGCTAGTTAGGGTTTGAGATCTGTGTTTGAAGTTTAATTTTCTCAAATTGAAAATTTAGTTGTAATTAATGGAATGGTATAGTGATCATAATTTCTTTAACAGAATAAATTAAATAAGTACCTTATTTTACTCAGAGAAGAAAGAATTAGCATTCAAAAAATTCAGATAGATATGAAGTATCATGTAAAGTGTAAGTGTAGCCATAAACGTAAGAATTTTGGTTTTGTAAGCAATACAGAACCTACTGCTTAGTAAGGAATGCTTCCATGTGTTATGTTCATCTATGTAACACATTAGGAGAACTTCAGAAGCTATATTCTCCTCTCAAATCCAGTGCTTACTATAAAGTCATAGGAATAAAATCATTCCATGGGGAAGTTCTTTCTGATCCCCAAAATTCACTGAAGAAAAAGATTATATAATCTCAAAACTCTGCATGAGTTGAAAATAATTTCTTCTCATGATGTGTTCTATCTGAGATGATGCATTTTCCAGAAAATTATTGGTGATGCATTTTTTAAATAAATTAATACTTCTATGATAGAATGAAGCAAGCAGGAACTATTATTTCAATTACTGCAATTCAGAATACCACATAAATGACAGAATCTAATATTAAGACAAAAGAAAAGCATTTATTTTCAGAAATCTCCAGAAAACTTTTACAGATTTAATCAATGATAAAATAATTTCTGTGGCAACAAGGAATAAAAAAGCATAGGATGTTCAATTTCAAGCCATCCATGAGAGATATTTAAATGTATTTAGGCATGTAAATGGATGTTTCTATAGTGCGTTTGAGACCATCTATCATGGGTCAGCACAATTTTGTTTTCAAGTTATAGAAAAATGTGAAATATTTTTCCCTTGCCTAACCGTGGAGTGGTTTGGGGAAGAGAACAAGGACCTATCAAAAACCTAGCCAGGATATTGGCAGCTAAGTTAACCAATAGAAAATCTTGATGCGACTTTGGAGGGGACATTTAAAACTAACTGCTGGATCTCAGTCTCTCGCTTCGGGGACCTGCCATGAGATAACATCGTGGTCGGGCAGGGCTGGGCCCGGGTCGGGCCTTGCTGTCTCTCTGGGCAGCCGGGCCAGGCCTAGCCGCACTTCTGAGGGCCGCTGCCTGCTCAGGGAAGGCCTGGGCCGGCTGAGCCCCTTTCTCTTGCTTGCTGGCAAGAGAAGGAAAAAAAAAGCAGCTGCAGTTCGACAATGCTGACCATGTACTCAGACTGTGGCAGAAAGGGCTGAAACATGGCCCAGCTTAATCACTGCTAGCAGCAAAGAAAGCAAGCCTGCAGCTCCATAACAAATCTGAGCTGAGCCACCCTGGACGAGACTTAGAGGTGGAAAAAAGGACATCTACCAGCTTCCTTCATCAACACAGCTTTGTATTTTCTTCAGTTCCTGCAGCCTCGGCGCTTGCATGTGGCCTTTGTAAGCCCAGGCAGATTTAACTCTTTACTAGCAACATGAAACTTTTAAAGCACAATTCTTCCTTAAAAGAAAGAAGAACGAAAACAAAGAATACTAGAACAGACACTAAATGAAGTCAGTTAGATTAGAAGTGAAAGAACTAATAATATTGGAATAGGATTGAAGAAGTGGACATTTTTAACCAGACTTTTCTAAGGTAAATTATGAAGAAATTAACTACTCTTTGCAGCATCTTAGTATTATTTGGGTAGAATGCTATTCTAATCAAAATAAAGGACTGATGTAATAGAGATTTATTTAGGAACTTTGAAACCCCCGCTCCTGGGTCAAAAGGAAGTCTCAGCCTTTTGAGACAAAGATGATTTTAGACTAGAAGAAGCATTCGTAAATAGTACCCCAGATACACTGAGAAGCTTTGCTGATAGAACATCACAGTCTGCGAAAACTCCGGGCAGCAGCAGGTGTGTGACATTGGGAGCACTGGACTATTTTGTCTTGTAGCAAACGACTTCATAAAAAGATCTTAGAAAGACTCTTCTCCTAAAGTAATGATGAGTCATTGAAAACCGATATAGTCACGGACAAAGACCCTCTAACTGATTCAAGTTAGAAAGTGGTATGTTTTTTCACCGGCGGGCGGCACGGGAGTCATCTCCAAAAGGCGTGGCCACCCCGAACAAGGCTCTGTGCTCTCTATTTATTCTCCAAGATCTTACATACAATACATATGCATAACCCCAGCACCGCCCATCCCCGCTCTCTATTAAAATGAGGCTATTAGTCCTTCACGCGTGCGCAGTTCTTCTCTTGAATTGGGTCGGTGGTCTCGAATTGGGTCAGTGGTCTCAAAGGATGAAGTCAGGAGGGTCTTCATCAGGTCTCTGTGACCCTCTGGCACTGTCCAAGGTCCCCTGCTTCGTGATTGATTAGTACCAAGTCCAGGTGCTGGCCATTGTTCTTACTGGTTTCAATCTTTTCTTATGACGGTTCACTTACTCCACTTTTTCTATAAACAAGCTCATAATATAATAGTTAGCTCTAGCTTGGGCATCTAATAATCATTAACCTACCATTTGCTAATCTAACTTACAACTTGATCAATATAAATTGCTTCTAACCCTTAGCTAAAATCTTAACTCTTTAAAGTCATGTATCAATGAGTGCTTATGTCTAAATAGTGAAACTGATTGACAATCTTAAGGTGTATCTTTCTATGTTATTCAATAAGAAAGTTAATAGTTTGTAAGAGGAAAGAAGCGTGTTTTAAGGTATCATTCTGTTTTAGTTTTAAGTTTTTCTTTTTCTCAACTTTTCTTTCTCATTCTTTTAATATATGTTAATAAAACTATTTTTGTTCATTTTTAAGCTTAAGCCTGCTTTGTTTATTTTTCTCCTAATCTCTCCCTCCCACAAAAAGAAAATTAATACTAAAACCCCTAGATTAATTGGTGTTTCTGCCTGGTTTTATTAAATTAAAACCATTGCACCATCAAAGGAACATCTGAAACTGCTAAGGCACATGGAAAATAAGGAGATGATTGGTAATGGCCAACATGACTTCACTAAGGGCAAAGTGTGCCTGACATCACCTACCTGGAACTAGTATTCCTTCGGGAACTGTACAAAGCATTTTACGGTGTCCTGCATGAATTCTGGTCTCCAAACTGGAAAGGCGTAGATTTGGTGATGGACTATTCAGTGGATGAGGAATTAGCTGCCCAGAGTTGTAGTCAACAGCTCAATGTCCAAATGGAGACCAGTAGTGAGTGGGATTCCTCAGGGGTTGGTATTGGGACTGGCGCTACTTAACATCTTTGCTGGTGGCATGGACATGACAGGATCAAGTGCACCCTCAGCAGGTTTGCAAATGACAGCAAGCTGTGTGGTGTGACGGACATGCTGGAGGGAAGGGATGCCATCCAGAGGAACTTGGACAGTGTGACAAGTGGGCCAGTTCAAACCTCATGAAATTCAACAAGGCCAAGCTCAGGGTCTTGCACCAGGGTTAGGACAATCCAAAGCACAAGTATAGGCTGGGTGGAAAATTGATCAAGATGAGCCCCAGAGAAAGGACTTGGGAGTCTTTGTGGATGAGGAGAGTGACATAAATTGGGTATGTGAGTTTGCAGCCCAGAAGGCCAACGGCATCCCCGGCTGTATCAAAAGCAGTGGGGCCAGCAGGGTGAGAGGGGCGATTCTGAGCCTGCACTCAGTTCTCATGAGACCCCCCCCCGGAGCACTGCATCCAGATCTGCAGTCCCCAACATAAGAAAGGCTGTTCTATGTGGCCTCCAGGATGTTGGGAAAATAACAAGTACTCTGCTCCAGAAACTAGAAGAAAAGAAAGGTTTCAGCCATGGGTGTCACTGCTATTGCTGTGCTAAAAAATATTTACTTTGAAAACTAAGAAGCCAGTAGTTTACTGAGTTGTTTTCTTTACATCAAAAAATGGATCTGTATTGCAACACAACATTCAAAAAAATAAAATGCTTACAAAGAAGTCTAATATTTTCAAATTGTTATATACTCAGCTTTAGCACACTTGAAGTTAATATAAACCATTAGATATATGCACACATAGGCATCACGTAGTAGTTCACAGCAGAGCATAGTGATCAGTGAGTTCATAGATATACTATGTCCTGAATGAAGGTGAAATGATGTCAGGAAGTTTGTTCTTTTTTAAAAGCTTGCAGAGAAGACAGCTAAAAATTATTTTTGCTTGTAGAACATGTCACATTTTAAATATTATACTGAGGTCTCCATTCAGAATGGCCTTCATGTTAAGTTCCTGCCTAAAAGTGCACATGATAATCAGAATTGTTCCTTATGTTTGAGCTAGGTAAATTATTTGAAATATAAAGTTTTACTATACTTTGTGTAAGGAGGTGAGCCAGAATGGAACCCTAGTCTCCTCAAAATGAATTCTAAAATTCATGGATCTAACATGAGCTGTGTTACTCTGTACATTGCATGAAGAAAAGTGATTTAAAGAAAAGTTGCAAAATGTCTCTGACTCTCTTGTCTCATGAGATTTCAGAGCAAGTCAGTTTGCCAGCATATTTTAACATATGTCCTGTGATGACAGGCTTCTGGGCTGGGAAAATCCAAGCATATTTCTTAATCCCAGGACTGGCAAAGGCAAATGTAAGGCTCCACTAATGTATGCAATTCTGTGAGTCATCACTGCCCACAGAAGCTACCATCCTTTACTTGTAGCCTAATAAGTGGGTTATTCTATAATAATATGAAATCCATGTTAGATTTTGCCCATGTCTCACACACGCTGTGTCAGTTTTAGTTATTGATGGGCAATGATGGAAATTACTTTTTTCTCCTGCATGGAATTGTCTTTAAAATCTGTGTACAAGGAACTGGTGTATTCCATATGCTTCAAGCTGAAGCACTTACAAATCTTGAACCTTGTGTCAATTAATATGAAATAATTTTGTTATAATAAATAGCAGTCATAAAGCAATGAGGATATGTAAGCTTAGAATGCATAAATAAAATTAGAATTTAATTGTTGGCCATCAGTTACAGCCAGGGAGGGAGGATCAGGATGTGTGTTTCATTCACAGGACTAAGAGACAGGAGGGGACAACTGGCATTAGCAAATCTAGTTCTATGATATCCTAGTTAACCTGTTGGATAAACCTGTTCCTATATTTATCATGTTCATTCTTAAAACTAAGTTTTCACCACTGCATCTTGCATATTTTTCTCTGGAATTTCTCTCCTGTGATGGTTTGAAAACTTCTTTGAATAGTCACACAGTATTCATCATTATTTTTCTTCGTGCCAAAAGGTTTTTAAAACTGCTTTCTGCGTTTCTATTTGTGTATCATTATGTATTTTTGGCTGGTAGCCCCACTGTTCCTTTGTTTTAGTAGGGTATAAAACTGAGGGATTTTAGGGCAATGAGAGATGATACAAAACTAACCTCATTAATATTAGTCATGCACATAATGAAAAGATGTTAGCTTGAATCTTAAAAGGAGCAGGCATGTGATAGTTTACTCCAATATTGTGACAGAGAAGTGTTATTCCTGAGTTAATCTGTTATATCTGTGTGAAATAACAAGTATCTCCCATGCAGCACAGTACAGTGACCATGTAGTACACATTGTTTCCAGTTAAATACAGGACCAAAACAAAGGTCCATCTGAACAATATCTGTTTTCAGATGTTTATGTTAGATGTTTATAGAAAAGCAGGAGGAACAGTGCAAGTATGACTTCTGATATCATAGCATATGTTCAATAAATTTCTGACAACATTTACTATAATTAAAAGAAAATACAAGTTCATTCAATAAAAATATGAAGCTAGTGTGCATGGATTATCCTTAGCAAATCCATACAGAGCTTATAAATTTTTATTTCTTTGACCACTTTTTCTTTCAATTTGATTGAAAAATCAGCATATGGTTGAAGTCAAATGAGTAGTCTCACTATTTATCTTAAATATATTTATATTTTCAGACATATTAACAATTCTTAATTTATTCATTGTCAAAAATTACTAAGGAAAGTCTTAGAGATGTGTATTAGAATCTATCATGCATATTACTTCTTGGTATTCTGGGATGGAAATAATTCAGCTTTTTCCTCTCTTAACTTTTCCTCTCTCCACCTCTTTCAGCTACACTTGCAGAAATAGAAGTTTTATTGTTGAGATTTGCTCAATTCTAATCATTCTCATTAGGGAAGCTGCCTTTGCCACCAAGAGTTACACCGCCAATTTTGCTTGAAAACTCTAGCAAACTCTCTAAATTTTTTGCATATTTTACTTAAGGACACTCTCTACTTTCTTATTGCATAAGTCCACAAACTTCTGTAATAATTTTCCTAACTTTTTACTCTTGGGTCCTCTGAAATCAAAAATGTTTGTTACAGAATTACTTAACCTCTGTGTTTAGGTAGACCAAGTTCAAATTTGAAATGGTGCCTTTAGTTTGGACTAGAAAAATTAATAATTCTTTCAAATATCAAACTAGCTCAATAATTAAATTCATCTCGGGGGGGGGGTGTGGTTTTTTTGTTTGTTTTTGGTGGGTGGGTTTTGGGTTGTTTTGTTTTGTTTTGTTTTGTGTTTGGGGTATTTTTGGAGTTTTTTGGGATGGTTTTTTTTTTTTTTTTTTTTTTCCTGATGATGGTGGTGGTAGTGTTGTTGTTAGGTTTGGTTTCAGGGGATTTGGTTTGTTTTGCTATACTAAATACTAAATGGAAAAATACATATTGGTGTATCACAATTACTTCACAGATATGATTTACCTAACACAATATCATCCAGCCCAACATCACTGTTGTTTAGATTTCTCTGGGGAGATGTGATAAATTTGTTTGCAGATACCTGTTCTGTCCAGCATCTGAAAGAAGAGTCTTAGTTTAATCCAGACTCCTAATTCTGAGGCAGCTGAAAAAATTCCATTTCCCACCAAGGAATTTTACATAGGTAGAGATATTAGGTCCCAAGTAGTTAAATTGGTCTCATTATGACAGAAATATTTTGACATAAGTTTGAGATTCAAGCTAACTAGTTGTACACTTTGACTAAATCCTTATTATTAGAATTTGTGATGAAGAAAGGTTTGAAAATCACAGTGTTTGAATGACAATTTACTGCTAGGCTATGTAAAAATGCTAGTTTAAAAATAACAGGCTGTAGAAAATTTGGATTCTAGATATTGCATCCTATGTATTATATTAATATGAATATTAGAAAATTATGTTTCAATTCATAATTATTGATTCAATTTGGGCATAAAACCTTCTAAAATTACATTTTTCTGAATATGCATTTACAAATGTTGAAAATTTTTAGCTCTTATTTGCCTGAAAATAAGCACTATTTTCTGTACACAGAAATCAACATAAGCAATATTTGTACTGATGATATTTTATGGTGCTTTCTTTACAGTATACTCTAATTTGGTTTCCCCTTACTGCTAGAAAAATGATGTATCAAGGAATTTTTGTTGTTTTGGTGAGAATTCTCTTTGAAATAATACCTAGACCTTGAAGAATCTTTTAAGCAATGCAGTTTAAACTTTCAAAATGAGAGACATTCAGCTATAGAGGGCTTGTGAGTCAAAAGCAGACCTTAAATGCAATTTTCAGAGTGAAATTTGTAGGGATGGAGGGGGTGCCAGACCAAGGTTTGGAGTCTGTGGAGACCTTGTTAGGTTAGTTCTTTTTCCCAGGCTGTTGCTTTAGCTTGGACACTACTCTGCACCGCGGAGCAGTATGGTGTATTCTACTGTGGAATTGAAATCACAACCTAATGAGTAGACTGTTAGCTTAATTCTCTGTCCATGTGCTTTTCTTATGATACTATCTGGTTTACACCGATCAAGCCTATGACACCTGGGATTGATCCTGTTCTTAGCAAAGTCAATGACAAAATTTCCATGGTAAGCAATTAAAGTTTCCCAATCCTTGACAATGTTAAAATACACATGAACAAAACCTTTACTTTACTGCAGGTATAAACTAGCAAGATATAATTCCCCAGAGTAAGAGAAGTAGGCAGGAATGTGCACCACAGCCATGAGTGCCTCAGGGCAGACAGACACAAAACTTGTAATTTCTGCTGCTTTGTGCACCAGATTTGCTTTAAGCCAAAAGCTCTCAGAAAGTCAGCACATGTAACCAGCATTTCAAGTGGTAACTGATTGAGAAAGTTTTTCAAGATTGATGTCTGTATAATCATATACTAGATGAAGTACATGATTAAAAAGATGGAAAGCTTCCTCATATTTACATGGTTTATTCACAAAAATAGTATGTTCAAAGTTATGAATCTCTTGCAAATATGTATGAAGACAATTATTGCTGGATATATTACATTAAAGCACCAGTTAGAAAGCTGATTTTCCTGGTCTTATCTTTAAAATGCAGTGGCCCTATTTAAACATGACAAATGAGGACAAGACCTTGCAAAACAAGCCTTGTCTAGTTCATCGTGCTGATATCATTGTTTAATCAATGAAAAGGATGGATTTTGTTTTAAAAAGTGAAAATATATAATGGATTTTCTAAGGGACCACAATGAAAAAGCATGCATGTAATATTATTATTTAACATGTAAAAGTAAGCCAAACACAAACAATTAAAATTTAGTTCTTAATTATGAGAAATGCTTCTCCATATTTGAGGCAGAGAGTTACAATCATGTTTACCCAATAGAACTGATAAATGCTACTAAATTCAACAGAGTATTTTTCCAGTAGTTTTACAGAGCATTATGTGTTTTCAAAAGCTTTTCATAAATCTGTCAAAATCTGGAAAATAGTAGAGGACAGAGTGTCTCTAAGCTCATTAATATGCCAGAGTTGGGAGGATGAGGTTGGGTACATACTGCAAGGTGGGAACTTGAGTGTTGTGTAATTCTGGCAGTCAGATTCATACATGCATAAGGACTCCGGTGCTTGCTGGAGGATTAGCACAAATCATGGATTTGGAGAAGCAGCAGCAACAAAAGTTCAGCTGAGCATTTAGTGAGTCAAGAGTGGACTGTGTTGAAGAAGGTGATTTAGTTTAGCAAGTTCTTCAAATATATGTTTACATGTTTCCACTCTTGTGTAAGGTCACTACTCAGAGCCCTGTTTTATTCTCTTCTGTGACAATATTGGGGGTATAGAAAAGCACCAACAAAGTGGATGCATCTTCCTTTAGACCAGAAAGGAAGTCCAGAATTTAATTTTCAGCTACCAGGTTCAAGGTCCTAAACAAGGACTCTGGCAGAGTGCACCCATTCTGCAGTGTGCCATGGTGGCAAGTACAAGGTCCCCTTTGTTATACCAAAGAAGGTTGTCACCTTCCTCACTAGTTTTCTCACCACTGGCTCATAACATGTCTTTAGTGATCAGTTAAGAGTGGCAAAATATTAAGGTTTTATTCAGTAGAAGTTATATACTCGATTTTGAAAAGAGAGAATTGTTTAAAACAAAAATTTTAAGACAAAACTTTAAAAATCTTAGATTATTTAATGCAGTTATTACTTTAGCCTAATTATTTCTGAACCAGCAGGAAATTTATGTATTTGACAATTTAACTTAGTTTTTAAAAGAGTAAATTATCTTTTGTATAATTTCATTAAGGCAGCTCTCTTGTTCATGCAGTTTGAATTTGGCTAGGGTTACAACACATTACATGCTTGAGGGATTGGCATTAGAAACTAAAATGGGGTTAAAGGAGGGAAAGATGACTTCAGACATTTTAGCTTTGCATATTTAGAAAGTTCATTAAGAAAAGGCAAACAAACAGATATTCTTGGTTTTGCTTTGCAGTGATTTAGCAGATTTTATGTTTGGTTTCTTTAAAATTTTCTCTCTAATATCTGAGACAAAACACTGAAATCTCTTCTATGTTATCTTCTTTGATGTGAGAAATAGAAGGATTATAAATGACAAAATCCCTGCAAACAGAATCTACTAAGTCTCTTGGAAAATTTTTGTAAATTTATTTGGATACACCACTGTGAAACCCAAACTGAAACAGCTTTTGTTGTAGGAAGAAAAAAGAGAGAGTTCTCAGTACCTCACGCCAGCCAAAGGAGGTTAGCTGTTTTGTGCAGAATGCTTGGTAGGAAAGAGATAGCCATAGTTTTTGCACAGATTAGCTGGTAAAGGGAAAAATAGAAGGAAATTGTTGTTAGTAAATGCTTCTGTATAAAGTAGAACACCTGTGGCTCATATTCAAGTTAATGGAAAACAAATGAGCTAGTAAACATGTAGTGTTTTAATTTTGCAAAAGGCCTTTGTTTTACCATGACAGAAGAAAGAGCGCAACTCTACCTTTGTGGTACTTAGACAGATAGTGCTTATATTACTCATCATCCTACCATTTGCTTTTTATTGCAAGGCTAGTGGGAATGTAAGATCAAACATCCTACAAATGATGGACTAACTTGAAAAGAGCTTCAAAATTTAAATCTTTTTGACCTACAGATAGTACTTATAAAATTACACATATTTCTACTGTAGCTGACATAGATTCTTTTTCTGTAAGAATGAATACATAAATAGTTCACCCATGTATACACCTGTACATATGTATTTTCAGATATATATACATGGATATCTGTGTGCTGGGTTATATATACATACACTAAACTATGGATAAATTATACATTAGAGAGAGAGAATGAGAGAAGGGGGGCAGGAGGAAGGCAGGGAGATGCATATCCATCTGTCAGGTCCACCAACTCCCAAAGCTCAGCATCATTTGCTTGTAAAGACTGGGGCTGACAAGCTGCTGTTTCTAAGCACAGAATGGATTTGCTTCAGGAATTATGTGCTGACATTGACAGTGGTGACACTTACTTGACTGGTGACTAGTCTGGCCTGAAAGTGTGATCAGTGGAGAGCGTTAGTACAAGGGTGACATCAAATTTGGAACTTCGTGTCTTCCGGATCAACACCTTTCCATCCATAACCACAGGGATTCTGGAGATACTGTGCCTCCAAAAAAGGGCATCAGGATAAAGTAGTGCATGGTAGAAATGCTATATGCTTTCCATATCTGCCTGAGTGAATTATTGTGGGAATTACTTAAAAATAGGTCAAAGGAGGGTGATGGTAAAACAGTATGCAGAAAATCTACTTAATTGTTATATTTTCTTATTTTATTTGATTGACTTAATTCAGCAGCTAATGCAATTTTCTAGACCATATATTGGATGAGATTATGTCTGTTGCATATAATCAAAAGAATGTTATCCTGCCAGCTTCCTAGTTGTAAGCCATAAAATTTGTCCTCTGGCTACACAAATCTCAAATTTAAAATGTTGCCCTAACTTGCAAATATGCAGAAATTAATTACTTTTTGCATCTTGTTAGACTAAATATAAATTGTACCATTTATTGTTCATCATCCAGTTATTTCTTTTCCTGGGGAGTAGAAGAAAGTCATTCTGAAAGCTCCTGGGGATGAAGATCAGTCCCAAATGAAATCAGAAATAAAATCATCTGAAACAAAATCATCTGAAACAAGCAGCAAAATTGTACATTACTCTGCCATATTTTGGTATATACAGATAATAATCCTTTCCCTTAGGATATAACCCTGTTCTGCTGACAATAGGTATTTACTTCTGGCTGTGATTTCTAAAATCATAAGTAGGTAAGTTACTTCAAAATATGATTTTTATCAGGCATGCTTCTGAGTTATAGATATATTTTAAATTTTATTTCCTTTCACATTGGTGACGTACTCAGATTGTCAAATACATGGACACAGACTGCTTTTTATATTTTTACCATTTCTACATATGACAAAGTATATCCTTTTTTTTTTTTTTTTTTTTTTTTTTTTTTCCCTTGCTTGCTTGTTTTCATACTACACATTGCTTTATTATCTGAGAAACAAATTTTGGGGGGGATATTTCATTTAGATGATAGAGTAGAGAATATTCCAACCCACCCACAGGACAAAATATACTTTTTGTCACATGTCAGGTAAAGCAGTGATAGGAGTAAAATGAAAATATGACTCAGCCTCTTGTTTAAATGACTGAATTGTCCAACAACCTAAAAGCAGGTTGCATGCATGATTTAAAACAGACACAGGTTTCTGACCACAGAAACTTCTGAACTTGCTTTTATTATAACAATTAATTTTAAAAATAATTCAGCATTCGGTGTATGGGGAGTAGGAAACATTTTATATGTCATCCTGAATATACTGCATTTTATTTTTATAGCATTCATTCTTTTTTCTTCTCTCTTAATTTTAAGTTGACCGCTGGGCTATGAAATTGAAAAATGTACTACAAATACATGCTAAAAAAATGGGCAATGAGGGACTATCTTAGGGTTAGAACTCTATGGGATGAGTAAGGCAATCCACAACAAGTTGGGAAACCTTGGGAGTATAGTCTAGTCAAAGCAGTTTGTCTCTCTGATGATTTCACATAAAGTCTACAAGAAAACAATTTTTACTCAGAACCCAGTTTTATTCTCTTCTGTGAGTGACAATATTGGGAGAATAGAAAAGCAACAACAAAGGTGGATACGTCATCCTTTAGACATAAGAAATCCAGAAAGGAGGTCCAGAATTTAATTTTCAGGTGCCAGGTTCAAGATCCTGAACAAGGACTCTGGCAGGGTACACCCATTCTGCAGTGATAGAAAGAACAAGGTTCCTGTGTTACTGAAGAAGGTAACACCTTTCTAACCTGTTTACTCACCCACCACTGGCTCATAAGGTGTCTTTAATGATCAGCTAAGAGTGGGCAAATTCACAAGTGCTTTGTGTTTTCATTGGTTGGTTTTTTTCTGGGTGTGGGGTTTTTTTGGTGGTTTTTTTTTTTTTTTTTTTTGTGTGTGTCTGTGGTTTGTTTTTTTTTTTTGGGGGGGGGCATTTTTTTCTGCTTTAACATCTTGCTAGGAATATTTCATCATGTTCAGAGCTCTGGGCAACATCACATGTTACTCTACATGTCTTAGCCTGACCGAAAGAACTTGTTGTCTACATATTTTCCTTCCCAGCTAAGGGAAATTGCCCTTGCTCCTCTTTTCCATAACTGAAAGTTTGTTTATGTTTGACTGGTGCTGTGAATTTTGATAGCAAGAGTAAACTGGTTTCTTTTACAGCTCCATTAGTAGTGGTACAATACCAGATGGATGTGTGTTCCTCCTGTCTCATCCTCCTCTCTTTCATTCTTTTTTCTCTGCTTGTTACACAATTTGTTTTTCAAAGACCTATCCTGATGTTGAACCTCTGATGTTCAAATCAAAATGAGTACTTACAGCACTTTCTGCTAACTGTGTGGTACTAAGTGTGTATTCAGAAATGATGCCCAAAATATAGAATAAAATTTTGCAAGTTTATGGGTTTTACAGAGGGAGATCTGACGTCTAGAAATAAAGCCAAACCATGTCACTATGAATTTTGAGTACTGGTTTAACAGTATAGAAATTCTACTTTTTAAATTTCACTTTTAGAAGCATATTAAAATACCAAAGATATTAACTGGCTAAATAGTTACTACGAGTACTCCTAGAAAACTAGACTTTTCCATTAGTAAAAGAATTTTGGGATCAAGAAAAATGTTGTTTAGACATCTACTTCAACCTATTTCAAGCCCTGAAGGACAATCAATTATTGCTGCTGTTTAACAGAGTTTCATGAATTGTAAAGGTCTTCATCGAGGGAGACAGATATATAATGTCAAAGTATGGCTAAACTCATAACCTAAATGCTTGCCTTTTGCATGGACTGAGCATGTGGAGAGTGTGGAGAGGCAGCACAGTGCTGTTCCTTGTGGATCTGCTCTGCCTGTTGCGCCATGACACTCCAGCACCACGGCCACCAGCGTGACCGCTGGTGTGCCCACGGCCACCCATGACACAGTACCTGCAGACAAACGGACCAAGGGTAGGTGGAGCAGCTGGGACTCGCCTGCCTCCAGCAGCCAGCTTGCTGCTGTGGTCTGCTTCTCTGCACACGTGCTCGTACATACACTCACACATGCACCCCTTTTCTTACTCAGAGAGATTTCCCTAGCAAGATGATGATGGTAAATATGAAAAACAAACCTCAGTATACAACCTAAAGCATGCATTTACAACATGCCGGTACTCTGAGTAACAGTGCTTAGCAGTGAAGAGAAACAATTGAAGTATAACCTCAGAAGACAATTAAGAAATAACACAGTTTTTTTTCTTTTGCTTTCCTTGACATATTTTCTTTGCGAGACTCCATTGAACTTTAATTAAAGTTTTGCTTTGAGGCTCTGAACCTGGAACAGTGTATTTTTATTTTCCTTATAACTTTTACCTTGGTGGCAAAAAAAAAAAAAAAAAAAAAAAAAAAAAAAAAAAAAAAAAAAAAAAAAAAAAAAAAAATCATGCAGCTATAATCATCAGATCATAGAATGAAAGGATTATAAGTTTTATACAAGCTGAAAAATAAAACCTTTGAATTAATTAGCATTTTATGAGTTTCAGGTACATGTGAAATATTAAATTAATAGTTAATATTAAATTAATAGCCATGTTCTTATTAGGTGTTAGAAGAGTATTAAGTGAGGAAATGTAACTCATGTTCAGTTTAAGAGCTCTTCAAACTAGGAAGATGTTGAAGAGTGATTAAAGGCCAGGCCCTGAAAGCTTCACCAGCTTAAATAGTTTAAATTAATATAAGCCATAGGTTTGAGGGAGTTGAAACTGAATAAGATAAATAAAATTCTACATCAGACAAAATACCCTTTTAAACTTAAATATCTCATCTTCAAAGTTACTTTTATATCTCTGATGTGAGCACTATAATTTAGAATCTTCCCTTTCAATGAAGGATTACAAAGCCTATACTATTGCTCATTATCCAATCCTGTGTGAGAGATGCAATAGAAACAAGTGAACTAATCAGTCAAAGGTAGATGCAGTTGCAGCTCTGAAAGATAGCAGAGCATGAAAAATTAGTAATAAAGCACAAATTTTCTTGTATTTTAAACAGGCAAATCATTCTCCTTTATACTATATATACATGTCAAGCATTTTAAAGACAGTATCAAAATTGTAATCTAATTTCAATCATGAAATATGCTAAGTATTTCTACAGTTTTTGGATTGGGGTTTTTTTGTGGGGTTTTTTTTGTTTGTTTTTTGTTTTGGGGGGGGTTGTTTTTTGGTTGGTTTTTTTGTTTGCTTTTTTGTTTTTGTTTTTTTTTTTTTTTTTGAGTCAAAACAATATCAGCTTCTTTCATAGTTACAACAAGCAAATATGAGTTTCAAACAGAGAGACTTATCTCAATCTAGGTATGAGAATCAGAGCTAAAGGTTTCACTGTCCAAAGCATAATCTATTTTAAATTCCTGTGCTGAAAATGCAAATAAGGAAGTATTCACTATACATGGTCAGAAACTCAAACTAATTTTATAATTTTTCTACTGGTATTATAGATGGCTTTTTTCATGTAATTCCTGGAACATTTAATATTCCATTAGCATCCTATTACTAAAATGAAAAACATGAACAGATATTGATCATGCCAAAAAATAACAAGCCAAACTAAAAAATAGTCACTTGAAGGAGTGCAGAAATGTCAAAATCAACATCAGTTTCAGAGAATAGGTTGACACATTCCAAATAATCTATTTTTCTGTTGGGCAGCTAAAGCTTATATCACATGCCCTAATAACTGCAGCAAGAAAGGCGGAGAGAAATTCTGATTTGAGACAACTTTTTTTTGGAACTCTGCACTTCAAGGGAAAAATTGGTAATAGAAAGGAATGAGTGCAATCCAAACATAGTATTACTTCCAGTATTACTTCTTCAATGTAAATTTGATTTCATGCTTAAAACCCTAGGTCTGACAGAAATTTTGCCAGAAACAATGACATTAACTTAACTTTGTGCCCTTGTGCTCTGTTTCTCATGAACTTAGCTTCAGATCTACCATCCAAGGTTCTCTTTCAGTGTAGCAGCTTGCTACAGCTTCTTTTGTGAGGAGAAGGTAGAGATTGTGTGTCGCTGTGATGCACAAAGCAATAACGCACAGACATAAATAATTCACAGGCAGAGGTTCTTCCAGCTTCCCCTCAGCCAGCAGAGAGCGAAGAAGCCCCTTTTTGTTTATTCTTTACTTTTTTATACATTTGTGGATCTGGCAGAAGATTGGCTTTTTGGGTTTCCACCCATCAGCCTCATGGCCAGACCCACTGTCAGTTACAGTTGTTTTTCAGGTTAGAAACATGCAAACAAAGGACAAAGAATGAGAAACAAAGGGTTTGTTTATGTTACATCTATGGGAAAGGTAGAAAACTGCTCCTAATATTGTACAGTGACTAAAAGATCTGACTCCATTATGAATTTCGAGAAGGCTAATAAGAAAGCTCAGAAAAACCAGGGTAACAATTGTGGAACAAGATAAGTGTTTGGAAAAAATGGCAAGCTCACAGACAGAAGAACCCTTCAATATTTCAGTGTTTTATCTGGTCAGCTACAGAGATTTCAGAATATTGCTGACAGGTTAAAGAGGCCTATTTCAATATACATAAATGACTACAGGTTATTTTTTTAACTGTTAAAACTATTCCACAGTTGAATGCAGATGAATATTCATCTGTAACTTACACATTTTCTCCTCTGTGAAGATCAGCGATTATGCGGGTGCTGACTTTGCTTAAAAATAAAGTCATCCTCCTCTTTGTTCATTCCTCCAATCTCATTTGGCTTCCTTGTGTGACTTTCAAAACTTACTCTGAGCTGACCATTACAATAATATTAGACTAAGACACATTTTGAGTCAGGGTTTAGTATTGTTTTGATCAAACATCAGGATGTGATAAATAAGCACCTTGTAATGTAGATTTCTTCAGTGTAGTCCATACCCCTTGACTTTCTCCTTTATTAAGTCATGAGACACTATACACTCTGCAATGTGTTGTTTGCTTGGTATGGGATCCCTGGGCGGCTGGGAGGACAGCATCATAGCTCCAAACTCCTCCTTGACCTCTTTAATGATGCTGCTGATCAGGTCCGTCTGGACCACAGGAGTGCAAAAGTACTGAATCTTGCAAAGTCCAGGGCAATATCTACACTGGCATCTGAAGAAGGCTAACCTGTATTTCTCCTTATTTGTTCATAACCATTACTACAAAGGGCAGTCAACACAATCCATGCATTTGCTCAGCAGCCCTGCTATCAATTTTTCAAAGTGCTTTTCAGTTCACAGCTTCCTCTCCAATTTGCTGCAAGAGTGGCATGTGCATAGAATGGGAGTGGAAATTTGGAGACACATGATGAGGAAAGGACCATGGTAAGGCAGTGTGCTCTTCCACAGCATAAAGCAGCATGAGCACAAATCACAGGACATTTTATAGAAAGGCAGCAGATGTTTATCTTGACTACACAGACTAAAGTGTTTTTTTTCCCCTAGCCATATAAAATTAATATTAATCAGCAGAATGTGACATCAAACTGTACAAATTAATATGATCTTCTACAGGTTGAAGAAAAAAGACTATCTTTCAGAGTTCTAAACAAAGAGAAGATGGGTTATTTTAATAATAATATCATGCAGGTTCTTGTCCTGTTTAAATATTTTTATTACTACTAATTACTTATGTTCTAAGGGGAAAACTATGGTTTTTCTATTCACTCTTAGACTATTTTAGAGCCAGAGTGCACATGGGCCAGCTTGTATTTCTTAAACCAAGTAAGTGCAAGCTATAGTCTTGATATTTAAGGTGCAAGACACAGTGAAGATTTGACTAGTTCTCTGTGGTTTTCTCTGCAAGAAATGTGTTATATAACATTTTAAATTTATTATTTGTACATTTCACATACTCTTAATAACAGATTTATATTTTTACAATTTTTATATTTTTTCCAATAGGCTCATAAATTTAGATTTAGAGGCATTTAACTTTCTCCACAAGGACCTAAGAATTTCAGAGATCAGTTTTATTTGGTTAAAGGGACAATAGAAATTCCATTTTGAAACTAGTGCAACTTTCTATTGGAGAAAATTGAAATTATGGGCTTTCGTCCTCTTTCTGCCATCTGTGATCTTGAAGGTCAGACCTTGCTCTCAGTCCCTCAGTGTTTTTCATTGAATGTCAGTGACTTTCTCAGAGACACCACCTCTGGCTCGTCCCTAGCAGCACAATCTAGCAAGGCTGAAGTCTGTCTGTCCTTGTTGCCTACTGCACTCCCTTTAGTGTCTAAGTGAGACTGAGTAGTTCTTACTGTTGCCGTTTCCCCTCTGTGGTTTCCATAGGAAATATGCAACGTTCCTCCAGACATCCCATCTGATCTCATCTTGTTTACTACAAATAAGGCCTCTTCAAACCAAGACCGAGAAGCCAATGTTTTGCAGTAGTAGTAGTAGTAGTAGTAGTAGTAGTAGTAGTTAGTAGTAGTAGTAGTAGTAGTAACTGTATTTGCAAGTAATTTTTACTTCGTTACTAAAAACAAGTGTTGGTCTCGTGCTAAATACTGTAAGACCATAACTGATTAAAAAGTCGGTATCCCTAAAAGCTTTCTGTCTGAAGGACAGGACATAAATAGCAGATGAAACAATCTAATCAACTGGACAAAACTGAGGGAAAACATGCTAAAAAACAAAGCAAAACAGCAATCCACAGTTTAATGCATTCCGCATCACAGCCACAATTTTCCCATCTGTTTTTGAGTGATAACAGACTGAGAGATACCATTTCCCCTGCTACTGTTTAATTTAGTAAAACATTGGGTTAAAAACATGTTGCTTCTCTGATGGACATTGGTGAAATGAATACAAGTGAATACAAAGCTTAAGAGGTTTTGGCCTCCCAATTATTCCAAAGGAAAATAAATGTAGTATGCATCAACGTGATTCTTTGCTACCCTATACTGTCAACAAAACTAGTAGTTCTAATAACAGACAAGCCAAAGTACTTCTCAAGCAAGTACTTCTCAGCCTTCCAGCCCTTCTGTGTGCAATCCCACCAATGTCAAGAGCTGTACAGGATAGGATTCAGCCATAAGAGGTTGAAATTTAGTTTCAGTTCAGGAAACAGATGTAAATAAATCAAATCAAAGCGTAAAGAAGGGAGAGATTTCTTTTTCTTTTAACTTTGCAGAAGAAGGAAAAAATCTTTGTAAAGGTACCATTCAGAAAAAGTAAATCTAAGCAACTTTTGCTTAAAATAGCTAAATGCATATTATATTTTAAACCATTTTACCACTCTTTTTATACTCCCATAATTTTTTCATCTGTGGAAGCGAGAAATTTATGTCCATTATAATTATGATTCACAGTAATTTGTTTTCTTAAAGAATTTTTGCAAAATTTGCAAAGGAGAGAAAGCAAATAGAAAAATTAAAGGCAATATTTTTATATTTATTCACCTTGGAAACAAAATAATTTTTGATATGGTAACATCTAGATAATTTTCCTTTTAAGTCTTAAATTTAAGGTTTATATTCCAATGTAAAGGCTGGGATGTGGAGAATTTATTTGAGTCTTGTTTAGCTTCATAAGAAATATTTAAAGTTTCAGTTGTATTTATCATACTGATTTTTTTTTTTTTTTTTCCATGCAGCTTATTGATTTATTTGTTCTACTGAAAATTGTCTGTCAGCTGTTTGATTTGGCCACCTGACTTTTCAAAAACTTAATTAGGAAGTAAACACTTCATTCTGGGTTATGGATGTGAGAACTTCTGGCAGAGGCAGAAATACATCTGGGACAGCTGCTGTTTGCTAAGTGAGCCTGTGTCCAAGCCTGGGTGCACTGTGTCCCTGTGCTGCCACTGAAATTCTTCCCTTCCCTCAACCAGTCATGTAAACATAATTCAAGCTCCTCTGTCTTACATTGTGATCTATAACATGATAGTTATAATATATTGCACAATAATTTACAGTCATTTTGGTACAATCATATCTATATGTCAGAGGACTAGGCTGCTTTTGTGGTGCTTTCTTAGGTAAGAGGAAAAATGTAATCCCATCTAGTAATGAATTTTAAAGCAAACAAGTTTTCTGGCTGCAATTCACTTTTTCTTTTCTTTCTTTTCTCTGATCTGATCAATACTCGTAAATTTGCCAGTGAGGCCATCTTGTTCTTGGCTGCTAATTTAGAAACTTCTGGAAACAAAATTTTTCACCTTTGGTTTTCTATTTAACACATTCGAAGCATAATTTCTCAGGTAACATGAAATATAATTTCTTTCTCATCACACAAAAAAAGAAATTTTCTAGATATTTTCAAAATTATTCTGAAAGGATGGAAACTGTCTGCAGTTTTTCTCTGACTGGGTTTCTCACTTTTGATTGGTTTAAGGGTTTTTTTCTTTTTTTTCCCAGATGCCCCAAAACTGATTAAAACTCAGTCTGTTTGGACAAAGTAATTTTGAAAGACTAATTTGATGTCTTATATTTCTTTCATATCCTTTAACTAACCTTGGTAATTAAGGATTCTAAAGAAATATATGACACAGATTACCCAATAACATACTGAATAGCATAAACTACACCCACAGGAGATCTATGAAGAAATTATGCTCTTTGCTTGATTTAATTTAATTTTGCTTTTGAATATAGGCAGGGTGAAGACACATAGATTTGTGTAGTTCATAAATAATTACAAACTTTAGGACTAATTTTTTTCACGATTTTGATCCCTCTACCAGA
Organism: Progne subis subis; assembly: GCA_022316685.1. Classification (NCBI taxonomy): domain Eukaryota; kingdom Metazoa; phylum Chordata; class Aves; order Passeriformes; family Hirundinidae; genus Progne; species Progne subis. Next base: position 11,268 of record JAKJHU010000110.1, on the reverse strand, counting down.
AAAACAAAATAGAAATAATAATGTAAATATATATTAGAACAACTGACCAAAAAATGTCTGTTAGAATGTTATGAGAAGAGAAATAATAAAATATGTGAAAGGGATAGAAGGAAAGAAAAATCAGGAACTAAAGAAGTGAGTTAACACTCTAAGAGAATAAAATAATAGTACAAGAATAGACTTGCCTGTAATTTCAATATGAATTGGTCAGCATTTTCATTTATGATTCTGATTTTTTGTGCTATATGCTTATATAGAACTTGGTTATTGTTATATTTCAGAAGTAATTGAATTCTATAAAACACATCATACTTTAAAGAAAACAAAAGAATATTTAGCTATACAGTTTATCCAAAGTGTAAGTAAAAGGAAGTCTGATGAGTTATTTCAAATAAATCACATTTTCTAGGCAGAGAAATGTGAATTTTTATTTGGTATTAAATTATTTTGTAAAACCTTACTGGAAACCTTATTCTAATAATCATAATTCTTTTAAATTGCATGGCACTTTCATATACAGAAAATAATGTCCTTTTCACGGAAATATACACTAGAGCCTACAAAAATGCCTTTGTGCAGAGCAAAATTAATAGCAGTAACCAGTAGCAATATTTTAGCCTCTTGTCAGCTTGTAGCTGATAAAACATTAATTCTCATGTTTGTCACAGAGAATTCAGATTACTGAGCTGCCACACTTATCAGGCATTTTCAACTACTAAATATTGCATAAAAAATGACGTAGCAAATCGGTGCTCTTAGGTTTTGTTCTGGGTTGTGGGGTTTTCAGGCATCACTTATCAACCTATCAATACTCCTAAAGAAGTCAAGAAGTTCCATGCTAGGACATGTGCAACCCACAGCATGCTGCCACTTAGCACTAAACCATGGGTATAGGTGCGTTGCTCAGGCAGCTGCTTTTGAATTGCCGCAAAAGACAATCTGACACATTACAGAAAACTGAAATTGGTGGTGGTATACCTTAAAATGTCAGGCTGTAATCTGCTGTGGTCATTACAGCTTTAAACTGAAAGAAATTAGGTTTAGATTCTTTACTGAGGGTGGTAAGGCACTGGAATAAGTTGCCCAGGGATATTGTGATTGATATTGTTCTATTGTGAATGCCCCATCATAGGAAGCATTCAAGGGCAGGTTGGATGGGGCTTTGAGCAACCTGATCTAGTGGAAGGTGTCCCTACCCGTGGCAAAGGGCTTGAGACTAGGTTATTTTTAAGGTCCCTTCAAACACAAACCATTCTGTGGTTCTATGATTTCAGAAGTGGCTGAGCAGCCCCAGAACCTGCCTGGTACCTGACAAGAGCAAAGAGAGAGAGGTCAAACTCGAAGCTTCCAACACGGGGCACAAAGACCAGAGGCTGGGAGGATGTCTGGGACTGCCACACTCTTCTGTGGATACATATTTTTCCTGCGCCCTTTCAGCCTTCACTGGATAGATACTTTTGGCTACCATTGGAGGGATGTTACTCTTCTGTTGCCTACTCTTTCAAGTATAATTAGGGCAATACAATACTCCCACTAAGTACTGCAGGCATAGGCTTAACATTAAACTTGATTCTTGAGAACTGAAAACTGTAGGAAATTACTGTTTCTATGTCCTGAAGACCTTGATGTTTTAATTACAATCCTTCTAATTACTGCTTTCATTCTGACCATAACGAGTCACATGCCTCTCTGTTCATTCAGTCTCTACTAACTCTATTCTGCTTCTCTGCACACTGTCATTTCTGTGTGCTAACTCATGTCATGCCAGTGATTTCATACACTGATTAACTGAATTGCTTATTGAATGGAGACATCTCTTTTTCCTGTTATTTTCCTCTTTACTCAAGCCTGCAATCTTCACAAGAAAAAGAAAGGCTGCTGTGTTTCATGAACCACACAGATGGTGCACATGGTGGTCTCTGATATGAAATTCAAATAGAACTGAGTCCTTGAAGAATATTTAAGCTCTTTCTCCATCAGGAAATACCTTTCAGATTAGGGTATTATGTTGCTGGGCTTTTTGAATTATACTTGTGATAGCCTCATTTCTAAAAGTGACTGGCCTTCTGCAATTCTAGTATTCAGAAGAGTATATATCCCTTGACAACCTACACATGATATCACCTCATGTGACTTTGTTCCTAAACTGAACAAACTAAAAAGAAAATTGTCCATGCCTATAGATTTTTATCTGTTTTTACTGCAGTATCTCTCCTCCACAGAAAGTCAGCATTGTCAGTCATAATGAATGGTTTGAAAATGCATGATTTTGTCTTTGAATTCATCACTCTCTACAATGAAAACTGAAGCTGAGGTATTTTAATGCCATCCTATATACATACATATACACAGATCATGGATAAAGAGAAAGATAGATAGATAGATAGATAGATAGATAGAGCAAAACAAACAAAAGAAAACCCCTTTTGTTGAATCAAAAGTGTTTCTCGCCTGTAGAAAAATTAGAAATGCACAAATTCAAATCTTCATTTACTCTGTGTATATTTGCACTTTGCCATTTCCCGAAGAAACACTTATCTTTTCTATCATCAGCCATCAGCCATCAGCCCTTTAAAAAGGTGTCCTAGGGTGACTGTGTATCCCCCAATCGTCTATTGGGTGCAAAGGGGAGGGGCAGTGCAGTTTGTTTTTCCCCAGGGAAACTCTGCTCCTCAGAGTGACCTTGAAGCAGGGGAGTTGGAACACTGCAAGACGAAAGAAGCTCGGTTGTTTTTTCCCCTGCAGTTAGTTAGTTTAGTGTAGTTAGTTAGTAAGTTTGTTAGTTAGCTAGTGTAGGTAGGCGCTGTAGAATAGCTGAAGTTTTTTTGCCTTTTTTCTTTTTTGCTTTTTTTTTTTTTGCTTTTTTTTCCCTTCCTTTTTTTCTTTTTTTACCCTCTCCTCAGAACTGTTCCAACCTCTCCAGACTAAGGACCTGGGGGAAGCACTGGGGGCCTCCACAGGGGACTCACCCCACCAAGACCAGCCCTGCACATCTCCTTTTCTCCCAGCACCAGCGGAGACGGAGCAATGGAGCACAGTGACTATCTTCAAGAGGACACTTTCTTTCTTTAAGTTTGTTATCCCTCCATAAGCAGCACGAAGTTCTTGTCATCGGGTATTGCGCTGGGAGTGCTTTGCCTGTTTAATAAACAGGTTTTTTCCACTTCTCTCTGAGGGACTCTATTCCCAAACCAGCTGGGGGAGGGGAGGGGGGCCCCATGGGAGGGTTTCTCCCAAAATCTGCCTGAAACCACAACAAACTTCCTGGCGCCCAACGTGGGGCTCCAGAGAGTGGAAAAACCCCGTACTGATTAGTATTTAGCAGTCAGTAACTATGCTGCTTAAATTCATGTCTCTTGGGGTTGGGGCCTTGATGTGTTTTGGATCCTTAGGCTTCTTTGAGATCTTAATACCTTTGAGGTCCTTAGGTTTATTTGCATATCCAGAGATAGTCCCAATATTGTCACTAATACACAGTTTTTACAGTAGAGGGACATGGATTAGAGTAGCTATTTGCCTTGGTTTAATGATAATAATTTCTAGGAAGTTTATAAAAGTGCTGAGATCTTTTCCTAGTATGTATGGGTCATGGTTACGGTTATTCACCCTGTTTGTGGGAGGAGGAGCAGAGGATGAAGCATTGCAGTCTTTCATTTCCTTCTTCTCCTCTGAATTGGTTAAATCATTGTTGGAGAATGTTTTTCCCCTGCGTGTTAAAGAGACCATGTTTCATGTATGTCATCTGGTAAGCCTCCTCTATACAGTCTGCAGCTTCTCTAGAATATGGGCTGAGATTTCTAGAGGGGCTGATGAAACTGCTGACCCAGGCAGAGGAAATCCTGAGTGGTGTGGCAAATGGGAGGATATGGGCCAGCTCCTCAAGGAATTCTCTGACCCTGTAGTCTGGGATTTTCCAAGGGGAAGTCTCCTCTGGCGCTGTAAGCAGGATAGGAAGTTTGTGGTTTCAGGCAGATTTTGGGAGAAACCCTGCCACGGGGCCCCCCTCCCCTCCCCCAACTGGTTTGGGAAAAGACTTCCACAGAGAGAAGTGGAAAAAACCTGTTTATTAAACAGACAAAGCACTCCCAGCACAATACCCGATGACAAGAGCTTTGTGCTGCTTACGGAGGGATAACAAACTTAAAGAAAGAAAGTGTCCTCTTGAAGATAGTCACTGTCTTCCATCGCTCCGTCTCCACTGGCGCTGGGAGAAAAGGAGATGTGCAGGGCTGGTCTTGGTGGGGTGAGTCCCCTGTGGAGGCTTCCGGTGCTTCCCCCAGGTCCTTAGTCCGGAGAGGTTGGAACAGTTCTGAGGAGAGGGCAAAAAAGAAAAAAAAGGAAGGAAAAAAAAAGGGCAAAAAAAGAAAAAAAGAAAAAAATAGCAAAAAGCTTCAGCTATTCTACAGTGTCTAACTACACTAGCACCAAACTAACTAACTGCAGGGGAAAAAACAACCGAGCTTCTTTCATCTTGCAGTGTTCCAACTCCCCTGCTTCAAGGTCACTCCGAGGAGCAGAGTTTTCCTGGGGAAAAACAAACTGCACTTCCCCTCCCCTTTGCACCCAATAGACAATTGGGGGATACACAGTCACCCTAGGACAAAAGGAAGTCCCTTCTCTGTAAAATTCCAAATAATTACATTCATATAAATATGGTTTCACAATTTTTTCTAATTATTATAACTCATTATATTAAAAAATTGAAATTAATATTACATTTTCTATATTACACATGAGACATAATTTTAAATTATACAGAGAAATTTATTTGATGCTCAGATTCATCACATTGCTGCAGTTACTTATTACTGTAGGAAATGATGGGAAGGAGATTATATGTAATAGTGCAAATGGAGTTTGATATCCCTTCTGTTCTCTTCTTGTAGTATTAGATGAAGGTAAATAATATATGACAAATTACAATTTTAATCCCATATTTTAATAAAAAAAACCCACTAGATTTTGTAGAAAATTAAGTGTTGTCTAAAATCCCACACAATATTTCCAGCTTTTCTGCTACAGAAATGTTTAAAAGGATGACCCCTATGTACTGAAAAGACCAAACAGCAAAGCTGAAAAGCAGATACTGAAGTACAAAATAGAAGACACACTTTAAAATTAGTTGTAATTTTTTGGGCTGGTTAATTGTTTGTAAAAATTTGTGGCTTTTAATATCATTTTTGCCATGAAAATATTTCTCTTTATGAGAATATGAACAGTCAATTCTTAACTGTTTGGACTGGTATGCAGAAATATATATATATATATATATATGCAATATATGCTTTAACTATGCTTTAATATGTTTTTAATATATCTATCTTATAATAAATATTGTGCTGTGTTTAAATTCAGATTTTCTTTTAGTTTTCAGACAAGTGAATTCCAAGATGTAACTTGTTTCCATCACCTTCCTGTCATAAAAACCCTGACCCCAATAGAGCTTTCAGGAACATATTCCCCCCCCCCCCCCCCCCCCCCCCCCCCCCCATGAACTAGAAAGAATTTAGAAATGTTAGGACTTGCATAACATGTTTTGTATGACTGACAAAAAAGTCGGGAATGAGAGTCATTGAATCCCATATTACAATAAATTAAAAAATACATAAAACAATTACATTGAAAATATTGAGGGAAAAAGAAACAATGCAAAAAAATGCCCCAGATGAAGATATGAAATTGATCTTTTCAGGGGGGAAGAAATCTATAATTTCATCTTTAAACTTGTTTGAGAATGTTAATTTTCAAGGACTGAAATAAACTTAATGATCACTCTACAGAAGCTGAACAGGAACATGACTAGGATCTGTCTCAGCCCTATTCTTTAGACTTTTAAGGTCATTTTCACCTGATACAAAAATTGCTCCTATATTCCTCAATCTAATCCAGTTCTCTCAGACTTTACAGATATGTAAATACATAAAAATGGTGTCGTCTCTGCATCACACATTTACTGAAGTTCTAAGACAGAAGTGTTTATTCACCATGACAACATTTGTTTTTGATTTAGTAATGTCTTAGCCTGCTTAAGACACATGAAATACTTATCTGCAACAGTTTTACCTGTAAGATTTCAATTACATTACGTTCATATTTATGCCAACTTTGCTCAATATTCACATGGAGATGTCATTTTAATTTCATATTACATAAAAGTGCATATGAGTATTTTGAATGAGAAGAGAATATAAATTGTCACCATTCACCAACAAAATGTTTATTCCTTTATTATGTCTCTAGCTGAATTGTATATTAACCCTGAATGAGTTCCATGGCAAACCTTTGTCACCTTACAGAAAGAAGACATTTAAAGATGCATGAAATAGTTTGAAATGTCTCCAGTTCTTAATTTATTAATGTTTGACCAAAATGGATGTCATTTACAAGCTATGAAGTACAGTGACCTGGCAAGGAACAGGCCAGAATTCACTCTTAGTTACCTGTGTTCATAGTTCTTTTGGTGTTCCCAGGGTTCTGTTCTTGCATGTATGTATGCAAGTAGATACACATAACTGTAAAAACTGCCAGGCTGTTCTGTTTGCCCTCTGCATGTTTAAGGATCACCTAGGTTTTTCTTTACTCAGCAAGTTGGAATTGATTCACATGCACTTCAGTTTGATTTGTGTTAAGAATCCAGAAAATCTAATTACTTTTTCAAGAGATTGTTTGAACAGAGATTCATGAGATGTCATCCAGATATTTCTTGGAGAAATTTTTAGAACCACCAGAAAACTTTTTGTGTAGATCGACTAAAATTTTTAATGAAAGCTTGACACATATGAGGCTACTTGGTTAACCTGTTTCAGAGACAATGCCACTGCATTCCTACAGTCGTTTTATTCCCTTTTAGTTAATCTTTGGAAAAGGCGTGCTAAAGACTGTTGGTTAAATGGGGTAGTGTTAGGGAGAGGGGAAGATGGTGTTAAGTGGGTTTTTGTTTAGTTTGTTTTTTGATTTTCCATTGCTGATTTGTAATCCTTTTCAATACTGCTGGGGAGCAGTATTTGTATCATGAAACGGTACTGAGGCAAATCCTTTTGTATCTACAAGAAGATTGCATATGTGGACACTTTTGGCTGAGTGCTACACCAGAGGTATCTGTTTTGCTTCAAGATAGATATTTATTGTGTTCCATTTTGCCCTTTCTCCCCCAGAACTTTTTCAAGGTTTCCACTTCTTCATTTGTGGTTTGGTGCAAGAATATGAACCTAGATAACAAGAATTAGGTTTTTCTAGCCCATTCATGCATGAAAACGAAGAAGTCGAAGCTAGAGCAATGCTGTCCTGGCATGGGCCAGTACTCCACTAAGTCCACCTTCCAGAATAGTGGGGAACAGTAACACACAGTATGGAGGCAGGTTGCAACAGGCAGTTCAGTGATTTTAGAATTAGGTTTAACTTAACCTGTCTGAACTCTTCCTCATAATTCTGGACTGGTTGAATTATATAATTATTGACTGCATTGAGAACTTGTTCGCTGCCGGCATTTGTAACCGTACCTACATTTTCTCTGACTTTGTTACTTTTTTTCAGGAAAAGTCCTAAATAAAAATAATATGCATGCGTTGCCCACTCACTTTCCATAGCAAATGTCTGCTAACTGATTTCTCAAAAATATTTACACAGATCTGTGGCCTAACGTGTGGATTAAAGGTACAAAAGATAATTGCAATTAATTACAATACATTCTTTTATGCATGAAGATACGTGTCCAGGTAAATTTGCCTGCCAAAATAATTTAATGTTTTTTCTTTTATGCATTTCTAATTGAACATAATTGTCAACATCTTAATATGGCTACAGTTCTTGGAAAGTTTCAACTATACTTGTACATATAACATAGAAGAAGATACTATTTTAAAACCACCTCAACATTATGGTATAAATTTTATTCCATTGCTTGACATCAAGATGGCAAGAAGCTGAACTTTTTACATCCATAAATACTCTGATATTTACAGATAAATCTCTTTCATCATGCTTCCTCTTAAAAGAATTATATTTACCCAAATGCTACAACAATTAAATGCAGAAAAAAACCTGGTCCTCTTGTTGCAAAATTAAAAAATAATCAATATTTTGTTGAGCTGGCAGAGAAGAACATGCATCTTTCAGGGACAGAAATGATTTCTATTATAATGACAGTCTATTATCAATCCCCATTCTATCACACTCTTTTATCCTCTGCTCAGAAACATAATACAAATGTTATTGTCTCAAGCTGTGTTAGTTATTTTAAGTTTTGGAGAGAGGAGGGGATGTCTTTTACAAAATGTTACAAAAATGTTAGAACTGATCCATGGACCATCATGTTTTAAACAGATTTTTCATCACACAATTTATTTAATTTGGGGAGCTGTTATAACAACAGCAGGAAAGGCTTGGGTTTAGGGTTTGGTTTGGTTTTTGGTTTGCTTTTTTGTTTGTTTGGCTTCTTGGTTTGTTTTGGGGGTTTTTTGGGGTTTATTTTTGGTTGGGTTGTTTTTTAGGGTTTTTTTGGTTTTGGTTGGTTGGCTGGTTGGTTGGTTTTTTTGGGGGGTTTTTTGGGTTTTTTTTGTGTAGTGTATGCAGATTTTCATGTTACAGTACAGCTCTCATGTCTGTTCCAGACATCACTGTATTCTGATATATTGTGCAGGTGTAAAATTATAAAATCAAGAATATACTTTGAGTGCCTTTCCAGCTATGTTACTTCAGTGAAGCACTATTTCCCTCACAGATTCAATGGCTGGCCTGCTCTTGAACTAATAGTCTGCAAAACTGACATACACTAGGTGAGAAAACATAAACCCTCTGAAGTTCACTGGAGGCAGAAATCTTGCTAAGCTGGACACTCCCTTTTTACCCTAAAGAACCTTTTGTTGATAGTAGGAACCTCTAGCCACCTGGGATCTCATTTTCCAGGAGAGAAGCACATGGCAACTATACCAAACTTGTATCTGAGCTGTGAAGAAGTTGGAGCACTTTCTTGGGAAGTGAGAGGCCTTGCTTGTAGATAGTACAGAACCTACAGGTCAAAATACACCTTCCCCACGAGAGACGACTTGTAGCCCATGAAATATCTTTGGTAGGGATGCTATGGTGCACTCCTTCTGAATTTGATGCACTACACAGCTTGAGAGTTGGGGGTGATATTCCCCAACTGAGCAACAAGAGCAAGTTTCTCAGTACTGAAATGCCATCCTAACTCTCAGACCTTTCATTCACCATCTCTGCAAGAATCACGTAGGGAAATTCTCCTGAGAAGCAAAATTAATATCCCGCCATTGTGTTCACCTGCTGCACGGGGGCACTGCCAGCAGTGCCTCAGCCAGTGAGTTTCAACCTGAGACAAGACCCACTTAGAGCAGTTGTCTGTGCTGTTAGTTTGAAATTGATAAGGTCATGATGCTGTCATGTAAAAGCAGGCATGCCCACCACTTAGAAGCAGAAATTATTGAATTTCTGTTTTCAGGATAGCTTTCCCAAATTTTGTGGTTCTCTATATATTATTCTTTAGTAAATACACTTACTGTCATTTAGAAGACTCCTATTTTTAAGTTTTGATAGTGTTATTTAATGTCATAAGTGTTTGCATCTTCCAATAATATGATGAACTAAGAACGCACTTGCAGCAAATGGGATGAATTATTCTATCACATGTGCTTACAAAAGCTCTCTCTTTTTAGGGAACATCTGTAATTCAAAGGTGCTTATTACTTCTTTCAACCACTTGGGTTTGTAAGTTGGGCATAAATAGATTGTTCCCTTTTGAGTCTTTTGAGCTGAGTATTTCTGTCATACTGGACTCTCTTAATTTTTTTTTTTTTCCCCTGAAACAAAATGAGTTAAACATTCTCAGACAGTGTGTCCACAGAAAAATATCATTCTTTAGCAGATTTTTTTAAAGTGCTCTCCTAAGGTCACCTTAATAATTCTTCGTCCACAGTGTGGATATTCACATGATGTTCAACATTCCTCTGAGAGACCACAAATTAATCTTTCTCATTTGTTCCTCTGTGCCATTTTAAAGCATTTATCTTGTATTGTCATACAGGAAGGTTGAACATATGTGATACTTTAGCAATCTTGGAGAATGAAGAACAAAAAATCATACTCTTTGGAACTGCATTTGAAAAATAGAGAACTAAAACTTTTCTATCAGTATCTTACTGTTTAATCCATGACCATGGAACTATTTTCCTGGAGAAAAGGAGAAGGGGCAGACACTGATCTCTTCTCTGTGGTGACCAATAACAGGACCCGAGGGAAGTTGTATCGGGAGGTTTAGGTTGAATATTAGAAAAAAGTTCTTTTCCCAGAAGGTGGTTGGGCACTGAACAGCCTCCCAGGGAAAGTGGTCAAAGCACCAGCCTGACAGAGTTCAAAAAGAGTTTAGACAATACTCTCAGGCACATGGTGTGATTCTTGGGGATGGTCTTGTGCAGGGCTGGGAGTTGGACTCAATGATCTTGTGGGTCCCTTCCAACTCAGCTGTGACTCTGTGATTCCGTAATTCTAATTTAAAATAAACGTGGAAATGTTTTTATGTTCTCACTAGTCTTCATAGATGAACACTTCTGTCTAAGTTCTGCTGATGCACTTATCATCCAATGAAACAGCCCAGAAATAAGGACCAAGAGCAGGACACAATTCCGCAGTCTAGAAAAATCCCTGTGGTTGTATCCTGGAGAAAGGAGAGGCTTTATACTATAGATAGCAGGTAGGCTTCTTCTGCAACTGATGATCAGTTATTGCATTAAAAAAAAAAAAAAAAAAAAAGAGTGAGGGCATAACCTAAACATTGAAATAGAACTCATGATAAACATATCCAGACAGTCTTTGTTTTCAAATCCAAACTCACACTTCCTAGGATATTTTACATTGCCTCTTTTAAGGAGAGATTTGCAGTTAGTAAAAAAGAAATACAATTGAATCAAAAGATTTATTTTTAATTCTTAGCTAATATAAACTTTTTCTGTCAGGTCTCCTCATACAGCCTGAGTAACTCAGACATAAGCACAAAATATCCCTTTTGGAGACTAATTTATAATCTGGTGTGGTGTGTGCATATGCATCTGTCAGAGGCTATTTGTCACCGGATTAGCAGATCTCAACTACAGACTAAGAGTCATGTTTTCAGTTCTGTCTTGAAATCTTCAGATATATTTATATGACAATGTTATTTTGCCATAAACTTCGTAAAATATGAAGCAAAAAACATATGCAGAATAAAACCAAAAATATTTATGAAACTGAGTTGTCTCAAGGCTTCTCAATGAGGGCAAA